>JAYKAV010000036.1:60107-92317 GCA_035582835.1 Phoebastria nigripes | reverse complement strand
GAGTACACCTGTCTAGGCCATGAGCCGCCAGCTTCTCTAGGAGAATGCTGTGGGAGACAGTGTCGAAGGCTTTMCTGAAGTCCAGGTAGACCACATCCACAGCCTTGCCCTCATCCACTAGGCGGGTCACCTGGTCATAGAAGGAGATCAGGTTGGTCAAGCAGGACCTGCCTTTCATGAACCCATGCTGGCTGAGCCTGATACCCTGGTTGTCCCTCTTGTGGCTTGTGAGCGCCCTCAAGATGAACTGCTCCATAATCTTCCCCAGCACCGAGGTCAGGCTGACAGGCCTGTAGTTCCCCGGGTCCTCCTTCCGGCCCTTCTTGTAGATGGGCGTCCTATTAGCAAGCCTCCAGTCGKCYGGGACCTCCCCCGTTAACCAGGACCACTGATAAATGATGGAGAGTGGCTTGGCAAGCTCCTCCGCCAGCTCCCTCAGCACTCTCGGGTGGATCCCATCCGGCCCCATGGACTTGTGAGCGTCCAGGTGGCGTAGCAGGTCGTTCACTGCTTCCTCTTGGATTATGGGGGGTTTATCCTGCTCGATGTCCCCGTCTTCCAGCTCAGGGGGCTGAATACCCTGAGGATAACTGGTCTGTCATTTTAGGACATGTCTGCATAATACCAAAAATGGGAAGCACATAATCTGATTGGGTGCCTAAAGCCATGATTCAAACAATGTTAAGCTTAACGTATAGTTAAAAACAACTAAATAAATAAATAAATAAGCCACAGGAATCTAGATTTGATTACATTTAAAAGAAGTTTATGTATTACCAAAGAAAATGGCGACGTTTTCCTGTTGGGAAAACAAAAGGGAAAGGAGCATATATGTCATTTTAAAGAATAAAACAGATTTAAAAGATAGCATTATAGTGCATGCATTTTAATATGATACATAAAAGTCTGGTATTGCAATCACAGGGTAGAGAAATAAGTATCCACTTTTTCAGTAGAACGGAAGTAAAAATTGTTTTTGCTAGTCATTTAAAGTAATGGGTTTTGTGTGTGCTAAATGCAGCAGCAATGACACTGATGTAATTTATGTTTCTTTACAACAAGCTTGAACTAGGCCTAGGGCCTTCCTGATTATTTGCTCTTTTGCTCCATGGGTTTAAACTTGCCTTGAACGTTAGAGGACCTGAACAGAATGATGTAGCATTTTGCTACTGCTACTGCCAGTTCCATTGCCTCTCTAGAAGTTTGCAAGCATTTCTCTAGAGACTTATTCAGGTCAGGAGCTTTTAATAAATAAGTAGGGTGGCCGTGAAGCAGAATAGAACAAACAGCCTGAGAAATGAATATAAATACAAACATTACTTTCTATATATGCCGCAACTACTAATGTGTTAATTAAACAGAAGAAAATATACTTAAATTATTTATTCTTAATAAATGAAACATCTGAATAATAAATAAATGCGTTTTGTAATCATTGGGAAGTTTTTTAAACAAAAGGCTCTTTTGCAGCAGGAAGAATCACATGGAAGGTGGGGAAAGAACTGTATTTGTTTAAATAGCATTAAGAATGCAACGGAAGCCAAATAGCTATAATGTTGGAAATTAACACTGGTGACAGTCTATTGCATTGTCCCTTATAATTTGTGTATAATGTTGTAATTCCTATTTAAGAATGCAGATTGGAACTCTGAAAGTATATGTAACCCTACATTTTCTAATCAGTATAATGGAAAATGTGCAACTAGTTCCTCAGCTCTGATATTTGAAGCCTTAACACTGAAACCCTCTGCTTTTAAACTCACTGCTTTTGTCATGTTCTTAAATTGCAAGAGACATCGATCTTATTTTAGGCTCCCTAAGAGGCACATGCTTTTAATTGTTATTTCAAAAACAATATTTGTTTTAAACGTACTATGAACCTTTCTTGGTTTTTATAGTGAGAGACCACTAAATAAAATCATGTTACATGTTAAGTTAATCTCACTTAATCACATCAAAACAGCCCTTTGATGGACATCTGTATAAAAGACTTGTTCTGGCAGAAAATGGTAAAAGATGGTAATTCGGTAGGAGATATGACTCAGATCTGAGCTAACGTCCTATTACAGTCATGCTCCTGGAAGTGCTTTGGAATGAATTATATAACAAGTCTTGACAGCACGTTCTCTTTAACAATCCTGCAGTACGTTTTGCAAGAGCAGGGATCTTTACCCAAATTCCTTCCTGGCTGATTAGGTACCACCTACCTAACTTCCCCACAAAATTTTAGTTGGAGATTGTACTCTTCCATGTTCACAGACACAATGATTTTATGCACAACAGTGTGTTGAATCTCTAAAAAGATAAAGAAAGCAACACTATTCAGGTAATCAACTGATGGAATCCACAGTGGATTGCTTGACTCTGTATTAGTCTTTTTATTGTTTTCCTTCTAATGAAAATAAGATTCTCACTCATTTTAATATTTACCAATGAGATAACACCTGCTAGGTGTTTGCCTTTTCATTTTCAGTGGTGAGATGAATTACAGAGTACTGTTATCCTTCTTTTGTGTTACCTGGCTTGGATCTTTCATTTAAGACATTATTTTATGTAATTAAATTAGAATTCGGAAGCAGAGATCACGTTTTTTTTTTCATAGCACTAATGAGATTGTCAACAGAGTACAAGGAATTTAGCAAATCTTTTGCAAATTTTTAATGAATGTAGCACAGGGTTTCAACCTTGACATTGGATCTAAATTGGGAAAGATATAGCTAAAGTTAAAAATTAACACATGGAACAGTGAATAAGTATTTTGCCTATAGCCAAGATGTAATTTCAACAAACTTAAACCAGGAACACAGTGAATAAATATTTTTTTCATTTTGTGAAGTCTGTCTTTGAATTAGTTTTTGATGCCTTTTTCCAAAGGTGTCAAAACCACTAGGTAGGTGTAAGCCACAATTAAGTTTACTGTTTTAGATTCTGGCAATCCAGATAGAGAGATTAATGCCTCCAGCATAACCACAGCTGAAGTTTCTCACATCCATTCACCACAAATGACTTCCTTTTCTAAAAGTGTAGGCAATGCAATCTTACATTTACATTTAAACTGTTGGCTGTTGTTTTCAGGTGAGCTGCTATGTTTTACCTTTGGCTTCCCCCCGGCCCACCCCCACCTTATTTTATTCTTTTGAGAAAGATTTCAATGGAAAAGTTAATAAATCATAAAAACATGATTCCAAAATACCTAGGATTCTCCCCTATTTCTTTTGTGAGAGTGTTCTCAGTGTCATTCCTGCTATTAAAAAGGTAACGACCCTTCTCGTCTCTCCTATTCTGCATTAGCTATTGAGCCTCAGAAGCAATAAACCAGTTTTTATTTGGCTACTAGTAAGATACTGGATGATCAAAGCTGCCACAGTGGGCCACAGGACCTAAATCAGCACATGAGACAGTGTAGTCTTACCCCGTTAGAAAGGTGATAGATCAGCATCTGCACTGTGGCTTGCATCAAACAGAAAATGAAAAGTTAATGTAGGGTGCCTAGCACAAGTGTATAATGCTCTCTTCAGATTATTAGCTCATGAAATTGGTGCTGCTGTACAACCCGCTGAACTAGGGCCTTTCTCTGTGACCATTATTTCTATACTCAGAGAGGCAAAAACGTACTCTTCTGGAACACTATGTCAGCTCTTCATGGGATGGACTTCATGCTTGCTGAACTTGGATGGTAGCACTTTAGATAACTCAAATATCCAGAGGAAATGAGAACATCAGCATGCCACCAGAACTATAGTAGTCCTAGTTCTTGGAAGCAAATGCCATCACCTGAAGGCATAGTAGGCAA
Source organism: Phoebastria nigripes (assembly GCA_035582835.1). Taxonomy (NCBI): domain Eukaryota; kingdom Metazoa; phylum Chordata; class Aves; order Procellariiformes; family Diomedeidae; genus Phoebastria; species Phoebastria nigripes. The sequence goes on along the minus strand of JAYKAV010000036.1, from coordinate 88,524 downwards.
ATACTTTAACTCTTCAAAGCGTTTATTTCTTCTTCCTAACATTTCTTCTTTCTTATATTACCTGCCTTCAAACCAACTCATCTTCTGCTAAGTTCCATTTCACAGGACATACATTCTGTCAACAGCCTGGTAAAGTTAAAGATGTAAATTGGTACCCCATTGCTAGGTTTATTGCCCATATTAATTCATTATATTCTCTTTTCAGCTTTGTATAGACTTTAGGGAAGATGTGAATCCATGTAGGGACATGAATATGACTATTTTAATGTGTGGAGGAGGAAGAACAATAAACATCCAAGGTGACCTTTGAAGCCCAACTAAAAATGCAATTTGACAAATTTTTAACAATACTGAAGAGAAAAATTACAGTATTTCTATCCATCCTGTGTGGCCTTTATGGGGCCACTCTAGCTCCCATCAGACTGCATAACAAAATTTCTACAGGATCTGTTTTTCACACCCTTTGCCTTTTTTAGAACTTTTTCAGTTCCCATGCCTTTTCCCATGTTCTAGAACTTTTAAATGAACATTCAGTTTACCTTATTCACCCTCAATATTTTCCATATTAACTTTTCAATTAATCAATACTTGCTGTTCCTACCTCCTCCTATTTTCTGTATATTTTCTTAATACTTTCTGAAGTTCTAGAACAAAGTGTCAGACTCTAAATTAGTGTGAACTAGCCTAAAATCTGAGGTTTTCCCATTACATTTATAACAAACATGAGTCGTTCTAAACTAACACTTAGCTTCTATTTATTTGTCAAAGGCTAAGCACAGCTTCCCTTTATCAATTCACAATCTTCAAAATGAAAAAAACACACCTTTGCAGGAAAAGAATATTCTAATACAAAGATGCAGTCAAAGCTTGGAATCCCTACATGGCTATTAACATCCTTGTAACTGCTACCTTTCCTGTAGTTTAATTACCAGCTTATTATACCAGACTGAATGTCAAAAAATGATGATGCAGATAAAGATTTTCCAGTCACTATAAAACTTCCTCCTCAAGCTAAATTTGAACCAGTTACTTTCAATAGCTGTTCTTCATTTTTTTTGGTTGATGATAATTTTTTATAATTCCCCACCTTTTTCTCCATGTCTGATTTCTCTTGATTATTATAATAATATAATCTTATAGTATATCTATTTTGTTTTCTTCTAATGCAAATTTCTTGATTTAATTCTGTTTGATTTGAGCTGCCAAGAGCTCTTGCATTTTGGCTGATCACTTAACAAGACCTGATACTTACAGGAGCTAATCATTTCAGTAGGAACATAGGTAAAGAGTGCCATCCAGAGACATACGGAGCTCTAGGCATACTGGAAATGGAGAAGAACCTGAGTGCTGTGAGTCATAGCACTTGTGGGATTTTTCCCCCGTTATGGGAAATAATATAATGCAATTCTGGTTTTTTTTTCTTTAAAGACCAACATAGATAATATGTCTGCATCACAGGACATCAAAGTACCTGGATACTCTTTTCCAGCAGTACCTCACATTGTGCAGTTGTATAGTTCTTGACTTCTACTGTTCTAACTGTATTAGTTTCCTTTGCAATAACTGAACTCTTGAATGTAGAAGAGAAACTATGGTGATTTTTGTGGTTCTAAACACAGTGATCATATGACACACAGATGAATGAAAACATGGACTGGAAACAAGTCAGAAAAGCTGTTACTGAAATACAATGTTTCCAAAGATGATAAATACTGGAAAAATTACATCAGAGAGCTTCAGTGCTGAAATGCATCCACATAGCTATCCACATGAATCTTTGAATTTCAACTTTAACAAAATTCAGCTGAAACCAAACAAATGAATTGCAGTCAAACCCTTCTAAAAAATGAGTTTGAGAGGCCCAGAGTGACTTCAGAGAGGAATCGCATATACAGGGCAGAGATAGCAGATTCATCATCCCAGGAGGCGAGATGAATTCTTAAAAATATAACCTTATTCATTAGGTTTTCTGAACTAAAGGAAATAAAATCACCAAAGAGTTCAAATCCTAGAACAATTCCAAATGCAGTGCTATCCCTTCAGCATAGATTTAGATGAAACAATATTTTTCTTACACACAGGAAACTATAAGACACCCTAAGACTATAGGACAAATAAGCTGCTAATTTAGTCAGAGAAGAGATCTTCAAATCCACAGTGTTCATACTGTTGCTTGATAACTGAAACAGTAGCTATAGCAATATTCCACTTACTTATGTCTTGGCTCTCCATAAAGGCTTAGAGTTTCCAGAAGGACTATTCCTTTAACTGTGAAAATGACAAATATTGTAATTATTCTCAATTTCCCAAAATGGTAAGTTTTAGTATATAAATACAACTTAGGCAAGGAACTTTTTCCCACACATGAAGTGGTTCAGGGCAGAAAGGATTCTCCTAAATGCATTCCATGAGTGAAATTTGAAGTGTACCCCAAAGCTATCCTGCCTTGTTGACCGATACTAGATGACAGATTAAGTGGTCATTACCAACAGATGACAGTAACTTGGAGAAATAGTTCATTGAAACACAACGCATCCTATCAGTCCCATTCTCTATCATGCTCTTCAGTGCTAGAAAAATATTATGAACTGCTGCTTGAATGAGGTTACATGACTTATTATGCCCTTTTCATCCACTCACTTTCTGGCAACACAACACAGGACTCTGGATTAACTTTTTTTTTTTTTTTTTTTTTTTAATAGAATATCATTAGTGAAAATTCTCTGGTTTGGAAAATTACATTTTGCTACACTTTCATGGAGAGTGTTGGTCTTCCAAGTAATTGAGAATTGACTATTTTGAGTATTGTAAACTTCAGCGAAGCTTGTGGTAGGCAATGAATTCACAATGAACGTATTAGCCCACTAAGTGACTCAAATACTACAATAAGTGTACTAACAAAATAAGAAAGAAAAGAAGCAGAGCTTTTTTGCAGAGAGCTGCATTTTCTTACTATCTCATTAGAGTCTTGCTGCAGAGACTGCGAAATTCGCAGTGAAATTTCTCATCACCAATAAACAGTAGGCAAGTATTGTTTAGCCATTGCCCAATAAATGATTGGCATTTCCATTTCATCTGTCACTGGCAATGACAAAGTGGCTTCTATGTTTTAGTAACTTAGCAGTTTGAAAAGGCTGCAATTTAGTTGTGATAATATGAAAAATTGTTATTGTCATACAAAAAATTATTACTCTCTAAAAGCTTCTAGAATTTGATAGCTACCAATTCATCGATAAAGCAAAAGATGTGATTACAATACCAAAACAATTAAGCAGCACGAAATTGTTTCAGATGCCCATGGATCAATAAAGAATGGCCTGTACCTTGAGTAGGTTAAAATTGCCTGTTAATCAATAGGAATGCTTGCTTTTCCTAAAATGTTTTTTAGTAAGTACATCATTATTTTCCCTACTTTGACTGGAGGTTTGCAATGTCAATAAAGCTCCTGGTAGCCATGCTGTGAATGTAAGGTGAACGCAATTCCATAGTGAAAGAGAAAGAAAACCTCACAGTCCCTGTTCCAAGAGGGCCACCAGCTCCTTCCTATCACCATGGCTCTTCCCACAGGAGCCTCCAAAGCAGCAACAGGACACCTTTGGACAGTAGCTCTATGACTAAGCAGAATCATCACCTCTACCGAGTTCTAGGAAGGCTAAGTGGAAAAGGAAGTTAATGCAGCTGAGCCATTGAAGCATCCCATTTACTTAAGTTATGTCACAACAAAAGGAATTGTGACCTGACAGAGGTAGGAGGCTGCTTTCCATCCAGGTATTGAGACATTACAGTGCTTGAGAGGTACTATGTGGTGGGGATGGTAAGTATGGAGACAGATGTTGGCCACCCACAGATTTCATCAGTTTCATATGGACTCACTGGTACACATCATCTCAGACAAAACACCTCTTACAAGCTTGTAATTTAGTTTAAGTAAATGACATTCACATCACATTGTGCCAAGCAAATTGATTGATTGTTTAGAACACTCAAAACAAGCTTTCTGTTTCTCAGCTGTCCCCACCTTTACTAAATCAATCAAAATAAGTGTGATTTTATTGTATATTAAGCACATCAAAAGTTTGCTATAAGTGTTTTCCTCTTTCTTTTTTTTTTAATTCTAAGTGCAGGATCAGCAGCAAACTACATAATAAAATCATTAAAACAAAACAAAAGATTTTGATAAAAGAGAGCTAAGAATGAAAATGTGCATTTATGTTGCCACTTTAGTTTGGCTCAGGTGCACTTTTCAAGCAAAACTAATTGTCCCGACGCACTATGCTTTGTTCACACTGTGGAGCAATTGCAGAGTACACAAACTGGATTCCTGTCATGTGACATTAAAGCAGCAGATGTGGTCCATGTTCACCCTTAGTGCACTCCAGCTCTTAACTGTTGCTCAGTCCACAGGACCAGCTAGGGTAAAACTGAAGACTGAAGTTAAATTCATGAAATACATATAGTGTGGAAAAAGGGTTCTCAGCATCATAGCTTCATTCATTAGATTTCCTCCTATTGCACAGCACTCCTTACTAGCATATACAAAGCTTAAGTGGAATTTAATGGTATGTAGTTAATTTCACATATTTGTCTCCAAAAATGAACACCAATCATCTGACAAAGATTTCATGCATTTTTCTTGCAATCAAACATTTTAAAATCCTGGAAGTGGACAATTAGGAAATCTAGGTATTTTTACTATTCTATAATCGTTCTTGTTACAGCCTATAAGCCCTTCTCCTTCATTCTCCTTGCCTGATGTTTCATTTCTAGGGGTATCATACAGAAGGACCTACTTCTTGGCTGTAGAGTTTGCACTTACATTTCTCGCCTTACATGCACACTAAGTAATAGTTGCGCACATTCATCACTCCAGCTGTACAAGGTGCTGTCAAGTATTGGTCTGATTCGTTTAACTGGTTTTGTATCTTTGCTCTGGCACAGTAATTTAGTAATCCCATGGTGACAAGTATTTCTGCATTCTGTATAACTTAAATACCGCCCAAGTACCCGAACATTCTAAATGTGTGTATTTGAAGTTCACATTCTGCAAACATTTGAGTGATTAAAACTTAATTTCCAAATGTTTGCAGGAGTTAAACGAAGTCAACTTGAATTAATTTTTCAATCCAAATGAATAATGGTAGAAGTATTTTTATAGTGGTTATCCAGCTTTGCCCATCTTGCCTTAGTGAACATCAGCAGGGTAGCATGTAGGCAAGACCTCTGCTGCCAATTTACTGTATATATTTTTATGTGCTAAATAAATATAAAACGATTTTGCGTGTTTTTCAGTGCATTTGCAGAAGATATTAATCTCTTGGAAAAAAAACAAAACAAAAAACAAGCTGAATTAATTATGAACAAAAGATATTCTTGGTAAAAAAAAGCAGAGGTTGCAGTAACCTGAGGAGTATCGTGGCCTTTGTTTAAGAAATTATATGCAAGTCACCATCTTGTTTCTATCTGTATCTTGTCATACAAATTACTCTTTGACAGAGATCTGATATCTCACCAAAAACCATTATAAAAACATAATTACTACTTCTGCATCATTAATCTGAAGTAGCAATATGTTTCTGCATAAATGGAAGTGAGTTAGGAAGTTCTGCCAGTCCATGGTAACTCAGATGTACAATAAAACTGTTAATTAACAGAACAGAGACCTATACAACGTCTATATAGTTTTGTAATCTCCCTGAAAAAAGCAAGGCTCAGGGCCAGATTACAATTCTGGCCATGTTACCACTTCCCTGGAAACTTCTCAGAGCATAAGATACCCTGCAGAATTTTCCTGTGGTTGGTGCAGTTATCTGTTCTCTGACCAACTGTCTCTTCCTTTCTTACTCAGGCTCACTGTGAAATGGGAACCAGGGCAAGACCTTCCCTCCATACTGCACTGTCTTGTTCTCACTGGGATGCTCAGTTTCTCAGGAATGTGTTTGTGCCTAAATGCTTTCCAAGGAAGATTAAATGCACCTTTCTCCCCCACTCTTTGATGTTATTTTTTCCCCTTTTTTTTTTTTTCTTTTTTCATATTTCTATCCTCCAGTATCTCCATATTATGCAATGACAAAAAGTTATGTACAAAACTGGATGTGATTAATCTTGAACGTGAGGTAATTACTGACTTGTAAATACAGCATCCTGTCATAACATTTTATAGTTGTGCTTTTGCAGATTAGCATGCACCTTAAAAAGGCATCTGATGATAGCACATGATGAGACAACTTTTGGGAATGGCAAGGTAGAAAGGGATGAGAGAAAAAGTTAGGAGAACTGAAGCCAAGGAGATCAGAGGTGAAGATATTTTGCAACTGTTATTCATCTTTCCAGATCAAAGATAGCTTCACATGTGAAAGAACTACAAAATTTGACCCTGAAGAGAGTAACAGTATATTAGGTTTAGAAAATAAATGAGAAGATGTAATGTTGAATGTTGCCAGAGTCTTCAAATAAATTTTTTTCACTCTGTGGAAAAGTTGTTGTTCTGCTATCGCTGCTAAATTGTCTATAAACACCTCCACTGTATCGCTAGTAAATCTTTTGGTATGATAATCTGGGGTGCAAGTTATAAGGAAAATGACCAGGACATGCTCAGATCTTGTGCAACCATCGTTAGCAGATATGAGAGCTCTAAATAAACTATAACAATAAGGGAACTTCTACAGAAGATATGTGAACTCATCTCAGAATTATTGGGAGTTATTGCTGAGAAGCAATTCTGATTTCACTGAGGCCAGTTTCCAAATACTGCAGAATATACAATATTTCAACTCAGATGTGAAGAGGAAGTGCAATTAACTTGTTGGGCTACCACGTAAGAAACAAAATGAGACTGGCTAGATTACACAAACAATAGTTACAGCTTTCATGTTATAATTTATATTTTGCATAATTAAGCATTGATTATTTAAGGCTCCTGAGGAAAAACTGTTAACTTGGTTTTCCTATGAGAAAATATACCAACTTTTTAGATTTTAATTCCCATGGTGCCACATAACAACAGGAACAGCTGGACAGAAAAATGAATGGTGTAATCCCTCCCCCCATTAAAATCCTGGTTTTTTTCTCCAATTGTTAGCATAAAAACTATAATATTTCATCCTAGATTATTAATTACTGTCCTGATAAAGTAAGAGCTCTACTGTAACAGAAATATTTAATCTGTAGAAGTCATTTATTACAGTACTATGAGTAGTAAAAAAAAAAAAAAAAAGGAAAAAAGGGCTCATTTCAGACCCATAGAATCCACGCGATCAACTACCACTGATTTCACTGAGTTTTGCCTTAAAACGTAACATCCAAAGGCTTGGAGCAAAACTTCCAGTGAGTTCAATGAGGCCAAGAAATCACATCTCTCATCCAGTTTGAATTAAATCACATATGTGAAATAAAGAAGAATTAAGTCCAAAACTTGTTTTTCAAAACCACTTTTGGTGGTGAATTGTCCTTTTTTAAGAGGCTTTGTCATGAGTCATTTGTAACCAGTTACTTTGTGATGCAAAGGCTCAGGCTAAGCAGCGCTCATCAATCCAGGCACTGAGTGAGTAGTGGGTCTCAGTGGTCTCATCTACGCTCCTCATTAAAATACATTCAGGAAATGAGCTCAGGCACTGGCTGGCTGGTCAACCATTTCCTTGACTGCTTGCTCCTCGGCCCTGTTCTTTTCTGGCATATACCATCTGAAAAGGTTTTTCTATATTTCATCGGAGCTGCTAGTTTCTCTGAGTTTAAAGAAGGCTTTACTAGTTTGCTAAGTGTTTACTACTCTTACTGCAGCTAACAAATACCTTTGTTCTGTTTTCCTTTTGTCTGTTGCTTGTAATAATTTTGTTCCTTGTACAACTGCTTGTGTTGTAAACAGTACACTCCCTTAAAGATACTGCAATTCAATGAATATGGGTGTTTTACAAAGCTAATTACTATATATGTAATAGGTTAATTATTTCAAGGCACATAAAAATGATAATTTAAAGAGAAGTATGAAATACATATGTAAATGCTACCCTATTATTGGGAGGCAAAAATGTGGATATGTCAGCACATAGGCTGCCAAAAAAAGGATTATGACATTGGGATGCATTTAAAAAAAGATAAAGTCATATTCAAGTCAATTATTTCTTCTCATTTGAACAATCTTTACATTAAAATAAAAATACTGCCTACATTCTGAGTCATATCAGATAAGAAAGAAAGATCAAATCAAGAACAAAAATGAGTTTGAAGGAAAAGGAGAAAACCTAAATTGTCCTCACAAAAATCCAACAAAGAATCAGCAAACGGTCTGAAAAATCAGTGATCACACTACAGTCAACGTACTAGGCAGACAGACTGGAGAGACATTATGTATCAGCAGGGCCTACTCATACAATTTTAATGAGGAACCTGTTGCAACTAATTGCCTAAAGTAAAATAAGCTATGCATTCAAAGATGGAGAAATTTTACAAGAAAATCCTCATCAATTTCTTGCCCTTCCTGCCTTAGATTCTCTAAGGATGCAGGAGAATCTGAACCATATTGCTTATTAATTATACTAAGGCAGCTTCTACTGAAGGATTTCGAAGCATCTTGTCAAACATTTAATTAAGTCTCACAGTTAGTCTCTCTTCAAAAAGGTGTTAGTACCTTTTTACAGAAGATTTTTCCATAGTAAAAGGTTTAAGTGCCCTAGTAAGATCACACAGCAAAATCATTACGAAACTGAAAAACTGTTCTCAAAAGGCAGAGGAGCTGGAGGACAGGAGAGCGCCACCCCCGTACTACTGTCTTTGCACCAGTGGGAGGACAGTTGCCTGAACGCACCCCTCTTAGAAACTGTCCCATCTACTACCAGTGACCATCTTTCTTGTAGAAAAAAGAAGTATCTTACAGAAATGTTGTGTATTTTAGCAAAATGAGTAGGAATTCCGTGTATGATTCTCTGGTTGGCATGGCTCACGTGATCCTTTGATGGTGCATGTCAAGTAAGGGGAGTTAAGGCGGAGACACCACCTCTGTGGAATGTTCTAGTGATGCTGCATCTAGCACACTAGTGTTTCAGTACTCATGTCCATGACATGAAAAGGCGTAGAAAAACTGCAGAGGGATTATGAAAAAGCTGCAAGAATGTCTAGAGACCTGAAAAATATGTTTTGCACAGACCAAGTAGGAAGTTCAATCTATTCATTCTGTTAAAACACATTAAGTAAGTCGGGAACCAGTTAAGTAGAATACAGGTAAGTAAATTATGAGGCCATTTAATTTAGCAGACAAAATCAGAAAAACCACTAAAAGCTGACACTAGAAATAAGATTTTTTAAAAAAATAGAATTAATTAGTTATTGGAACAGATTACCAAGAAATCTGACAAATTTGTCAACAGCCAACACCTTTAATGTGAGGCCAGCTACATGTCAAAAAAGAGACAGCCTACTGCAAGCTGAGTGTAGCAGTTAGGTCAGCTTAATGATCATAATGATTCTGTGTGACGTTAAAGTCAATGAATCACTATGAAGCACATGACTTCTGTGCAGATGCTTCCCAATCATGAAAATGTTAAGCTAATTTAGTTATTTGGTCAGACCCTCCTGCTTTTTCAAAAGTAGCATACCTCAAAAAAACCCCAACATTTAAAGAAAGACATCAGGAGAAGCTTCACATTAGGGAAAAGACGGAAATTCCTGGTATCTCTATGATTTCTTCATTTGTTTCCACAATTAGTCCTTTTTCTTTTTTTAAAAAAGAGTCATTAAATAGAGATACTCCCTTGGTCATTTTATTAGTCACCCTTCTTAGCTTTCAGACTCATCAAGAAGAATATGAACTTCTTAGTCCTCATTGCAAATCATTATCTGCATAATCTGTGAATAGGAAAGGTTGGTAAATAAAAATTGAGGGACTAGGTTTACAGTCAAATCCATATGGTTTAGAGGACTGCCACTGATGAAAACCATGGTCTATACCTGCTACTTTATAACCATCCTAGGTAGGGCACTGGTATGTAGATGGACAAGACAGACCATGAGCAATCTCTTTTGTCTCTCTCTGTTTTTCGGGGGTTTTTTTAATTTTTATTTTTGTGGTCTTCTGGTTCAGCATTTTGTGGTTTGTTTGTTTTTTAAAAGGCAAGTTTTGCCAGTTTTCCTAACAGTAGCAGTTTCAGACTTGCCAGCAGTGCAGGGAAAATAACTTCTTTTGTGCACATCCTCAGTGGTAGCGAAAGTCACTTTTGCTACCACCAGAGTGGGAAAGCAACTGCTGCTACTAAAAGCAGCCATGCCTCCTCCTTCCCTGGGCAGGTGTTACCGTTATACACTCCGCTTTCTTCAAGAAGAGCAAGTGTAGCCCAGCTATGCCCACGCTGCCGCTGCTCAGGCAGGAATCGGAGCTCAGCTTTGTGCTTTGCTCAAAGGGCAAAAAAAAAGGGCAGTGCTTTGCTCTCATCCAGCTGGGCCCTCTCTCCTCCCACATAGACAAAGATGGTAGCTTTCAGGTTGCTGTTTTACTCTCCCCGAGTAGTTTGCTGTCCACTTACTTTAGCTCTGCCTGATTTCCTGTGGTGGACACAGTATCTGTTTCCATTAAAATCAGTAGGAGCTGCTATTGGTATCAACAGAAGATGGATCATGCCTTTAGACAATGCAACAGGAAAAAAAAAAAAAGAAGAGTTGCTATTTACCCCATTTTCAGCAAGTGTTTTGAAGGTATAGAGTTGCATTTGGTAATCTCCACAGGCCCATGGAAAGTGAAAACTACAGTCCTCCTCAGACAAATAACTCTCCTGGGTACCCAGAGAGGTATGTAGTGGCCTCTCAGGTACAAAACCCAGGAAATTAAAAGAATGGGATAAAGAAGAAAACCTGAAAAGAGGTAAAATATAGGTAAACATGGAACATACTACATTTTGTTATGCCACAATTTCTCTGCATAGAAATGTAAAAATAATATAAGGATTACCTAACAAAAACTAGTTTAAAATTTGTGCTATTTTGGGCTTTCCAAATCTGCTATTCTAAAAGAGTTGAAGTGCTGATAATTAAAAAGTCACTTTATTCAGGGCCTTGACAGAAAGCTATATACAGATTTCAATTTCACATTATCTTGTCCATGTGGCAGTATCAGACTTTTATGCTGTAAGGATGTCATGAACATACATTAATAATTCACTCATTTTTATTCTCTCTGCTTTAATTTTGGTTAATATGATAATCCAGAAGTCAATTTTCTTTGAAATAAAATATAGGTGTTACAAATCTAAGATGATTTCAGAGGAATATCCTAAACCAAGCTACGTGAAATCATTTAAATGCTTTCTTTCCATTTCCCATTTCTGAACTAATCTATTTAGAAATTGTCTTGAGAAGAAGGAATAATTGTAGTTCTTCCAATTTATTAGTATTCCTGTCAAATACACAGTATACAGGTGATGTTGCCCAGGAACTTAAGTGTGGAAGAGTGAAGTGTGGAAGTCTTTGCAGGTTCTAACTGTAATGAAAGTATTCACCTTGAGCCCTTGGGAACTTTGTCTCATGGCACAAAAATCACTTTCCTTCAAAGCAGGGGATTTTGTAGTTTTTCTTTCTTCAAGAAATGGTCAGAAACTATCTTCAATATGTGGCAGCAGCAACAAAGATGATGATTGTTGGTATCAAACACCTGGGTGCAGTACCATCAGGACATTACAGGGATTCTCTCAGAAATGTAGAGATGAGAGGATTTTTGGTAATGCAGAAGCACATGGTCAGAAGCACAAGTGACCTGGGAGCTCGTCTTAGATACAGTTATAATGTAGGTACAGAGTTATAGTTATAATGTAGTTATAATTATATAGTTATAATGTAGGTACTGAGACCAGGGTTATAAAGTGAAGTAGATGACTGAAGGTGGATGGAGAGCTCTAAAGACCTCTACAAATTTGGCCCTAAACCATTCTGAGTACTTTCCTTCAACTTCATTCTCCAGTGAAAGAAGCTCTTGTCTATAGTCCAGCTCCTATACAGGAGGAAAGAACTCAGACCAGCCTCTGGACTTCCATGCTGATGTTCGTCAGAGTCTTAACTCATTGTTTTGTAAGGAAAATATCTTCTCAACCCATTTTTTACTGTGAGAAGAGCCAGAGGAGATCCCTGTAAGGTCTACTGAAGGAGGAGGCAGAAGGTATACCCGGTCAGTTCCTGTACTCTGCACTCACTGCATTTCTTTTGGCCTTACCTGGATGAAACACAGCAGGAAGATGGAAAGCTTCATTTGGCCACTTAAAAATAAAATAATAAAAAAGACAATGATGTTACCTGAGAATAATGGAACTGTTATTGCCAGGATGCATAATATAGTCCAACAGCTTTCATTCACAGTGTTTTTATGTTTATAAAATGCCCATTGCCTGTTGGCTCTCGGGCTGCGTGACTGCCTGAGAAGACTTTTTGCTCCAAATGATACAGGAATTCCATCTTGGGACTCCTCCAAGACAAGGAAGTTTTGGTCAAATAAAAAAAAAAAAAAAAGGTTAACAAAGGAGATCATTCTTCTCAGAAGAACAAATTAAAATGAAATAAATGGAGTTAAGACTAAGCTTTAAGAGAAGACTTGAATTCCTTGTGTTCTCAGACCTTATTTTTCACTTAAAAGGACATTAGTCTTAAATAAATAAGTAGGGGGAAAAAATATTTTAAAAATATTGCTGCAAAATGCAACACCAGTGTTCTGCAGCAGGAGCTATGACTATCATATCAGTCTTTGCAACAGTGCTGGGACTTTCCGCTTTGCTCTTTATATTACATCCTCAGGCAATGTTTTCTGCAACTGACACAGGAAGACCCTCAATATTTTTCCTTGGGTGACAAAGATGAGAATTTAGTTTCTTACTCTCTTCCTCAGCCTTTCCAAACAACAAAATAGCACTTTAGTTAATATGGTCAATTCAGGAGAATCTTTGAGCTTCCATTACATTTGAAGATTGCAAAAGAAAGAATATAATCTGCCTACACAATCTGTGGGCACCAAGCATATGTTGGATGCTATGAAGAGGTAATAACTCTCTAGTAGTACTACTTTATGGCTTCTCTTTTTCATTAGGACAGAGTGTACTATTCCCCTACTTTTAGGCAGAGCCAAACCTTATATCTACCTTGAGAAATATGAGCAAGTTCACAAAGCCAGGCATAAACTAAATTCATGATAGGAAAAGAGGGAATTACTAAGCACTGGAAGAGAAAAATGTCATTCTTACCTAAATGGATTTATCAGCCCAGGCCATAGCACACCTGATCTTTACACAAGTACGCAGCAAAAGTTCTTAAGAAGAACCTCTGAAAACAATAGTTCCTACCCTCAGGGGGAGCCCAAGATGTGATCCCTACCTGTTTTCTTGGGAACTCAGGAGAAGTTCCCATCCTACATGTTTGCATGTTGGCTCGCCATATGGATGAGCACATCCTCATGTAGCAGCCTCTGTGCTAACCCCCCCCCGCCAGGCGAGTCAAGAGCAGTCTGCCTCCATGGAGCAGAATTTATTCTGGACCTGGATAGGGAAGTGCCACGTTCTAGACGCCAGACTAGTTGAAGGCATCACTGGAGTCTATTAGGCAGCATTACATGAATGTCACAACTGTTTCTATGAATACTTCTAGGTTTAATATTTAGATTTATACAGTACTTTTTCATGACTGTTTTGGATATCTAGTTCATTTTAAAGCTTTCTTTTTTCCCAGGACACTTCCCATCTAAACTCCTAACAACCAACAGAGTTCTCTTATGCCACATCACAGTGGAAGCCCACTCAACCCCATGACTAGGCTGATCTAGAGATATGCTTTGGTTATGTAGGCAAAACTCCCAGAAATCAATGGGGAGTTTTGCTTACAAAAAGGAAAAGGGACCACATCTTGAGACTTACAGCAGATATAATCTTCCCTTTTCCCAATGTTGGGCTGCTGACTGACAATGCAGGATTCCTCAACTTCCCTAACAGCATCCTACAGACTCAAAGATTTACTTTTCTGAATTTCCCTTTTTAATTTGTATTCTCCATTCTAACCTCATTGACCCCCATTAAAACTCCAATAAAGACAATCACTCCTGTAGTCGTTATTAGAAATCATTATTTGCATTCAAGCCTCTTAAGGCTCTCCATATTTTGCTTTGTGCTGTAAGACCACTACTGAAGAGAAGGGTTGGATATATTGAAAAATAAAAACAAATAATCAGAGGGATTTTCCCCTTTTCACGGTAAGTAATGCTAACCTGTCTCAGAAGATTTGGAAAAGGTAACCCACTTTCAAAGTACAGGAAAGGAAAGATACTTGAAAGAGATTTTAATCTTTTTGATATCGATACAAAAATGACTAATATGCATTTTGGTTTCCAGCTGAGATTTAAAATTGATGCAAGGTTCCTTATGAACCCAGGTATTCACACAAACTGTTAAAAGTCAGCTCTCCATGAGCACCAGCATCCATTACTCTGAGCGTGCAGAGCAGAGAAAGCAGGAGTCTAACCAATTTGTCAAAATAATTTTCAAGTTTAATTTTTTCATGGTTTATAATAATCATAGCCATTTCAAGCAGTGTGATAAATCTTCAGATGTGTAAATTTCTGATTCCAAAGAGTAAAACCCAATAGGCTGCAAATACTAAGCTTCAGAAAAAAATGTTTGCATAGAAATACAAATATTCCTTCCTTAATATAAGTAGTGATTCCTATAGTTAAGAATATTGAACAGCTTCAATTATAAAACACCATTCTGATTTCTTTATAACTCCAAAAGCACTAGCTTTCTGGGTTAAAGTTTTGCTGGAATTCTACTTCATGGAAAGTTCCAACAAAAACTGTTTAGCTTTTTACCAAACTGAGATTTGGACAAAATATGTTGTTTTCTGCATTTAAAAATTTTCTCATAGCTGTATTTTTAAGAGTCTCTAGAACATCTCTGTTTTGGAGCACCTGAAAAGGATCTGGAGATTAAGTTCTGTGTACTTTGAGCCTGCTTTATCACAGCATTTCAAGGGCCAACAAAGATTTTGCCTACTCTTTCCAGCATGAGGACTGCTGTGGTCAGTACATAGAACATGAGAGCAAGGACTCAGCACTCCTTTGCTCTGCAGTCTGCCCCCTGCACTGGTATAAGCATTTAAAAATCTAAAAACGTATCGCAAGGAAAGATGTAAGAGGCAAAGCACTTAGTTCAAAGCCCCTCTTCTATGTCAGTGGCAAAGGAGTACTTTGACTTGCTTTATGGGCAATAAATAACACAAAAACCTAGAAGATACAGTAGGTGTGACAAGATTGTGCAATCCTCACTGGACAGCACACACAGCTAATGAAACACATGGGCTCATTGCCTCCTGAGCTCCTCTACTTTACAGTGCTCCCCTACACCTGAGTATTCTTGGTTGAAAAAGGAAAAGGATGAAATTATAAATCATAGCTAGAAATATAATGAGTTTGGCACATCCTACATATTAATTCATGCAAAGCTTTTACAGAACTACTTAAGTACCTAAAGAAATGAGCAAGTAGCATCTGCAAATTAATATTTCTTTTGCTCCAGAACATAAAGTGCTGCTTTCCAAAGGCAATGAGTCAGGAAGGGGCATGATGCATGAAGAACATGAAGAATTTAGTCTCCTACCACCTCAAACGAAAAAGCCTCTCAGACTGCAGGTCACCATTACCCACAATAGCAACTACAAAGCAAAACCAAAGGTAACATTTGATGATCCTGATCCTGTCTCCACAGAAGAAAAGGGGATTTTTGCTACCAACTCCAATGGATGCAGAACTGCACCCTCCCTTTCCTGCTCTTCATTCACATTCCTTCACCTTAGGTGTTCTTGAAATAGCATCTAATGCGAGTCTCCTATGATCTTGAAAGGTAAATATACTTCCCTGTGCACTACAGCAGATTAAGTACCATCACATTTTGTTAGAGTTAAGAGAAAAAGCGCACGTCTGCATAGCTTGTTGAAAATGTGTTTTACATTGCAATGTAATATTCAGTGATGTTATGTTACCAAACGCTGGGCAACCTGACAGATACATCTGTTAGAAGTATAATTACACTAGATAACTTGTATTGGTGTCCCTCTCTGTTAAACAAAACAATGGATTTTCATTCAGAGGGGCACCTTGGAAGATTAATGGTAATAATGAAGCATGAAAAATTTCCTTCCTAGTGTGGTTAATCTGAAACAGAGGAAACAATCATTTCACCCAGGAGGGATAATCCTTTGAGGAAAATTTTCGGTGAAATAATGTATTGCCATATCTCATCCCACATATGTCAACAAAGAAACTATCAGTGTTGTGCTTAATGCAATAAAGGCCAACAAGCACAAGAAAAGGAAATGGAATCAGCACAGCATAAAAACAGATACACAGTAGTATCACAGCAGGCGGGAGTGGAGAAGGCAGGCAAACAGTGGCAGGAAGCAACAGTATAAACAGCAAAGGAGGACAGAGACCAGAAGTTAAGTAATAGGGAGAGAATATGGAAGGAATTGTTCAAATAAAGGTAATGGGGGAGAAAAAAAAAATGTTTTGGGGCAATTTTTTAAGTTAGCCGTGTGAAATGTTTGTCATAATGAAGTGGACACTGAGGCAGGTATTTTTACTGGGTGAGGTACTGCAGTACAGCCACTCCTCATTGCTGCAGCTGGGCAGAGGAGCTGTAAAGCCTGCAGAATGAACAGCATCCGGGCAGACACTGCGCTTTGAAAATTGGCTTCTCTCCCACCTTTGTACAGATGGCACTTTGGCAATGCTGCCGCAGCACTGCTGTCCTCGAGTCCTCCTCAACTGATGTCACAGCTTCCTGATGGCACAGCAGTTTAACATGGGCTACCTCCGAGATCGCACAAGATACAGTTAACTTCAGAACTGGGTGGCTGTAAGCATTTCTTTGACAATCTATATCTTGAATGGGCTCTACCAACTAACACACACAGGGACAAGTACATATGGATGTGTGTATATACAAGAAAAACCACACTTTAAAAAATTTTTTTTTTTTTTTTCAGTAAAGCCTTTTCAATCAAACACTGGTGTCCATAGGAAAAAATCCCTTGATATCAACTTATTGGAATCATCCCCTCAGAGTCTTACTAATAAACCCATGCTCCGTCTTCAAAGAACACTCACAAGCCTTT
This sequence comes from Phoebastria nigripes, assembly GCA_035582835.1. Taxonomy (NCBI): domain Eukaryota; kingdom Metazoa; phylum Chordata; class Aves; order Procellariiformes; family Diomedeidae; genus Phoebastria; species Phoebastria nigripes. The sequence continues at coordinate 71,403 of JAYKAV010000036.1, read as the reverse complement.
CATTTTTGGCAGATAAGCCATTTGATCAATATTTTCAACATTAATCAAGGCCAAGAGCAATTTCATTTCTACCCTTTCCCTAAATTGAGTTGGAATCTAAGCAAGTGCATCACTTGGTTACTTTGCTTGTGGTAAGTAGATTCAGCTGAAGGAGATAGAAGCTTTCAGTGGTACCTAATTCTGTTTAACTGAGAATACTTCATATTTATCTTACATAAACATCAGTTCAGCAGGAAATGCTAAGTTTTCTCTAGAAAAATGCTCCGTTAAATAACTATATTTCTGGATTCTGTTTTTAAAACATAAGTGTCTTTTTATTACTTAAACTGACAACTGCTGTTGTCCTGATAATTTTTTATTCTGCAAGATGTTTTATGCTCACAATATTCTCAGCGTGAAGCACTAATTAGAATCAGAAAACTGCTCTATTCTCATTGTCTTTTTGCTGTCCATATTTATTGCAGGAAATGTCTTTCTCATCTCTCTTAGTGCTGGCAATTTCCTTTAAAAAGTGTACCTTCTCCCTTGTCGACGGGAAAGCTGGGTGAGCATCGGAACTGTCGCATCACACTGTTCAGCTCTACCAAGAGAAAGTTACTTCCGTCGGCACAGAGAACAGTAGCTGTCTGTCCTGAGCTACAAATGGAACATTCCCTACAGTCTTCCCTACAGTCTATCCTTCTGTGGTGTTTTGTTTGGTGAAATCATACAATACTCTCAATAGATACTACGCAGCTTGAAGGCAGAGCAAAGCCCAAAATTCGAGGAAGCAGCATAGCTGCAGTGACTAGCGCTTCCTGGGCAGTAGGTTTCCGATATTTCTAATTGGACAGCCTCTGTAGTAAGAAATAAATCAGTTTACCATCTAGGTTGGTCTTTGGCCTTATTGATAACCTTGGCTAGATGTGGCTGTGGCCATACGAACGTCTACAGTAGATGGTCTCATTAGCACACTTCCTTTTTTTGTGTCACGCAGCAGTCAGTACTTTGTTGCTGCCAGAAAAAGAATAAGGAATAAAGTGTAGAGAATATCACAGCGACTATGAAAATGCACTACCATACTTCACTTCACTGGAAGAAAATGAGTCTTGACTACTGCAAGCTCTGTAGCAACCCCGTAGACTTGCCTTTGGCTTTGAGAAGGCCATTTTGGGTTTGTCCCTCTGCAGCAGATACTTTGAAACATGTCACACAATCTGTTTTTTACCCTTTGTTTCTTCCTCTGATATTAAACATAAAACACACAAAAGAAAAAGTTCCCTTTCACAAACATCTCCAGAGCTAAGAGGAGCTTACTCTCCTCTTAGAATGCTGTCTGCTGTGCAAACACAAATTTAAGACAATTTTATAGGGCCTGTTATTTACCCAGCTGTAACAGCTTCTTTGTTAGAGGACAGCACTATAATTATCTGCTTCTGTCATTAATACTTTGAGTCAGTGGTTAATGCAGAGGTGACAAATTACTGAAATGCCTGACAGTTTATGGCTTTTAGCACTAAGGAATGTCTTTTTTACTTCATATCCCTTGTGAGTATTGTATTTCCTTTAGATGTCTTCTGTTCTCTTACATACACATGCACATTAATAATTAAACAGATCTGATCATAATTTATTCACACACAACCAACTACCAAATCTCTGTTGTTTAGTGTTAGTGCATATTAATTAAAGTTTGGAAAGTGGTGGAACAAGAGGAAAATTTCTGACTGAGGAAGTATCAGAGTAATGTCTTCAGTCCTTTATGTCCACTCTGAAGCATCATCCAGCAAATAAAGAAAAAATACACATCTGCTTAATTTTGCTAGCCATCGGAAGGATGGGGTGAATTGCCAGTACCCTCAACTAAACTCCAAAGAATGGAATCAGAAATTTTTGGGCCAGAAGCAGGAAAATGCTCTACTTTCCCTATAAACTCCAGTACCCATGTTTCACTTGCATCATGTTGCAGAAGTACAGGCACATGTACCAAAGATCTCTCACCAAAACCAATGCTAACTGTGTACACAAGAGTTCTGAAGACCACAGGCCCCTGTCCTGGGAGGTGCTGAGCTGTAAATGTCAGGATCAGAATAAAGAATATATAGTCATCATTAGACTACCCTTCTTCATCAGGAAATACAGACAGCTTGTGACACCATTATTTACACATGGAGCATGTCACTACATTGCATAAGTTTCACCCTATGTATAAGCATAATTTACCCCATACAATTCGTTTATTTTTCTCACCCTACTGCTCCCATGCTCACAAAAACACACGCACAGCTTGAAATGAAATGTAACCCCTCATGTTGTAAGAAGACGGTCACTTTTGGAAGCAATGAGCAGCAACTGTTAAAACAAAACAAACTCCATTTCAAATCCAGCGTGAAGTAACGGAGCAAAAAAAGAATGAAGCAGAAATGACCTTATCCATAACTATAGCCATAAGGCTAGTTAGGATTCCTTCTGAGTAAAAAATAGAGAAGAACAACTGGCAAATGTCAGCCTCATTATCATGAACTCTTTTTAGTAGTGAAACAAAAATTAGCCCTCAGATCTTTTTTCAACAGACTAGACCATTCTCTGCATTAGAAGCCTCTCCATTTCTTTTGAATAACTACCAAGTTATGGGAACACCTTTTCCCTTGAGTATTAAAAGCACATGTTTCAGCCTTAATGGCTATATGCACGCTATATTTATCTTTCCACAAACACTTGATGTTTAAATAGTTCGGGCATAATATTGTGAAATATAGTGAGAAGAAAAAAAACCAGGGGAACCTGAGCAGCTTCTCTGTGATACATGCCATTTTTCATATTGTCCTTTAGAAATATTAAAAAATGGAACATTCCATGGATAAAAGAAATCCTGAAACACTTTCTTATAATGCTAGTGCCACTGTTTAAAGCCAAGATAATGTTCTTCAATCTTGAGTCTATAGCAAATGCTATAGATGATAGAGAATATAGTTGTCCTTAACCTGATAGATCTCAATGGGAGTTTTCCAAAGCAATAACTGGGTAAGAAGTCAGATCCTAACCTGTTGCAAATTATTGAAGCTCCAGTAAAGTTAACAGAACTGTGCCATTTCATGCCAGCTAGGGCTCTGGCACAATGTAATTTAATCAAGACACTAATTGACTCTATCTTTCTAGCTGGCAGTTTAATTCTAATGCATGTTTTTACAAGTCCCTTGACTAAAATGCATGGCAGTTTCTCATCTTGGCTTTTTTGTTTCTGGTATAGTTTTGGTCATTTATTCTTTGACATTCTCCAGTAACGCATCTCTCAAGTGGACACCCATCTCTTCTCAAAGACCAGGGCTTTAAGTCTGCTGTTGTTGTGACAATCCCTCCCAGATATGACTCAACAGTTACTGCTTTCTGGGATAGTGATGGAGCACAGCCAATTTTCCCTATTCATGTCATCATAATTTAGCATTTATGGGAAGAGAGATTGTTCATGTATCCCCATCATCTATAGGTAATGCTCAGAAAAAAGACCAGCTGTTGTTTTTTGTTGTTGGTGGTGGTTTTTTTACTTATGTCCCTGTCCTGTAAGAGCCACCTCTGATTGTGGTCTCAGGTCAGGATTAGTTGTCTGCATCCTTCCCCACCTTCATTTGTCCAGCTTCCTGAGCTGAAGCAAAACAGCATGGGTCTTAATCATGTTTACCCGCCTAGGGATTTGCTTTACTGAGCCAGGAATACAAAGACATTTGACCCTTACAGTTCATGTTTCTTGTTTCCCTAGTGTCTGTGAATATAAATATGAAGCTGAGTCTTCCAAGTTTCTATGCACTCAAGATCTCACATCCAGCATTCCTCCCTGGAATCACACAGAGATATACCAACTTTATGTGTCTCATGAGCTTTGGTTCAAATACATTTAGGCTTACCCAGCTGTAAAGGCCCTGCTTCAGCTGGCTTCACCAACCTCCACTGGGCAGTCTGGGTTGAGAAATTCAACTCCACACAGATGGGGAAAATGAGATTGGAACTAGTGTACATATTTCTGATAGCTGACCAGGGACAGAGAGGAGAAGGCATTCTGCCTCAAGCCTCATTCAGAAAAGATCCCTTGGAGTCAATTCCAGGCAGCCAAGGCCATCTCACGTTGCCTGTGACTCCCCGGAGAGCAGCATGGACAATAGGCATCACACGAGAATTTTACCATGTGAAGGACACAAGGATTCCACTCAGCCATGAGTTTAAGATCAGAATATGAAGGCTAAACAGAATATCCCATAAGATACACTAAAATGTCAAATTTCATATTTGAAAAAATGGGAATGATGATACTTACTTGCTCCAGAGGGATGTTATGAAGCTCAGTTTATTCTTGGTGAAGTTCTATGTGATTCTCTGATGTGCCCCATCAATGCCAAGTACTATTACCGCTAAAGAAAACAATCCCCCAATGTCTCTTGCCAAAGTATGATTTATAGAACATGCCACAGAGCAAACCAAGGGGACAACTCTGATAGATGCAGAAAACAACAGCCTGTAAAACAAAGGGTGCTGCTGATATGGAGCTAACAGCCTGTAGAAATGGCTTCTAGAGAAGCAAAAAGCAGGACTGTATCATTTAACAGCTGGCCTGACTTTATGAGGATGCTAATAAATCTTCCAACATTTCTCCTATTATGTACAATGATCATCTATCCTACACCTTGAATGCTTGCTGGAAATGAGTGCTTTACACAACAAGATACTTTTCACCTGGACTTGCAAATACACTGATTATGCTATCTCCCCTCTCATGACAGCACCAAAGGAAGTCACAGCTGAAATCCCACAGAGTTTCATGAAGTTCCTCTTCTTGCAGCTTTAGTTCAAGGCAGCAATAGATCACTCAGGTTATCTCCCTGAAGTTTCTTTTAAAATGTTATTACAAGCGTATAGGACAACATTTTCCATTTTTTTCCTATGAATCCAGGAAATTCAAATGTGAAGTCAGTTGAGGAATATAGCTATCATCCTAAAACACTCTGTTCCTTAAATATGAAGCTCAAATTACTATTTCAAGTTACTTATAGCTGATATTCCACCAGAAAACAGAGAGATTCACGATACATCAAAAATACTTTATGATATAAGTCAAGAGAAAGATTCACAATGATCATACAGCATTTATAACAACAACTACTAGAAATGAAAAAATACACAGTAGCCTAACTCATGATGAGACAGTCAGTAATAACCCAACTTCATTGCTAGGCAGAGACACTATTAACTTGTGACCCACTAAGCTAGCAGCTGTGAAATAATGTTTTCATTTAAAAAAAAACAAAACCAAGACCCAACAAAACCCACCACAAAAAATAAGACTGAACATGTTGCTTATAAAGTGTTTACACCCAGTTTACCAATTTGTGTAGTAATGATGCTTAAAGTATGTTTCTCCTGAATGGCTTTGAGATGCTAAATGCAAAACAAAAATTAGAGGACTTGAAAATAGAGAGCACATAATTGCTATCAAAAAAACGATGGTATCAGCATATTGCACATACCCAATGAAATCCATATGGCCATGGCTATTTTCAGCTATCTCCGTAAATTCTGTTTTGTGCTTTCTTCTGAGTTCATACGTTCATGTTTTCGATTAAATTCCCTGCAACTGTTTGTGTTTCATGGCACAAAACTGGGCCACATTAAACTCGGAAATAAAGTAAATCAGCAGTTCGGCAGCTGAGAGCATTGCTGCAGTCTAAATGAGGTAAAGCACACAAATATCCAGGAAAGGTCACAAAGGAGCGAGTGCAAGATTATCACTGGGTGTAGAGGTTATAAAAGAGAGAGGGGGACGCATAATGTCAGTACTTTGTAAGATGAAGCAAAACAGAAAGGTATCCTCCAAAACTTCCTTATGCAAAGTTTTCTAGATTTCAAGAGGAATAAAGAAAAGGCTTAGACTCAGTGGGGTTACCTGAGCATGCATCTGACTTATTAATGGGCTTTTCAGTATATTTTAAGAGTTCTTGTGCATGTCATGACTCTTCTGACATTTATTTTTATGATCATATCAGATTCCTGCTCTGGAAACCTTACTTTCCCAAATTTCCTGTTGTAGCTCCTCAAAAAAAATTTGTTTTGCCATTTTATGAAATAAAATATCAGTTTTGTCAAAGATTGTAAATAGAAAAACTTGGTTTCTTTATTAAAAAAAAAAAGAAGTTTCAAACATTTGTTTTTCTGCTGATTTTTTCTGTTAGTTTTTCTAATGGAAAAAGTTAAGCAGACAGTATTTTCAAATATTTTTAAAAACCAGAAAACCCCAGTTCTCCACACAAAAAGCCTTGTGAACATCATATGATTGGAGTGTTGGAGTCTCCAAAGTGTCTAAGGAATCTTTTCTGATCTCTCTAAAGTTTCTGCATCACAGCTCCACAGAAAGTTGAGGACAGGTGTACAAAAATACATGCATACAAAAATCACAAAATCCGAAAAGTCTTAGAAATTTCTGACATAGAAAAAACTAAGAACAGGGACAGCAGAGAAACCCCTACAGAAAAAACTTGCAAACAATGACATTAGGAAGAGCTTTATATGTTTCACTTGCAAGGCTGGATAGAACTGTTACGTGGTTGGGAGGGTTGTGCACCCACTCTCTGCTATACAACAGGGAGCACTTACCATACAAAAAAAACCTAGCAGAGAAACACAAGAATATGATACTGCCCGTTTTTCCACAGGAAATCTGACTCTTACTGTATGACCAACTATGACAAACTCTGTAAAGAAAAGGAGTTGAGATTAGATCTTCCCAGGGTGTCTGTTCTGATGGAGCTGGATGGAAACTCCTACTGATGCCTGATGATAAAGGGAAACTGGAAACGTATATCCCCTTGTAAACACAGGCAAAATGGAAGATACACTGGCATGGAAGAAGATACAGTTCTCTGAAGCCGGATAATATAATCAAATGTAAGAACAAGTTGTCCCGAGAGCAAGATTTATTGCCAATATGCAAATTGCCAGCAGGACCTGAACTTTCTCAGATGACAGAGGACTGAGAACTGGTGTTTGTTTTTCTCATGATCTTTTTCTGAGTTCACAGCACTCACAGCTAATGAGAGGTTCAATTTGGAATTTTCTACCTGGCAACTTTTTGAAGTCCAAAGCACAGACAGATTATAGGTAAGGAGACTTGTACAGTTAAAGAGGATGTGAAATTGGAATTTTTGAAATACAAGCTGAAGTCTTATGCTCAATTTACATGACTGTGAAAACACTTTTGGTATGACATCTGATGGGCATTGGTGCTAGAGCAGAAACCTGGAGGCAGGAGAAACTAATCTTTCTCTCCCTCGTTGTGTCTTTCCTGAAGAAGCTTCTAGCCCTGCATGGCTTCTTGGCTTCAAAACCCCTCTATGGCTGCAAAGATAACTCTGAAAACTTGACAGTTTAACATTAGAACCCAATTTCCTTTTGTTTGGCCCTTGACTCTTGATTTTATATACATGTATACATATTTACAAACATGTGCATTGCCAGCTAGAACATTATACGTTGCCTACATAAGGAATTCTATTAGGACACCAAGGTGCGTGAAGTTTAACACACTAAATAGCTCAGTGCACCAAGAAGATGTAAAGCTTTTGAGGGCAATTTGTAGCAAATGGCCACATGCCAGACAAACTGCTGTGCAACAAGTGACTAATGTCTTTGCTGATATCCCCTATTTCTCTGCCAGCATCCTGCAGCAAATCCTGCAGTAAACTGGCAGCTCCACTCAAGTGAATGAGGCTGAGATAATTGATATCTGCTGGGAATCTGCCTCTTCTCAGCTATGTATTTCTTTGGGCAGCCACTCACAACTAAAATCTGCTCTTGGAGAACTGAGGTAGCACTGTTCCACATGTAAATATAGCCACTTAAATTTGTCCTCTTGTCCCCCCAAATTACAGGGATACTTAAAAACAGAGTGCTGCTGAGCTTTTTTCAAGCCAAAGAAAGAATGCTTATTTATAGCAGCTAGGCACCTAGACCTCCCGTAAAAATGACAGCACTCCTAGTTTGAAAGCCAACAGCCTGCATTATGACAGGGGAAAAAAATAAAATTTAAAAAACAAAACAAAACAAAACAAAAAATGCATTCTTCACTATTGGGATTGAAGGACTATTGCTTCTTGGAGTAACTCGTTGAGGTGCCAATATGAACAAGGTCTTGATTAAGAAGCAGATTGAGAAGCGGGCCTGAACAGAGGAAATTAGCTGGTGGCAATTTCTGTACCTACATTCATACAGCAGCTTCATGGCAAAGCTGAATATAAGACACAGGTGTTCTGATGAAAAGTCCAGCATGCCGCTCACCTGCCAGCAGGCACTCTTCTGGAACCAGATTCTCCTCCAGTCAGCTCTTGAGGGAGCCAGAACCAAAATTTCAGTGCTCATATAGGAAGACACTCACATCATGAGGTTCACACACTGGATGAAATGGAAAAGTTTCTATATTTTGGCCACTGAACATGATGTATTTTAAGAACATGTTAAACATAAGAAATATTTTGAGGGAGGTGAATGGATGGAATGGGCAACTAGTCCTAGCAGCACTAATGCAATTCAGAATGTGCAAAAGCAGCTAAAAATGCTTCAGAATTAATGACAATAAATAGAAAACAGTGATTAAAATAAAAGTTTCCATCCCACTTCATCAAGCACAGGTACCATGTTCCCTGAATTATCTTGTTTAACTGAGGTAACTTCTAAAGAGAAATCATCAATGCTATTACTTCTGTAGCATGTGGAGTATATTGCAAGTACATGATCTGTGTAACACTTGGAAGTAGAACTCAGGAGAAACAGAAGTCTAAACCATAAAATATGGTAAAAGTATGGCTTATAAATAGAGGTAAAAATATTTGCCGTAGTTTTCAGATGTAGAAAGTTCTGTAAACAGGATTCAGAAAGGTCAGTTCTAGCTTTCAGAAACCTCTTTATAAACACTTCATTTAAAAAAAAATTAACTATAACATGAAATGATATTACAGATATTGCATTAGTTACAAACATAGTTCTCAGTAGAACTGGAGAACCCAGACCATCTGCTCAAAGTGCCAAGGACAACCACTTTACTTCAGCAAACGTAAATAAAGATGTGCCATAAAGACAGACCCACTGCAGTTCAGTAGATTTGCTGTTAAAAAGTGAAACCTGTTTGGTTTCCAAGCACCTGGCTGATGCAGCTTTATGAATGAAATGAGTGACATAACAGTATTTACTAATGAGTCCTCACCACTGATTTGGTTGTTTGTTCTTCTTGATATTTATTAACATGATTACCTCTGAAGGGAGAGAAAAGAAATATTTATTTTTTATCTAAGCATTTTACATGGGCTTGCGCCAAGTTTAACAGTTGCCAGTTGTAAAACAGCAGAATATTTACAGCAGGCTCTAACAGCAGCCACAGCTTATGGAGACTGCCCCTGGCAAGCTGTTGAAGTTTCTCCTTGAACGGGTCTTAGCTAAACTGTAATGCATAAAATCATACCTTCAGTGCACAGCAATCTTGGTTTGGGGTTTCTTTCTCTTCTATTTTAGATTTTGTTTTGTTTAAATGCAGCATTTCAAGTCTCTCTATTGAATTTTTACAAAGATCTGAGAGAAACAAAACATCAATCTGAAAGATTAAGAAAATACGCTCTATCTGTTTCTATGGTTATTTTAAATCAGTTTTATGCAGGCTTTGACAGGGGCCTATTAAATCAAAAGCCAAAGATTGAAGTGGCAGTTCCAGTAAAATTGAATGAAAGCTAAAATAACTGCAGTCAAAGTAAGGGTCAAAGCTTATGTATTGCTTTAAGAGCAACTTTCTTTTATTTGTAACATTTATTTTTAAGCTGCTAAATATTCTGAGTAAAGAAAGATGCAAATGAAAGGCACCGGACTAAGGCCCAATCCAACAGCCACTTTCCCTGGTCTCCGTGCCTCTGGACCTGGCCCAGTATCACATAACCTCTCCAGAGATTTTTCTCTAAAAGCTGCGTGCCCTACGTACCACCACAAGTGACTTCAGTGAGAGGTTGACATTCATCTCCGAGGAGGCTCCATCCCTCTCCGTTTCCACGCTTTCGTACATTAAGAGACCACAAGTAAAAACACAAGAATGGCCACACCATGTCAGACACGGTCCACTTAGCGAAGAAGCCTGTTTGCTGTAAGAGATGATTCAGGAAATAATACAAAACCAGGAAAATGTATTCGCATGGCTTCCAGCCTTAAACAATAGCAGCTTTTTGAGATAAAATTCAGATGCACACAATGGTGTTAAAAAAGCTATTGTTCCACCATGACTTTGTGAAAGATACTTTCTCTCTTTTCCTAAGACCGTTGTCTGATAACTCAGTGGAAAATCCTCAAGGCTTTTCTTGAGAAACACTGATATTTTTTCTGTATATATATTTCTACTTAATTTTTTTTCTTCTTCATGCCATTACTGATCTTAAAGACCTCATATCTTCTCACACTGTGAGAATTTAAACAAGCCTGTGCAAGACTCTCAGTGATACTCTGAGCTGTGAATGTGTCTTCATTTCTCCAGTTCGTGCGAGTCCTATATTACACTCATTTAATGATACCTAAAGCTGTATTAAACAGTACTACAATATAGCAAAGCCCATAGCATTGCAAGAGCACAGGTTCTCAGAGGAAAAAAGGTCAAAATCAATCAAACAAATTCCACCACTTGCAAAGAAGCAACTCTGTCAGAGTGACATTAGAACAGACAGTTGTACAATAGTCACTGTCAGCATCTAAAAGTACCTGATGATCTCCTGGTAAACCTCACAGCAAACCTTTATCAAGATTGGTGAGGAAAGTGAACCAGGAGCAGAGTCTGTTGTGTTTATGAAAACATTGTTTTGTTTGTTTATAACATCTGATTTATTTTTCCAATTCTATAAAACACGTGATAAGAAACAAAATGGATTTCACGTTGCACCTGTCACCATGAATTAAAGACTTTCTTCAATGTAAATGTTTCACAGCAAATCACTTAACTGGTCAAACGGATGTGTTGACCATCTTGCCTTTTCTTCCAAGCTTCAGCCACTTTCCTCTCACCTAGAAACCAAGTAACCTGGTTATCTGACCAATATCTTTAATTCCTGATTTAGATCCAAACTGCAATGGCTCTGCAGTGATCTGATTATAGTGGCCAAAGTTACACATGAAAATAATTCAAACTATTCAAGAGGGAAAGAGTCCAGATCAGAGTTATTCTGGTTTTGATTATACTTTTCAGTTTTCTGACTTCCTTTTTCTTTTTTTTTTTCTTTTTTTTTTTTTTTAATTTTTTTGCACCTCTTAATCT
>JAYKAV010000036.1:0-58655 GCA_035582835.1 Phoebastria nigripes | reverse complement strand
AGTGGACCTTGCCATCGAATTCTGTTAAGTCGCGCTTTTATAAATCTCTATTAAAATCACCTTTTGCTGATACCTTTGCCGGTGTTTCTTTAAGCAGCCTCAAAACCACTCATTCACGACACTTACAAGAAAAGGCCATATTGCTATCCTAAAAAACAACAACAACAAACAATAAAAACCAACCCCCCAAAAAAACCCAAAAAGCATTGTTAGATGAAAATATCTTTACATTACCAGTTGAGGGATCAAATTCTTTGGTGATGTTGCCCACTACATCCCTCTTTAGAAACTTCTTCACAAAAACTCTGTAAAAGGCACCTTCACAAGATCTAAGGAAGTCATCTGAGTAACAGAAAACTTCACCACAAAGAACACCACAACTGTGGAAAGAACTATCTGACCAGGATCCCCTGGGTAATGATACAGAGGAGCTTCAGCCACGTGTTCAGCTGAGTTTTAGAAAACCTCCTGTGGACTCACTCAATACCTTTCATCTGAGAGTTAAATTACAGGAAACATGCATAGTCTGTTTGGGGCAGCCCTGAAGCAAGGCTAAAGGCCAGACTCACATGCCACCTTCAGTGTAGCTAGAGCACCTCCTCTGAGGCAAAGGAAGGTCTGCAGCCCAGAGCACACAGCGTGCAAGCCGCCATGCAGGCAGCCACAAGGCAGCAACGCCAATGGGAAATGAGCAGCATTCAGTGGACTATAGGTTTATAAACACTTCCAAAGGCTGCTTTTTCTCTGCAGGACAGGTACAGCCTCCAACCAGAGAAGGTCTTAGCATGTGGCTTCTTCAGGTGCACGTTTGTGTGTGTGAGAAGGAAGGATATCTTAGAAGAACCATAAGGCAGCTCTTCAGTTGATGTTTTAGCACATTGTCTTTCAGGCCAGAACCGCAAAGACGTTTTCAAAACAGCTTCTTAGCAACAGCTGATCTCTTTCATGATCCCATAGAACAAAGCAAGTGAATCAAACAAAACAATTAGAAAAAATACAAAAGCAAGAAAGGAAAAATACCATGTCGAGCAAAAAGGTGTTATTCAGAGACTACACTGGAGCAGAGATAGTAAAGAAGAATAAGTGTGCAACAGAAAAGGAACATAGTTAAGTAATTTCTTCTGAGTTTTTAAATGCTCATCAAAATGGTGGAGTTATAGAACACAAATGAGTTACGGTCAGCGATAGGGAGAAGAGTATTGCACATGTAGGATGAGGTGAACTTTATCTGGGACAAGAAAAGATTTTTCTTTTTTCTTACATAGAACATTTGTTTCTTAATTTTCCAGGCATTCTTCTATTCCAAGCCAAGGACTCAGCTGCTTAATCCAGCTGTAGTGTTTTCATAATATCCCACCATCAGTACTTATGATGTTACGAAATGCCTTCCTGCTCCTTTAAAAAAAAAAAAAAAAAAAAAAAAAAAGGTGAGAAAATAAGACTCTGTGGGTGTGTAAGAAAATGTCTTTCAAAATTTTTTATTTAAAAGAGTAACTAAAAGAGTATTAAAAAAAGTAACTAAAAGATAATAGCAGCTGTACATGGGTATCACCATGCTCACCACCTCCCCTCATTTCCTCCAGGATGACCCAGAGGAGATCAACAGCAGCCAGAGAATTGTTTTCAGATGGAAGTGTCTGCAAAACCACAAATGATTACTATCCCAGACCTCTCAAATTTTTCCAATGTACATGCATAAACATGGTCACACACTCAGTACCACTTGCTGTGGGGCACAACAGCACATGGTGGAGACAGATGGTACTATCCAGGCCTCCTAGTTATGACAAATGAACAGCCTAAATAATTGTATGGGGATACTGTAGTGCACCCTGTTCAACTATATACCGGCTATGATAAGACCTATTGCTCCTGAAGAAACTTTACCATTTTCACTATTATACTTTACTAGGATTTTTTCCTTGACTGAAAAAGTATTTTTATTGTTTACTTTGAACATATCAGCACTTTCGCTTTAAAAAGTTATTTGGGAATGCACATAACAATTCCTGCTAACGTGTGCTATTAAAGCTGGTAAAGAGTTTTAGGCTAGCATGCGATCAGAGCCTGTGCAGCAATCTGCTCTAATGTAAGACAGGCCTGTAGCATTCCCTATATGAAGACAGCAGAACTAGGACACTGCATGCTGGAGACAGGATTTTTCTAGTTCTTCTCCTCCCAGGACAGAAGAGTGGTGCACAAACCTCTCAGCTGGGATTGAGGTGTTCATACTGCCAATTAGTCATTTAAGTCTGACTGTGCTGTTGTGTCTAATTGGTCAAATGGGAGATTAGAGACCAGACAGAAAGGAATAAAGAAACCAGCCTGGAAGACAGGAGGAGGAAAATTACTCTTTCAACCTCTCCACAATCTCCTTTACTTCTGCCTGAAAAGTTAAATATTTTGGTAAGAATCTCCAAGGGAATATCTGAAAGTCAAGTCACAAGTTAGTGTCCCCTCTTTGTTCCATGTGGCCACAAATAAATTGTACCCAGCCCCCAGAGAAGTTTTTGTGCAAATATTTCAATATAACCTATTTATCAGATGCTGTCACTTTCCATTTGCATGTTTCTCACGAACAGACTTTTCCTTATGTTTGCTTTAAATTCAAAACAAACTAGGACATTGTTTTAAGATTTCTGTCTCAGAAATTTACTTGGACAAATAAAGAGCACAAGACACTTCCAAGATCTGATGGTTATGAGATGAGAAGATGACTTTCTGGAAATATTCTGTAAAATTTCAGTAAGCATCCCATCATTTACTAGAATATTTGTAGAATGTAAACACAGAAAAGCGAGCGACAGAAGGAAAGTGAATTAATGGGGAGATTGAGCTGCAAATTCAGAATTCCTTCAACGAGCTCTGGCACGAACATTGCATCCTGAAGCCAGCAGGGACTCCTGAATACCCCTTTAACATTGCTTATCTTCATCCTGTGCAAGGAAGTGGTTCATGTAGATAGCAACCATGTTGCTTGTGCTAATTCTGCACCACCTGACCATCCCCCTTACATAGAAAATGGACAGTTTAAAAGACAGCAAAGAAAGAAAGAATAAATGTTCAGTGTTCAAGACAGCAAAGGGCTGAACGATATATTAAAAAATTGTTTTTTGCATGTTCATCAAGTGCACCAATTATTTAAGCTATGCATTAATGAACTTGGCATGTCTAAACAAAGTATTTGAAAGGATCTAAATAATTTTATTATATTCACAGTACGGATGGTGTAAGAAATTCCAGACCAGCTTAACAGCAAGTGATCGGGGAACAAAACAGTAGGTAAGATTTAGATTAAAAAAATATAGGGCCATACACATAGCAAATAATTTCTCAGCTTATTCATATACACTGTTGGTTCTAAAAGAATGCAGCTTAGTGGAAATGGCGCTGTTATGAACGTGGCCATCAGGACACCGCTGCACAGTGGTGCAGTGCCTGATACATGTAGAGGAATATTAAGCTGTTTCAATACCAGACCAGGAAGTAATATGAAATGCACCTGGGCCACTGCAGGGGCTGAAGGCTTCTCTCCACCTTGATCGTTAAGGCCTAGTCTCTACCACACAAGAGAGATTGAAAAAGTGAAGGGTTTCAAGCAGAGATGAAAGAAATACCAGTCAAGGAAGAAGAAAGGAGGAAAGGAAGGAAGATGAAGAGAATATGAAGCACTACAGAGAAGTAAAGAACAGAGTAAACAGTGCACGACGTACAGGCACACATGGAGCAGAAGGGAGGAAGATGTCCTTCTATTCATCTTTTCTTATTAAGAAAAACAATCCCACAAAAATGAATGCTGAAGAGAACAAAGCTGGCATGGACCTCAGTGCTGAAGGGTGGCAATGAGACCAAGAGATCATGATTTTACAGGCAGACCTAAGGTCTTGGGTCACAAGGCAGATCATGAACAACTTTCCTTTTAGTCTTGGGTAGAAGGTGAAGTGATATTATTGCAAAACATTAATTCTCTGCTGTAAATCAGAATACACATATCCGTAATTATTCTCAACACTGGGAATTTCTGAGAGTTTCTAAAAGAAATATTTGTCTGCTGTTAGAGACCAGCAGCATGGTCCAGGGACCTGGCCAGCCCTTATGATAGTGCCTATGTTACTTATACATAAAGTCCAGAAATAGGTAAAAGAGTAAAAACTAATACTTCCTCAAAATTTCAGCTTTAATGATATAGGAGCACTATTTTAAAATGATACACATCAAGTCCCAGCTTTTTGAAAATGACCTTTCAGAGACCTTGCTACCCATTACATAAGCTTAGAAATGTTTTGATATGGCAGCCCTATAAATCTACATTAATAACCAAAACCTATTTTTTAAGACAGACAAAAATGAAAAGCTTTTTGCCTTCCATGAATCATTCTCTGGTTGCATTTCAGTTAGTTTTCAGTCAAAAACTTGATCACATTCATTCTTAAATAGTACACATATTGAATATTTGTGGCCATTTTCTTTCAATTGTACAATGACAGCATTTTTATTCCCCTATGGGTTTAACAATATATCTATGGGTTTAACAATATATCTATATGTGTCATCCCACTGCTTCAGATCTCCACTCCTGATGGGGTAAGAGAGGTAGATTGGTGCAGGTTGTGTTCTTGTTTCTCCAATTTCATGTTAGATCTGACAGGAGGAATAACTACACACTTGCCATCCTTTTTCAGACACTTACTCCTTTTATCCCAAGGCCCAGATGCCTTTAGTTAGATTATGCTTCTCTGACAGCTTTGATCTCCTTTTACAAAAGGCAGAAAGCTACACTGTACAGGAATGTGAAAAAATCCTGGAAAAGAGCCTCTAAAATATTGTATCTTCTTTACTTACTTTTATTTTTGTATCTCCTATTCTTTCTGTACTTTGCCATAGGGTTCCTCACAAAATATCTGGATAAAAAGTAAACATTTTCAATTTAATTTCTCACACTGAAAAGTCCTTTTTGCTCAGATAACCCCAGGGCACTAATAGGATCTTTTTATATATTCCTGCTTGTCTTCCCTTCCATCCATTAAATCTCTAGATCAAGGGTTCTTGGACTCAGCTTGCACAATCTTATCATGCTGTTTTCTTAATTTAAATGCTTGTCTTCACTCCACAGAGTCTAATACTTCATCTGTTCATTGCAAGTCTCCTTAATTCACTGAGCTGATTAAACATTTAAAAAATATATATATTAAATATTCATAAGAATCACTTGTGTCCCCCTCCCCTCCCCGCCCTGATTCTAGCCCTGGAGAAATATAAATAGTCAGTATGGTTGATTAGTGCAATCATAAAGGCATCTTCCTCTCTCCCTTTCCCTACATCAGAATAATTTTCTTTAACTTTTCACTGGGTCACATCAAAATATTTGTTCAATTCTACAATGTTCTTATTCGTTGCAATTGTATTTTCCTCACACACCAGAAGCATGCCTGAGTCACTGTTCTTAAGTCAGACAGCCATACTGCTGTATATCTTAATACCGGCCATAGTAATACACCTTTTTCTCCCTTTTGAAAAACTGGTTAGTCTGTGTTGTAGGTCAGGCAAACTAATCGAATGGCAGTGTAATAAAACAACTATTTTTAACTGATATGCCTCTTTCCTGAACACAAGCTAATATGAGTTATTCAAAATGGATGGAGATTCACAGAGAGAAACACAAATATTGACCGAGTCTGAGAAATGTCCTAGCACACACCACTGACAGAAAAGGTATGCATTAAAGCACAGGACCAAACTGGGACAGCTTAGTGGAACACCCACGTTCTCCTGCCACCAGGTGCAGCAGTGGTAGCCTCCAAGAGAGGGGGGAGCCAGGAGCACAGTCATTTCCTAAACTGCCGCAGATATGCATTACTGCTGCAAGCTGATACTTGCCATCACTTAAAATCTGCTGTCCTAAAAGGCATCCTAAGTCACCCGAATACTGCGTGCACATGCTGGCTTTGGCTTCAGGTAGGCTTTCAATTGATTAGAAAACATTGCCTCATGTTCACATAATATGAAGAAGAGATGGGAGAACTGAGGAAAGATAGACAGCACCGAAGGTTGATCAGACTCAGCAAGCCCCACAGTTTACCATCTAATTTCAGCACTGTTATATTCAAGAAAATTTCAGCAAAATCAGCGGAGCTAAATTTAATTCAGTCACATTGCTGAAAGGTGCAACCTGAGGAGCTTTTCTGAAAATTGATCTGGATGGGCTGACCTGTTCTCTGACATAACTGAGTGCACCATCAGATCATAAGCATGAAATACAGCTCCAGCAGAAGTCAAAGGGAGTTTTGTCTTCAGTGAAAGAATATTTCCTCCTCAAGCCTTCAGCAGTGCTTTGTAAACAATGAGACATCTGACCAACTGCCCAGTTGCTATAGCTCTGGTCATCAAATATATAATGAAAGAGCAGGCAGATTTATGCTATTATGCTTTTTATTTTAGAGGTCTATGGTTCTGGTTTTTGTTTTGGAACAAAACACAAATTAAATCACAAGCTATAACCTCCCTCTAGGGATGCAGCCTCATTTTCTAGGCAGCGGGAAAAGCAGTCAGCAGAGAAGAGCGGTGTTCCTTGAGATTTCCAAGGCCCTGCAGGAGACACTGTTCATGCTTGCAATATTCCTTTCATCCCAGGACTGACTCCTGCAGTCCAGTCAGGTAACTTTGAATTCAACTTTAGTAATTGCAAATATGGTTCTATCTTCCTCCCACATATTATACTTACAGAAAGAAAAAGGGACTGTAAAAAAGTCTGACTTAAGACAGAAAACTTTAGATCATTATATCAGAGTTTCCATCTCAGTGTTTTTTCTAATGAAAAGATTTATTTCCAGCAGAAACACAGTTTAAAATTATATTCTTGCACTTTTTAATGTTTTTCTTTCCTGTGTTAAAAAAGATAATTATGTCAGTTTAGGAAACTGGATATAAAAGAATTTTCTTTATATTGAAATTTCTTTTATTGTGGCTTTGAATCCCCAGTTCAAGAGGTAAAGTTGCCCTTTACAGCTAGTAACAATCCCAAATATCCACTTTCCAGGATTTGTAGCAACACGTTACCTCACTCTGCTGCTACAATTTTTCTGAGATATACACTAGTCAGGACGACTGTATACTACAGAACTTTACATTAATGGTAAAATTATTCAAAGTCTCCGACGGGGTTACTCTGATGAGCCACTACTACTGAATACTGATGTCATGTTTAAATAACTACTGTATTAAAGCAGTGAGTGGCTTTTGATTATTTCCAAACTTTGAGGTATTTTCATACTGTAACTATAGCTGCACCACAAACACATAATCAATATTTCTCTTCTGCTGTCACCTTCTCTCCTTTCTCCTCATCCCCCTCCTGCTGCTGTAATTCCTTCCCAGCTGCTATCCGACCCAGCTCCCTCTGGTTTGGAGCCACCATCTGACAGAGGCAAGCTTTAAAAGCTGAGTTTGTCTTTATTTCCATCAAGAGCAATCACAGCTGCAAGTTTCAGTACCCACAGAGGCTTTTAACTGTAACTTTTTATTAGAAGTGCTAAATTGGGAGTAATAAAAATTCCCAATTTAACAGTTTAATAAAAAGAGGAAGTTAAAAGCCAGCATGGCTGTGGAGGAGCAGCACTGAGACGGGAGGTGCCAAATATTTGGGTTTTAAATGGCTAGGCTTTCTCCTATATTTTATGATTATAAGGAAAGGCTCTCCAGCAAGATGCTCTGGGCATTGACAGATTTCAGCTCATGAGCTGAAGAATATCACTGTGTATTTAACTGTACCCATACAACCATTGAAGCTACCCCTCAGATGCCCTGTGGTTACGTATGGGTGCCTTTTGCGCAGCAATTGGGAGCAAAACGTACTTTAAGTCCTAGCTAGGATTTTCTAATGCATTCTGCAGCCAGATCCGAGGCCAGGCTCTTTGAAAGAGCAAGGGATTTATCTATAAATAGGGCTTTCTGGGCTTAGGAAAACTGGCTCTTCATATTACATATGTTTAAAATCTGACCCACATTTCTTGTAAGAAATTTGGTTTTGTTTTTCAGGAATAAGGTAGGCTTCCAAATTTGTTTTCAAACAGCAGGGGGTAACGATGACAATTCAGTGAAGTTGCAACTGGAAGCCTACACTCAAGTAGCCAAAAGTAATCCATATTTCTACCAATGTCACATAAAAAGGCCAGACTTCCAGATCCAAGTATTGCCAGATCTCCCTGATTTGCTGCCTGGTAGTACGTTATGTTTTCATTATTCTGCACTGCCATAAATATTACAGGGGCTTAGTCTTATTTTCAGATGTCAGAACTCAATCTAATACTCCATCTCATTGGGAACTGGATTAAAGCCAGTAATCACAGCATAAAAAAACCAAAATCAGATGCAAAAAAAAAAATCTGTAAGAGGAAGTCAGGACTATCCCTATGCAAATTAATACATAGTCATTAATTACTCTGGCAAAAGGATGTTACGTGGCTACATTTATTACCTTTAGCCAGAACACTCACTCTCCTGCCTGATCCCCCAACACAGGGGGAAGCTCCCTGCCAGCCAGCCCCTAAGCGTGCTGAGCAGGTCCCTGGGGAGGCTGCACATCCCTCACGGCTCCGAAGGACAGTGTAGAAGAACTTTTTGTACATCGTGTCACTGCCAAAGCAAAGCCCAATAAATGCTGAACACCACTCCCTGTCCCCTGTGCAAACCCAGGCCAGGGTGGAGCTGGCTTCATGAAGAGACAAGAGGGACAGCCTCAACTCTTCACATTGCTTGATGATGTTTATAGTACATGTATGTGAGGAGATCCTCACAAAAACAGACTCCTTGTGCTGAGGTGCTGTTTCTGACTCCCTTTTCCCCTATCATTCTCCCCACACAAAGCCAGCTGCTTCCCCCCACCCAGTTTCTTCAAGAATGATGAAGATTTACCAAAGCAAAGTCCCCCCATTTGGCTTCCCTGACACTTTTCCTCTCCCATTACCTCATCAGCTTCTCCCTTCAAGGAAAAAGCCCAAAAGACGACATGACAATACTAAGTCATGCAGCACAGATGCATCTCAACACCTTGTAGAAAGGCTGAGAACTGGAAAGAGTGACTACAGTAGAAGAGTTTAAAAGCAGACTTGTATGCAGACTTGGATAATCCCAAACTGGTTCTGTATTTGGCTCAAAACCACTGAATAATTTGAGCTTAATTAAAAAAAAGATAGGAAGAAGTTTCAAATGTCAAAAAGCCTGATGGTTCTGAAATGAACCCTTCCTCCCACCTCTTTTTTTTTTTTTTAAATAAAGGCTAGGAATCAGCTTTGTGGTCTATAAAAGTCCTAATATTGCATGCCTTAAACAACAATGAAGCAGTATCTTTAGAGAAGATCTGGTTTGGCCAGAAGTCATGTATGTGCACAGCTACACATGCCAACTACAGAAAAATTAGCAAAGGCCTAAGAAAAACATAATATAAGTGACAGAATAAATTTTTATTTAAAATGAACTGACAACTCTGCAACATTTATCTAAATAAGGACAATTCATTTCTTATTCTTGGGAAGAAAGGAAGGACAGACTTTGGCTAGATTGTGGCAGTTGTCCTCTGCAATATTAGAGAGTGTTCTCAGTACATAATCTCTGCTTAAAAAAAGAAGTTTTAAATATTACTTTTGTTTTCATTATTTCCATATGCTAAAGCAAGGCTTTCTAGGTTTCAGACAGTTGCCTTTCCCCATACTGTAAACTATAACTAGAGTTTTTAGCCTTCTGAATGTCCAGATGAAGCAGTCCTAAAATGTTATACAAGGAATTTTACAAGTTTATTTAATGACTCCATTAAAAAATGCTTATTACTGTGGGAGTGCACAAAAGTTAACAGGCAGAAATTATTCAGAGCTATCTAGCATGCAGCATGAAGAACTATCACCATATCAAAACAACAATCACTGCTGGACGCCACCAGAAACGTATAAGAAACTGTCAGGGGGAGAAGGAAACTTTGAGGAAGACTAAACGAAGTGAACAAGCCTTGCATCAGTCCCTGAGGGTCACGGAAATCTGAGAGGCAGAGTGAACAAAAAGACACAAACCCTCCACTCAGGCAGCTCTGCTGCCAGTCTTAGCAAATTCCCCTTCAGGGAATGAGCAACTCAGATGTAGTTGCTGCTTCCAGTCATGCTTTCTGTTTTAATTGTCAAAATCCTCCAAGACGCTGTTCCCAGCACTCTTCTCCAAAGAAGTATAGATGTATATTTCTGTCACTTGATTCTTCCACACAAGTACATTCCCATCCAACCCTACTCCGAAAGCATTTGTTTCACCCATTTTAGTATTTGTCACTTGAGAAGTTTCTATTCCCTCCTCCACTAGCAACTGCTGGCCAGGAACCTATGTTAGTTCCCAACCTTTGTTAATTCCCTCTTAAATGAGATTTCATTGGGCAATGAAGGCAGACTATATTTCAAAACATGCCATATGCATTAGCAATACCTATGAAAACAGAACAGTATCAACTGCTGCAATGGAGGAGGGAGCCCAGATAGTGTATTATGGGAAATTTGGGGCTTATACTAATTAAGAGGAGCAAATAGAATCAATAACACTTCTTGTATTTGTTCCATTCAGTTCCTTTCAAATCCAGGTAAATGAACATTACCCTGTTTCTTTTGATTTTTATAAAGCCTAATTTCTGAAAATACTACAGTTATCATTAAAATGATTTTACACAAATTCTGTTTATAAAGACTATCACGGATATTTGATGTGTTTTCAAGAACTTCTGGCATCTCTCTTTTGATGAGTTTTGCTGTTCTTTGCTTGGTTCTGGGAAATCTTTGCATACCTGCTTTGGATTAGAGGATGGAGTTTTTTGATAGCACAAAGGGTATCAGTTCCGTTTCAGTAGTAGATGAATAAAAATGGTTAGGGATTATATAAAGAAATGGATTTTCAATAGAAAAATATTACTTTGTTGAAACAGATACATTCCTACTAAATTTTCATGAAAATTTTATCAGAAAAGGCTTCTGAGATTCAGGATTAAATTCAAACCCATAGCATAAGAAGCTGTGTTGTGGTCCCTGAAAGACCAACTCAAACTTACATTTACGCAAAATGAAAAAGGTCCTAAGGAAAAGGAAGTCCATAGTTTCTGGGTGAAGACACTCACCATGATGCTAGACTCAGAGGTTTTGGCCCTTGTCCTTGGTCTGACAGACAACATTAGCCTCCCAGGTTGCAAGTGCTCTATGTTTAAAACCAGAATGACAGCGTGTTTTCATTGTTTTGGAGCTCCCCCCCCCCCGATAATATCAAACATTTTCAAGTTTCAAATTCATTTCAAACACAAGTGAAGAATTTTTAAAAATCTAAACTATTTTCTGCAGTTCTTTTTAGGTGACTTCTAGAGCTGGTCAGTTGAAATTTTTCCACCGCTCTCGTGCCCATAAACATAGACACATACACACTATATACTCAGGTTCCTTTCCTCAATTATCCTTATTTCTCAGTGATGATTTTTCAGGTCTCAGTTCCTCACACAGGCTAGCCTGACTCCCAAAAGGGTGGTGTTTCCTACCGTATCACATTTTACAAAGCTTTCTCCACAGCCTGCTCTAAATGACAACTGATGGATTTCTACCTGTAAAATTCTACAACCCTGGCAAGACCATTTAATCGATTTGTGGTCATGGATGAGATGCCAGGTGGGTCTGTCTAGAGTAGGAAAAATTTCATGGTGCTGCAAAAATGCAAAAGATGGAAAAAGCCAGGGACTGATAATTCTATGTCAATACATTTCAAGGTCATCTAGAAGCAGCAGTATATAATTAAAGGGCATAATTGTACCACTGGCAACCTGATCTCAATTAAGCATTCCATCTTAAAATTCTTTAAAAGAAAAAGAGAATGAAGACAACTGTTTTTTAAAATCATACTTTCAAGGAATTTTTAAGGTCTAGTCACAGGCTATGCAAAAAGCATGATTTTCCACCTCTGATCTCTTCTGTTATTTATAGCCCAGGCATTTTATTTATACATAACTACAACCCTCCCTACTCCTTCCCCCCAAAAGAGTTCCTAGTATTTAAAACATGCACTAAAAGGCCAGTGATAGGATGTTAAATCTATTTTTGTCCTTGTAAATACTGCTTTGCTCAGGGGAGTTGAAGCATTTTGGAATCCAACTTTATTCGGCATTCCTATTTTGGAACAAGAATAGTCAAATGCCAGGCATAACATCCAAGCAAAGCAGGAGTTCCCTCCCAATGCACACCACTAGTATCATGCTGAGGAGAATTATCTCTGCACATAGCCCTTCAAAAATAGTCAACTACCGTTACTCTTGTCTCATGAATATCAGCAACTTAGTAAATGAAAAGCAGCACAACATGCTTCTGGAAAAAGGTATACCTCTCACTCCTCTCATAATACCTCAGAATGATTTACACAGCAAGGAAGTTTCAGACCGATAATTCAGTAATAAAGATGGATATCTTTTATGGAAATTTTATATCATTCCCTTGTACAAAGAGCAAGTAAACTGCTATTTCTTATCACTTTCCTTTCTGTGCCTATTGACACCTACCAAAGAGCAGGTGAACTTTGAGCTAGCTCCCCAAGTGTCTTGTCTTTAAGAGTTACCTAGATGAGTAAAGACAGTGGACCATCTTTACTTTTTCCAGGCTTCTACCTATGGGAGAATATTATCATACATGGAACTCAAAGACTCCACTGGCTCACTCTTCCCCTCAGAGTTTTCCAAACTGGTTTTTCCATCTGCTCCTAGAAATTTTTCTGGACATTCCCATTTGTACTAAATATTGCCAGACACAAGGCAGTATTTTAAATGAAACAGCATATGCAAATGCATGCACATATATTTATGTTTTTCTGTAAATAACAAAGCAAACCAAAATTTAGGAAGAAAATCCAAACGCTGTTAATTAATTAAATAGAAACATGGAACGTGATAACAGAACAAACTACAAGTGCTTGGGGAATGGTATTGGAATACCCAGTGATCTTGAGAAACTGAAGAAAAGGTCTGAAATAAACAGGTGCAACTCAGTGAGGATAAATGCAAAGCATTACAGTTACAAATAATCAACTACAAAAAAAAACCCCAAACCAAAAAACCAAGAGGGGGGAACAATGCAATAAGCACCAATTTTCCAGATAAGGATACCAGAGTTATGATAGATCACAAATTGGAATCAGCATTACCATACTGCTGCTCAAAAGCAAACATCATGTTAGGAAACATAAAGTAAGAGTCATAGGTAAGACACGTGAAGCAATTCCTCTATCCAGCCTGATAGTGTCTCAGCTGGAATATATCATCTGAGTACTGCATTTGAAAAAAGATTGAAATCAACCACAGAATGTCCGTAAGAGAATGATAAGAACTACCAGAGACCCAGCAAGATGTCACATAATCACACGTCTATTGAACGTCTAAGAAAAAGACTGAAAGAATTAGGGTTGTATATTCTCTGAAAGAGCACTCTTCTATGATTCTGATTCTAAATCTCTGTGTACAAGATACAACGGGGAAGAGAAGGAGTTAATAAATTGTTTATCCTCTGAGGGCAGAAGAAGGAATAACGGGCTTAGCATTCAGCAAGAGAGATTCAGGCTAGACACTAAGAAAACTTGCGCAGTGAGAACAGTGGAGAACTGTGATACATTGCTTTAGCACTGAATGATTTTGAAAACATATTACAGGAACGTTTATCAGGAAAAGCTTGGTAGAAGTTATCTTGCCTTGTGGAAAGGTATAGACTAGATGGTGTCTTGGGTTTTTTCAAGCCAAATCTTCCCATAATTTACTATGATGTTTTCAAAAGCTGTGTATTTGTCTGCAAATTTCAACATTTACTGCCATCCATATTAGTCAGATTCATTGGTATTTTCTTCTTCACTTAAATCTTCTCTCAAAGCCCTGTGCCATGGTCACCCATCTTTATAGCTGAATAGAAAGTTGTCTGGACACTGTAAATATTTGCCCTTCTTCTAGACTAAGCCCAGCACTCTCACAGGAATCCCAGCCTCTGTAGCATAAGGAGTAAGAAGTTATGACTGGAAAACCAATCAGACAGAAACCTTCCCCTGAGACTGGATGCTGTACTTATTTCCTCGGAGTGTTACCACAGTAATAATTCACAGCTATGTTCAGTGGAGCTGCGTAAAGGTTCTTGGCTGCTTTCAGGGTTTCATTACAAAACTGCAACCACACAAAATTAATCAAATATTTCAGCAGACCAGAGTGTTTTAGTATTAAGACTCTCTAATTAAACCTGGAGGGAAAAAAAAAAAGAAAAGAAAAAGAAAGATTATTTTAGGTAGGAATTAAACAAAATGTGACTTGATGTGTAAGCACTTCAACCTAGGTGTTAGCACCTCTGTGTTTTATCAGCAAAATGTGTTAGAAATAGGCTTGCACTGGAAACTGGAATACAAATATCCAGTTTGAGAGGAGCTGGGGTTTAAAACTGAACCTGGATTTTCATTTTACAGATGAAGCCTCTCTGTAGTATTTGTCAAGCTATGGGCAAAACACCTAAGAACTTTGCTGACTTCCCTGCTTAGAACAGTATTTACTAATAAATTAAAATGTTTAAAATTATCATTTTCAAGTTCCTCTTTCTTGTCTCTCTTGCCTCTATTTCTTCCACATTAGTTGTTTTCCTCCAAATTCCTGGACAGCTTCCACCGAAGTGGAATGGATCTCAGTCCTTACATTTTCATTTGTATTTTCCCCAGTCAATACAGACACTCCCTCACAAGCCATGCATCCAAAATACCAACTTGGCTATTCATTTATTGCATGAGCTGGAGGAACTTCACCTCTCTGTTCACCTTCCTAATGTATCCAGTGAAAGAGCTGGCTCTGAATACAGTATCTCCTGAGATCTCCAGATTTCACTGCAATACAAATAACTCATAACAGTCCAAATCTACCAATCATACACTCCTGCAGAAGGAAGTTTGAATAATAAATCCTCTCCACTTGTGCTTAGAAAGTTTGTTTGTTTTTACTCTATTTCATACATCACATGCTGTCTGTTGAATGCAAGGGCATTTTCCAAGGGGACATTTTTATGTCGGCCAAGGAGCTCTTAGACAACATAATAAAGTTAAATTAATTAACTGGACAGCATCATTCAAACAGAAGGTAAAAGAGCACGAGGATTTGTTGTGTTCTTAAAATTAATGTAAGGAAGCATATTTAGAACAAATAAAGGTATAAATAATATCCCAACTTCCAAGCCTGGGTTTTGTTCTAATCTAGAGACTCAGCAGGATAACAGTACATGGGTTTTGAAATGAACAGACAGAGGGAAAGTGATGAATCACCTGCTATAAAATGCATTTGATCCACATGTATAACCTTTGTTACCAACAGTTGAAGATACACAGATATATCAAATGAGACACATACTGGTGTGATTGTGTTGTGACACAATACGATACAGACTCATGAGATACTTCATATTAATTAAACAGCGATATGAGTTAGATTGGATACATTAGATTTGTGTAAGACTGTAGTATATATGCTTTACAGGCTGCAACGTGAGACAAGGGAAGTTAGCTGTGGTTCTCTCTTTGTGGTCAACTATAAAGTTTGCAAAAGTCTATCTGCACTTTTCTATCCATGGAGTTACCTCACAATAGCTCCAAGTGACCACCTTAACCTCACCCAATTTCAGTTTTAAGTATAAAGAAACTCTTGGCCAATCTGTAAAATAATTATATGGCTTCCCCACATCAAACTGTCTGGCAAGGATTCACTCAGTAATTCTGTAAAGCATCTTGGAAGTCCTGGAAAAACCCTGCTGTAGGAAGACAGAGAGATACTACAAGCTATACATGTATGGTACATGTATGGTACTTTGTCTCTGCATACTTTTCAGGGTGGGGGCTAGGGTTGGTGTTTTGGAAACAAAAATAAAATCTATGAATTTTTTACATGGGATATTTGATGATCTTTTAAAACAAATTTCAGTGAAACTTATTTAAATTGAATTTCATCATTTGCATTAAAGTAGTCCAAAGCTGTACTAGTCCTCAGAATCATAACAGTATTTCAAAATAGTCATATCTGTATATTTTCCAATAATTGATTGTGTGACTATGTTTGGCGCTTTTTTTGTAAAAAATTTAGTTAATTTAAAAAAAAAATCATAATGATTACATAATTCTCAGATTCCAGTAGGAAAAAGTGTGAGAGTAAGCAGAGGGAAACTCAAGTCATCTTGAAAAGGATTTACAACTGACAGAACTAGCGTATGTTCTGGGAAATTGTATTAACTGATTCTCTCTTAAATAAAGACATCAAATCTACCTCTTGGCATTTCTACTGCAATCATCTAATTCTACTCTCATTTAAAATAACTAATCAGATTAAAAAGAGTTAGGCACACATTCTAATAATACAGTGCACATCAAGTACTTTGGTTATTTTACATATTCATAATAAATTAAAACAGTTTAAATAACAGCTTTACACCAGGCATAGCTCTCTATTAGCCATCACTAAAAATCAGAATATCACACATTAACTATTCCCTTAGAAAAAAGAAGCCAATCACGAACTGAGACAACACAGATCCTGATAATAAATGATGCATATTCCTCATTCTGTCATGACTGTATTTCTCATTCTGTTGTCATTTCACTTTGAAATTGAGTGATGGAAATGCACTGCTTTATCCCTGATATTATGGGTAGACTTAATTGGTGCAATTGAATTGTATCAGAATTCTAACTCTGAACTACTTCAGGAAATAACCCTTTCCTGATCAGAAGAAAAAAAAAAAAAAAAAAAAAAAAAAAAAGAAAAAATCAAGCATGGAACCTTCCCCATTCTCTGACCAAACCCCAGCTTGCACCCCACACCAAAATGCAGAAGCAGGTACTGGTGCCTGTGTAAGGCAGGCTGGCTATTTTACAGCTTTACATGCCTGGTGAGAATGCCCCAATTGTATTTCAACCTACGCAAGCACATAGCCTTACTTGCTCTGCAGGAAAGGTACCCAGAGCAGGCCTTAGCAATCAAGAAATGAAAAGGCTCAGAAGAGACCTTAAAAGTCCATGATAGTCATTCTTTCTCCACTCTCCAGGGTAGGTTTTAAGCCCACACTTAATCAAAGCCACCTCTAGCTATTCCTCTCACAGCAAAGAGAGGAACTCCTACTATATGACTTCTGACCAATCACACCTCAAACACCTGAATTAAATACCAATTACCATCTCTAAATCCAATTCAAAGAATTACTAATAGCAGCAAAAATGAGTTAGGTAGGTATAAATAATGAGGAATTGTAGCCTTTTTCCCCCAAGATTTTGTAAGTAGAGAAAGAGGCTAAAATCACAGTCAGTGCTAACAAAAAGCAAAGATATAGCAGATTTTATGTTCTTCACAAAATGCATCAAGAATCTCAATGCTCAGCCTATCAGCTTTTCTTAATGCATTCTCTCTACCTTAATGATGACACAAATGAATCTCAAGTGCTAGTCTTTGCATGCAGTGTGTTCGTGCAAGGTATAAGGAACTGACTAAATTAAACCTTTTACTTCTAAGCAAACTCAGAATTTGGTTTGATGCCCTAGCCCAAAACAGCAAACCCAATAAACAGGAAAAAACACCACAGCTAGTTTACTAAGACACCAGAAAGGCATTTTTAAATTCACAAAAAGGGGAAGAAAGAACAGTTACTGCATCCATATTTTAAGAACTTGTTATATAATCTGCACCAAAACCTCTATTAAAGCTCAGCTGGTCAAGCATGCTTCTGTTTATTGCATTTTTTGTCAAAACAATAAGTCTTTGAAGAAAAGGATCTGATGCATTTCTTGACTCAATCTCTTAAGTGTCCCATATTCAACAGTAGAGTCAACTGGAAATTCTTCATCAAAAAGTATTAACATAAATTTTTTCCCTAACTGGGTTTAGAAAAAAAAATAAAACCATTAATATAAAAATAATCTATTTTATTTTTGGTTTGTGAACATTAGAAACAATTTAAGAGTTCGTTCCAATCAAGCACACATTAATTTTCTTAACTGTCAATTTTCTTTCTGGAAAACCCATCCTATCCAACTCCAAATTAAGATGCTCCTGCAGCTTCCCATGCCATAATTGCTGAGTTCCTCAGTCTAATTTACTTATTCTCAGAATACTAATACAGAGTAAGGAAGTGCTATAATGCTCATACTGCAATTAGTCACTGCAGGTGGGTTTCAGTGGCCTAATGCAGGCATATAATGCCATTTAGATGCTCCAGGCTAACTCACCTGTCCTCCAGCTGCCACCCCCAAAAGGTGTGGGTGGATTGCCCATACCTTCCACATTGTAAAGGTCTTTAACAGCCTTTAATTGCCCTGAGCAGCCTCACCTGGGACCTCTATCCATGTACCCTCCAGCTGTGAGCCCAGGACCCCCATATAAGCTCCATCCTGGATCTTCAGCCTTAGCTTAAGCCATGTTGTAGGTTCTTGTTTCTTTCCCTGTTTTTATGGTGTTTGAATTTGACAGCAGACCTGACTTGCTGCCTTGCTTTTGCTTGATGCCACTGCTGTGCTCTCCTTACCTGCCTCCGGGGCTGTGCCCTGCAGGTGAGCTTGTAGCCTGGCCAGTGCTGTGGCTATCCTTGGCTCCCTGCTTGTCTTCCCTAAGGAAATAACTCTGTTCTTGCTGTTCTTTTATATTATTAGCACCACGTAGATGCCTGAGATACTCCTGCATACCTGAGTCTTACCCTATAATCCTTTGTTTTTGTGTCCTTCCTTTTTTTGTTTAGAAAAACATAAATAGTGGTATCCTACTCATGTAACCATATAGCTACTCAAGTCCAATTGTATGCTCTCAACACCTCTGCTCAGTTGTTGTCTAACTATGGAGATACCTCAGATTTCTAACTGACTCCATTGTCATTACTGAAGCTCCATGGCCTTCAAGCAGGCTCAGAAGTCAGGCTTTAATGGAACTGAGTTACTAAATAAGTAACCATAATAGTGCTGCCACCCTACCAGCACTGCCTATGGGGTTTCTTGGCTGTATTCCCACTTAACAGCATTTTGGGCATCCGGCTTACCAGGTGCTGCAATAGAGCCTATGTGCTTACCTCAGGGCTATGGGTAGCAGTGTACTGCAAATCCTAACTGGTTTTGCAGTCCCTAAATTGCCATTCATCCATGGTTACACTGAAAGTGACAGTGTAGAAAAATTAAGTCCTCTTCCTTGAGTAACAGGTTGTACTGATCACTGAACCATACTTCTGTTTAGCTTCCTTGGCAGAAAATAAGTTTTGCCTTTCATTAACTGTCACAAAGTCTGAAAAGAAGGAGGAAAAAAAAAAAAAAGCTAAAATCAGGATAAGGGAATCATAATTATGCTTTAGTGGATCACAGGATTTTCAGCATGGAAATTCCACTGGCTGATTTTTCTGTGTTATACTTGAGCTTACACTGCAGAAGAACAAGAGGCTCTGGGGACTGGATAATGGGTCTTTTAGCACTGGGTCACTGCTGTGAATCTAGCTCAGGTCAAGAATAATGGCACTTTCGTTGCCCCTGTTAATTTTGCTTATTGCCTCAGCCCAGGTGTGTAGAGGATCAATAGCTACAAATAGCCTATCACCACAACTGCCATTATTCAAATAAGTTAATCAAGAATATTAAATACCAAACAAAAGGTGCAAAGAACCTTATTCTCAGTAACAGGCTACTACTAAGACTAGATCTAAGTCTATGAGTGGGGTTCCTATAAGCAGGAAGAATATATATTTGCCCTTTCTCCAGTGTACCTACAGCAGATAAGCAGTCATGATTCTATGACTTCAGTTTGGATACACTTTTGCTTAAATCAAAGTTTTATCTTATATAACCAAATACGAGTTTCTTTTCTGAACATCAAGTTATCTTTGAATAGGGAAGGATTTTTCTGTTAGCTTTAGTTTTTAAGTTTATTGAAGGCTGTACTGTTAAACTTAAGATCTCTCAAGATTTCTTTGGTCTCAGTTAAGCTGTAAGGTAAGAAATGCACAGCCTGACAATATTAACTATGCCATTTAACAGTAACACAAACAGGAAAAATAAATGGACGGACATAACCTCTGTATCTTTAAGAGCCAGTTTCAGGCCATCTAGCACTACAAATACTAAAACTCTTCCATCATATCATAGTTCTTGCACAACATCATGACAGTGCAAGCTAAGTTGTATGAGTGCTTTAGCTACATATTTTTTCTGAATTGTTTGGCTATCTTTTGAATATAGCCTTAACTCTGAATACATTTCATCTGTAATACTTGTTTAGGATATATAGAAAAACCTTTGTCACGTTTAGTCTTCAACTATCAAGATGTACTCAACTACAATACCAGCTTCTTTTGCCTGGGAAAACATTTTGAGTTCTACAAGTACAGCTGAATAATGGCACTGCTCTTATGCCATGTACAAACATGGGAAAACACTGAAGTGCAAGAGGGCAGGAAGTTAAGGTTGAATATTTTAGACCTATAATAATAAGCCACAGTGCATGCACCAGAGTGAGAAGGATGCATTATGTCTTCAGTTTATCTCCCCAACCACCAAGACTGAACACTGGGAAGCCAGCATTAGCAGTTCCAAGGGGAAAAAGAGCTTTGCGCTTCTGCTAGAGTGATCCCATCTGGCCTAATTAAATGATCTGCATTGACAGACTTCTGGGGAAAGTCTCATTGTGTTCTCCCAGCTGGAAGATGAAAACGCAATTGAGGCCTGCTTGAGGGAAATAATATGGAAGTGTCTCCCAGGGAGCTGGGATGTGTCTGATGTTTTTAAAAATGCAGGAGCAGCAGGTGAAGATAAAATCTAGGGAAGCATCATCCCCAGTTTTATGACAAGCCAGTGACCCACTTTCTGCTTAAGGTAAAGGTATCACCTGCAGGTCTAGGTCCTCCTCAGTGCACAAGGCCAATGAAGAACCAGAAAGGAAGATTTCCTGCAGGAGAAAATGGTACTGAAACAGAATATGAAGCACTGAATGCAAATAAGCTATGGCCAGTAACATAATGAGTAGCTGAGAATAAGATCAAAATGAGCAAATGACTAATTATGACAGAATGTGAAGAACTGCCAGCATCAGGCACTCAGATACTGTAAGTCAGGTCCCATGAAAATCATGAGACACTTAAATGTGGAGCCTTTTCAT
The DNA here is from genome assembly GCA_035582835.1 of Phoebastria nigripes. NCBI lineage: Eukaryota > Metazoa > Chordata > Aves > Procellariiformes > Diomedeidae > Phoebastria > Phoebastria nigripes. Next base: position 37,489 of record JAYKAV010000036.1, on the reverse strand, counting down.
CTGCTGTCTTCTTTTGCTGAGGTCTCGGAATCATTTTGCACTTTTTCTCTAACCCATAGTAAAAATTGCTTTTCCCTCATGAGCACTGACTGTCACTTTTTAAAATATTGTCCTGTGGTCCCAGAAGGGGGTGTTCAGGCTGGGATGTTTAGCCTGGCATAGTGGTGCACAGTATTTCTCCCCCCTGCTTCCCCAAAGGTGTTGGGAATGATGCTAGGAAGTCCACGGATTTTTCTTTACACAGATGGGGATGTGTGCTGGTTTTGGCTGGGATAGAGTTAATTTCCATCATAGAAGCTAGTATGGGGCTATGTTTTGGATTTGTGCTGGAAACAGTGTTGATAATACAGAGATGTTTTCGTTACTGCTGAGCAGGGCTTACACAGAGTCAAGGCCTTTTCTGCTCCTCACCCCACCCCACCAGCGAGGAGGCTGGGGGTGCACAAGAAGTTGGGAGGGGACACAGCTGGGACAGCTGACCCCAGCTGACCAAAGGGATATTCCACACCATATGGCATCATGCTCAGCATATACAGCTGGGGGAAGAAGAAGGAAGGGGGGGGACGTTCAGAGTGATGGCGTTTGTCTTCCCAAGTAACCGTTACGCGTGATGGAGCCCTGCTTTCCTGGAGGTGGCTGAACACCTGCCTGCCGATGGGAAGTAGTGAATGAATTCCTTGTTTTGCTTCGCTTGTGTGCGTGGCTTTTGCTTTACCTGTTAAACTGTCTTTATCTCAACCCATGAGTTTTCTCACTTTTACTCTTCTGATTCCCTCCCCCATCCCACCAGGGAGGGGAGGGTGAGTGAGTGGCTGTGTGGTGCGTAGTTGCCGGCTGGGGTTAAACCATGACAGGATGCTTTTGGGTTTGCTTTTTAATATGCCCCAATATAGTTAGAGGATTGATATATTTAGATCATGCAGCTTTTCAAGTGACATCCCCACCTGTTTAGTGGTAACAACATTCAAATAAGCCTGTCAGTGAATTCAGGCAAGAAAAAGTGTTCCTCGTCTTTTGTATTAATGTCTTGTTCTCATCAGTTAACTTTGTCATTTGGATTTTTTCATAAAATGTTTTGCAAAATACCAAGAATACCACAATCTCTTTAGACTGAGATGCACTACATCTGCTTGTGAAGTGTTGTAGAAGGCTGACTCTTTCCCACTATATATAAACACACTAAATAAGGTAAAAATGTTCTATTTGGCACACTTGAACTGGAACAATGATGATTTTTTGGGCACTGCAACAAGGAGAGTGAAAGTAATGAAACTCATTCTGGTGAATCACATTCAGGTTAAAGGTACCTACTTTAAAACTGGAAGCATGGAGCTCTGATCACTTAATTTAATCCATCAGTATCATAGCACATCATGTGCACATATGCTAGTGAATAGTGAATAGTGCACAAATCGCATAGCACGTTGACAAAGATCTTAGCACCTATATAGCATTTTCAAGATTTGTATTACTTAGCATTCTTGTACTCATTGTGATGTAACTCTGAGAAACAGATTTATATTAAAACAGATGATCATAGACCTGGCTCAATCTATAATTTACGTGCAAACTGAGGTTTTCTGTGAATTTCAAATGAACAGCATAATGTTACATTTGGTAGCATTTTTTTCTTGGGCTAATATCACCCTGAAATATAAGCTTCTTCAAGAGGTCACTGAGTTTCATCAACTGTCATAAATTTGAAGAGAAAAACCTCAGTACATATGCAGATTGCACACATCTAATGACATTTCTTTTTAACTGTATTCTCAAGTAACTGAGTAAAGCTCTAAATCTGATTACAGATCTAAATCTGCAGTGTAATCTAGATGATAGGCAGATGCAACCCTAGCCATCAGGTTATATGTTCAGCCAAAAGAAATCTGTGTGCATGAACCTCAAGTGATGAATATATGCTATTGTTCTTCAAAGAAAAAGCCTCAGGATGAAAAATTTGCATATGTATATGATGCTTTACCTCATGACTGCACTCTGTATTCACATAGATCTCCAGGAGGCACATCTGTATTTTTTTAAGGTCTTTTTCTATTTATTTGATTGTCCAGTTTATCATAGTTCTCTCTTAACCTTCCTTTCTGTCTGTTTTAATGAGTAAACTAATTCATTTTAAAATCCCTTTTTTTCCCAGCGAAGATGCAAGTTCTCAAAACTGTAAGGAATGTGCCATCAATGGAAAAAAAAAAGACATGAATATGATTAATGAATAGCTCATTAAACTGAGAATGAGAGGACTTGAGTAGAACCCTCAGTTGTGTTTCAGTATTGTTGCAGAACCTACGGCTAATCAAATTATTTCTCTGCATCCCTCCCTTTCTATCCCTTCTGTTCTGTTTTGACATCCATTTTCAAGGCTTCTACTACTGCCTGTATGAAAAGAACTGGGGACTACAGCACCCACACCATATTACAAAATGGCTCAGCCACAAAACACTAATGCAAAGCTACTGCTTTCACCACAGTTGTTTTTTTTTTTTTTTTTTTGCAATAGTGTCCACAAAGTCAAGGGAAGCAAATTGAAAGGCTCCCTCCTAGTCAACTAGGTTTTGGTTCAGATGAAATTCAGAGTACAAAAATCAGATCCACCTTTTTATTGTTCTAAAGCACAGTAGTGATCAGAGCTGAGAGCTTTCTTCTAATGCATGCTAGAATTAAGACTCTAAAAATTTTACATTAAATCTCCACTTGATCACACTAGTTCCAGACTTGCTTAATGGCTTTAATATTTTCCCCAGCTACAAATCCATTGCCACCAGTGATTCAGAACTCGTGCTTCCCCTGTTCACATGCTCTAGATGTAGAGGTTCCTCCCCTGGAATTATGACAACTCTGTTGGTGTCAGCACCACTGGCAACTCAGCTTCTATGCAGTTAAGTTTCCCTTAGCAGTTCTGGTTGGTTAGTGCTGAAAGGAGTAAACTAAACAAAACAAAAACGTGCCTAAACTGAGAAGAGTGATTCAGTATTTACAGCAAGGAGATTAGTTGAGTAGGGAGATGTCATCTTATGTAGCTGCTCTTCCGTGTACTACTGTTACACCTGAGAGTATCAAACCTAACCTAAATAGAATTATAAATTTAATAGACTCCAGAAAAGATAATCTGGCTTCTACTAGTGCTTATGCTCTTTAATTACTAGCAAAAATCCAAAACTATGAACAAAAATCTACACCTATGGTGATATTCAGTGTTCTCATTTTCAATGAGAATCATTTTTATTTCCCTTTATAATGGCAATAACTACTTCCAGATCAGACAATCCCTATCATTTAACGACCAGCTAGGTCATTTAATGAGCTGACCACCTCAGGCAATGCCAAGAGCATCAACTCCTCCAGCCAGTCAGCAATTGCCAGGAAATACCTGTCCCTGAAAGTCATTATCCTTAAATACAAAATATTATACACAACTGTAGAAAGAGAGGATGGTGTTACACTTGCTTACAGAAATCCAGCTTTGAGTTTCTGACCTATTAGTTTTAAAATTAGTGTTACACATTCTACATGGGCATATATATCATAAAACCACTCCTTAGCTACAGGTAGGAGAGAATATAGCATCATTTTTTATTAGGGAATTGCTCCTTGGGTGTGACTTACAGTTAAGGCAAGACCAAAGTCCCTGTCTTCAAAATGAGACTGCTATCAAAAGTATATTATATTAGTGATTTTGACCCGCTTCTCAGATTTTGTGGGTATAGAGGATATAGTGCTGGTTTTAAGCTAAGAAATAGCCCTTTTCTTTCAAATACTGTAGTTCTGATCCATAGAAGCAATTGATCAGGATGTTCTTTTAATTATATGAGCAGGGTGTAAGGTTAACACCCTCCTGAAAGATTTTTTACTCAGATTTGTTCCATCCTTGCTTATGGGTTGCATGAAATAACCTAATTGTATTAATGTTTAGAATGTACTATAATGTCCACAAATTTCTTCCTCTCTGCCCTTGCCCAGCTGTTGAGGAAGATGCAATTTGAAGTGATCATTCGTGGGAGAATAATATCTAAGCCTCAGTTGTGTGTGAACAGCGTAGCTATAGATTTTTATTTTTATTATACACTAGTGGATTTTAAGATCTCCAAGTATTGAACACTTACAGTAATTACATGAAGTCCAAAGAAATGTTTATTTAGCATAAACTACAATGTTGCATTAACAGAATACTTTTGTACGTAATTAATGAAATACAGGAGTTCGCTTCCAGTTTAACAACATGAAGCCTTAATATATTTCAGCATTATTCAACAAACACTACTTACACAAAGAATGAAAATACTTAATTGAGATATTTACAGTAACTTCCCACAGAAGCACAGCTGCTAGGTAGCATCTGATTACCTATATTCACAGCTAGAAAGCAGATCCAGCAGTTTATGTGGCACTATTATTATGTGAAAATGAAAATAACAACTGCTATTTTTGTGGTTCAACATAGGTTGCAACACCAGCTATTATAAAAGGGTCCTGAATGGATCCTCGTTGGCTCTGCAGCATTCCAAAGGGGTGGCCTAATCTGCAGGCACCCCAAAGCACAGCTGAATTTGCAGTCCAGGACTCTGCACCACCATCTGTTCAGCATTCTGAACTGCCAGGCTCATCTTCTTGCAGCCCAAAAATACATTTTTTATGGCACAAACTTATTTTTCTATGAACAATTAAGGCAGCTCCAGGAGTTGGATTATTATAAGATGCACTTAAGTCACTGAAATGTTAATTGGATATTCTGGACCAGCCAGAAGAAAACAAGTCCATTTTCCAAAGTTTAACTAATTTAGAAGGCCTGGTGAAAACAGCCCAACCTACTGTCCTCAATAAAACAAGTAAAATCCTGCTCTCCTAGTTCCACAAGTGTGCACTTTATCACAGCTATCTATGAATATGCATGCAGATTATAAAATTACTGGTGTATGGTAGTACAAGTAGCAGAAAATCATTTAGCATGCTTCATGGAGAAATTTTGATAGACATCGCCTGCTATATCTTGGGAACAAAGAGGAAGTTGGGGAAAGAAGTGGAATAATATGAATTGTGATGATAACAGCGTATTAACAACAGAATGTCTCTTTCCAGTGTAACTAGCCAGGGTAATTTCTTAGTGCTACAAGCACTAAGTGCACCAGTAAAAAACATATACCTTTTGTGAAGTCTGATTTTACACGGCATGTTTCTGCTGTATTAAAGCACGGTATATATGCAGCAAGTYTCTCAGTATTTTTGAGAATATATAGTATTGTTTGGTTTAGATAATAAATTCTTTGTACTCGTATGAATATGTCACAGTTCCTACTGTGTATAATATGATGATATTTAATGAACATATTTACTGTAGCGGAAGTGACGCAGGACCAGGACAAGCAAGTTTTGCACTGGGGCAACCCCTGTCGTGCTAGACATTGCTGTACTGTTTCTGTTATCCCAAATCAGAGACCAATATCTGTTTCACTGTGACGAGCTTTTCTTTTAGTGTGTGTTTTGTTGACTAGCTGACTTATATGTTAAGCCTTCATTTTTGTTTACTCAGTATATATAAATCAGAATGGTGCCTATGCAATGCAAATGAACTCTTCCTATGTTGTGTATAATCAGCTGTGGGGGAAAAAAACCCAAATGTCTGAATACAGCACCAGGGCAAATGAAGACAAAATTCTACCCTCTGTAAGCATGAATGCTGTAGTCACTTTTCCCTTGAGTACCATCTCTCCAGTACTAAATCCCAGATGCCTACTTTCTTACAATTTTATTCTAAGGAATTTGTCATGATGAAGATATTAAGCCCTCAGGCAAGTTTCTGCACTTCTGTACTGTGTCAATGAAAAGCGGAACAGACTGTTGGTGTAGGATTGCCCAAAATTACTCCAAAGCCCAGGTGGAGAATGCAAGTGGTTTCTGATACAGAGCCTGCAGCACACCTCACTGTGTTAGTACCCAGACAGGTACCTCAAAAGTCCATTCTACAGTCAACAGCTCTGTTAATTGTGACACTTGTTCTCAATTATCACTTATAGCTGCAATTCCATTTAGCCTGGTCTCCTCAGCTGATATGACAAACAAAATCCCTATTTTCTCTAGCTGTAGTACCTGGAACTTCAGTCTTTTCTTCTGTTTGTCTATATACAGACAAACCTCATAAAATCATAGGAATGGGAGAGACTTTCAGTAGTTCTAGGGCTGAATAACACCAGCTCACATACCATTAGCATTCTGTAATTAATTATTTGGTAAGGGGCAACAGCAACATATAAAAGAACATCATCCACAGGTAATCCACTAAGAGATGTTCCTTTTCTGTACTTTTTTCTGCACCTCTGGTCTAGCACAGTCCTCCCACAAGGACTTCCTTGGAAACAGGCACATCCACACCTTCCTGTGACATGGCCCAACTGGTTCCCCAAGTGGTAAGGACCAGCAGCACCTCGTGCCAGCTGCTCAGAAGTGAGGAGCAACTGGCTCTGGGATCATTTACATGGCAAGATGCAACCGCAACTGCAGCTCATAGAAGCTCTGACTCCTGAGTAACCTCCCAGCCAATGTGGTAGAAGATCAACAAGGTTTCCAGTGGAAATCTGTCAATGACTTGAAAAAGATTTATCAAAACTGTGCTTCCAAAGAACAGACAAGTATTTTCCAGTTAGATCATACTTCTCAGGAAGATTACCAGGTGTGGCTTTTCATCCCCTGACCTTTGTTTCCCACTAGGGCCTTACTGGGCAGGCCATTTCTCCTTGGTTCCATAGAGAAAATTCCAGATTTTTTATACCCGACATGCAGATAACACACCACCTTTTGTAAGCCATGTATTAAGCACAGTTCACAATTTTGGTTTGGGAATGAAGTCTCTATTTCCCCATATCTTTTTTGACTGTGCTAACACAACGCATAAATCCTCTCCTCCCTCCCCCCTTCCTAGTAGATGTTGGACTTGGGATCCGGCCAGTCAGAGCGTGCAGGCAATTGCAGAAGTGATCTTTGATTAGTGCTGTTTTTCTAAGAGTATATAATGTTGTATAATTGCCATTTTTGTATATCATGTTGGAAATCCAGCCTGTAGCAATTGGGTGATAATTGGCTCCCATTTTTTTTTTTAATTTGGAAGTCAAAATTAATACATCATGCACCCCCCACCCCCGCCGAGTAATATCCATTTCACCTCTTTGAATATATTATGGCTTCATTTTCATTTTTAAATCACTCTTTGTCAGCTCTTGGCTATCAGTCCTCACTTCAAGTATTCAGAGAGATTAATCACTTCCTTTCATCATCTACACAGTGTTTGTTCTAGAAGACATTACTGTTATAGTTTAGAAACCTACTTCAAAAGTTTTTATTTTTTTTACTTTTAGCGAAAGAACTTTCTGGTGGCTTCCACCAAGCTTAAGGTTACTAAAGCAAAAAGATTAAAGAAAGCAGTGCAAAGAGGAAGAACAGTATATAGCATAGCATTCACAACAAAAATAAGGGGGTTTATTATAAGAGTCCGTTAAGTGTAATATTCATTGTCTTACAGTACTGCAATTACAGAAATATCCTACTCTTCATAAAATTCATTTTTAAAACCGAAGTATCATCTACCTGAAACCCTTGTGCAAGATGTAGCTAACATCAAGCCTGAATAGTTAGGAGAGAAAGTTAAGTCTAATGTGCTTTTTATCTACAATTTGCTTTCATTTTTCCATGCTTCTGTCCTCTCCATTAACAACAGTTTTACTGGCTGAAAGAAACTATGGCACACTAATACTACCTATCATTAAAAAAAAACCCAAAACCAAGAAGAATGAAAACAAACAAATAATTAGCTGTATCACTCACACTGAAAAGAAAGCTACCTTGTAATATTCCTTTTCTAACACCAGCTGACTAAAATGAGAGATGAAAAAGTGGCCACCCTTCGTAATATCCTTCTTCCAAGTGCTACAAAACAATCAGTACTACCAATATATTGACCAAATACTTATCAACAGCAAAACACAACTCAAAAGACTGTTTAAGCAAAACAGCCAACAACAGAGATCCATAGACTCTTTTCTAAACCTTAGACTCTTTTATCATCTTAACATAGATGGTCACTCACTTGTGAACCCACCTGTCCTTAGGATTACATAAATAAGATCAGGCTTCTATTTGTATTAAATATACAAAACAGATGATAAAAAATTACTAAAATGTCTCATTTCAGAATACTGAGAGGGGCAAGACAACACCTCTTGAAATACAGACTGGTGACACCTATGAAAGAATCTCTAGAGTGTTTGTTCCCTCATATCAAGATAAAGTTTACAGTGTGAACACCAACAAGCTCAGTTATATGATCTAAAGGCCACCTTAACAAAACCTATGAGCAGATTAGTGTGCGTTTTCCAAAATCTTGTGTTTTGAATGCTCAAGCCTCTGCTGTTAGAAATTCCATCAGGGCAGCTGGAAGAAGGAAGTGAAAAATAATGGGCTCCCCATCCCCATCTTTCTCTCAATATACAACCAGGTAAGAGTTTTCAATGCACTTGATAGAACTTTTTAATTAGTCCTTTAGCGATAAATTTATTCTCTCAGGTTTCTACAACCTCTGTGACAACTTCCTTCACTCTAAAAATACAATTATTAGGGCCAGGAAGGGAACAGCTTTACAGTTCCACTAAAACGTTCAGATTTCAAATTCTTCCCTTCTGCAGAGGAAATTCTTCCTTTCCCTTGCAGAGTTTCCAGGGAAGCATCAGGTCTCGAGAATAACCCCGTGCTGAAGACACCCACTAAGTCTCTACCCTGAAATTCTGCTAGAGCATCCAATAAACACACTCATTACCATGATCAAGTTGGGGAAATATACTGGGATTCAAGGTTTGCTCATTTCAGACAGATGTCCAAATGGCTGTAGGTTTCTCCAAATGCAGATCAGCCTGCCCACTACTAATTTACTAAGATTTAACTTAAAAGATCAAACTCACTTATTTCCACAAGTGCCTTTACGTTCATTTCTAGCAATTTCAAGCAATGGATTTAAGACAACCTGAGGAGCTGCTCCACTGAGCTAAGGCTGACTCTTAGTGGGAGGTGTTTTCAGAATGGCAATTATTTCATTTGACTTCTGCATTTTAACTTTACTATTTGTGTAGATGTTGTTGCACTGTGAACACGAGATATTAGGGATACAAAATTGAGGGAATCCTATGATATGCAAACCTGAGGTTTAGCATTTCCACAGAGTTGTCAGATTCATGCTGCAGAATTGTTCTGGGGCCTGTAAAAAGAATTCTGCATATCTCCTGAGAAAAATTATAACACTGCACATCATCTAGGGGAATGAAAACTTTCTAAATTGCAAAACAGAGCAAAGATCAAAGAACTGGCAGAGAAAATGGAGAGCAACAAAGATTCACATGTAGAATAGCAGATTGAGAGCTGTCTGAGAGACTGTGAGAGAAAAATAGAAGCTCTGATCTTTATATAGTAAATTAGTACAGAAAATGATGGAGAAGCTACATATAGCATAAGACTGATATTAATTGATTAACATTCGAAATGCCTACCAAAATTTTTACTAATTAGCACTATTGATCATATCTTGCCCACAAATGCCCTAGGTATCTCGCAAGACACGTAAGACTTGTGAACTCTGTATTCAAGAACTCAGCAAAGCTGAGATGATAGACAGCTGAACTTAAAACACTGAAGTATCTTACTGATAAGACTTTCCCGCCTCTGTAAAATTATAGGCAGTTTGGTGAGCAAAATTATTTCACTGTAACATTTTAATTAGTTTACCTCTTCTAAAGCTTTCTGACAGATGTGGATTTTAGAGAGGGATTTGAATGACAGCGAAATATCTGGCAAGTAGATACTGCACCTAATGAGTTTGGAATCTAATGCATGTTGATTTGCCACAGGACAAGCTCCTGAATCACACTGCAAAATTCGGAAGCAGTGAAAAGAAACCTGGTGTTATTTTTTAAGATGTCCTCACTTTTCAAAACGTTATTACAACTTCTAAAAATCAACAACTGTTTATGCACAATTTAAGTATGACACTTCTAAAATTATAGTATCAACAAGATGTTACGCGGCCTTAACACCCCTGCACAGAGTTTTGGGTTTGCATCTACTTCCTATAAAATACCTCCACTGCTGCTTCTGGTCAGCTCAAGGCTTCTCCAACCATCTGGAGACTGAATCCAACATGATGCCTCTCAGTTTTACTTATGCAGACCAGGTCCTGAAAGGCAAACAAGAACATGAACAATGGTTACAACAGAAACAAAAAAGAAGCAATAGAGGTTTCAGTCCACAGGTGAAGCAAACATATACTTGGAATCGATTTTTGCAGAAATAGGAGCTACAAATATAGGCAAATATCGCAAATTCCTTTCCCAAACACTTGAAAGTGTTGCCAGCATTTATTCTCTTTTAATGTAAATTTGAGCTAGATACTGTGACAGATTCCCTTTGCTACGTCTTCCGTACCCACATCCTATATTTTTTTAAAACTTTTTCTCCTTCTTCTCCCACTCCCTACAGACTCACCAAGATATAACAGGAATCCAGAAAAACTGGCATCAAGTGGTTATCTTTGAAACCTCAAGGGTGAGTGGATTTGAAATCTTACAGTTAGTTCTACAAGAGCTGAACATACGGTGATACAAAGTTGTAAGTATGTGTGTGAAGACCAGCTCTGCTCTCTCCACCAAGAAGTGTGAGGATTTCTTGGAGTATTAGAACACCCTTTCTTTTCTTAACATTCCCTTCTATATTGTCCTAGAGGCAGGCATATTATTTTTTTGTCTAATAAACAGTTTAAAACCACGTCCCATTTCTCAGATCCACAAGCCTGGGGGTGCTCTTAACAAAATGAGATTTTTCAGTTGTCACTGAGTAGCTGGATGTGAACCTGACAACTGGGAACCTAACTGCTCTGTTACCTGCCGCTACCGCCACAGGAACAGTTGTCAGACTGCAAAAACTGAGTGATTTAAAACAATAATTGTTTCCAAACTCTCATTTACTCCATTTTCAGCAGACTGACACCTGTTGCCATGGAAACAGTCGGAGACCAGAGTCACAGGGAAGTCAGATTCCCCCACTTGCTCACTACAGCTCTGTGCCAGAGGCAGACCATGAAAGCGCAGCCTCCAATGGTCCATATTCCTTTCCAGGTGGTTCCTTCTGCAATTCCATTCTCTTCAAACACCAGCCACCCAAGCAATATAAGATACTATTTGACCCAGAGGTTCTAGGATTCTTCCAGTTCCCATCACATTAACAACAACAATTTTTAAAAAGTGTCCTCTATTTATTGCGCCTTTAATAAGAATCAGCAATCATGCAGTCATAAAATTGAGCTAAACTGCCTGCTTCCTATCTTTCAGCTGGACTTCCAGTCCCAATTTGCATTAATGAATTTCAGGGTATACAATAACACAAGCCATCTAACATCTTCAGTACAGCCACCGTCTTCTCACAAGGTCGGAAGAGTATCTGCCTCAGCTGGGGATTTCCCCTTGCATAGCTTACTCCGACTCTGCTTGAAACTCTACATGCAATCAGCTGCTTCTTTTCATTATGCCCATTTTGTATCATTAAGATCTAAACAAGTCAGCAACTGAGTTGAGCAAACAGAACCAAGTAGTTTACAGGACAGCAAAAAGGATGAGAGCTGTCATGATCACCAGGGAATGAAACAGATGCAGTTATCCAGAGCGCAAATTAATAGTCTGGAGTCAGACTGACCTGAAATTCAGATACCAGCCCTGGAATAATTTCTGCTAAGCACAATACTTCGATATCAAAGGCTTTAATATATTTAAATATTCATTAAGTAAATCTTAAATATTTTAAATTCTATATGACAGCAATTATTCTGGTCTTTTGATCACAACCTTTTATTTTTGTCACTGTATTTCCATAAAGCCTCAAGAGATTTGTACCTACACTATCAGTGCTCAGTTACCACAGTATTGATTTAGAACAGTGATACCAGAGGCAAAATCCACAAGGCTCATGGATGGTGGTTATTTTTCTTAATAGCTGTTACTTGTTGGTGAACTAACACTGGGAAGCAATTGGATTGCAAACATCCTACAGGCAGTTAAAAATACAATGCAATGTCTGATAGACTTAAAATTATACTTGGGGCACCAGCTGCAACTTGAACAACAGATTGCCCATACATCAACATCATGCTTTCATTCTGCACTGGTAATAAGGGCAGGCAAGTACTGAAACACAGAGCCCCTGCAGTATGATACCCAAACACGACTCAGTCCTTACTCAGTACTCATCAAGTATGTCAGTGGGAATACAGTAAATTATTTGAAGTCAACAGGTTACTATGACTTAATAAGTTATCATCCATCAGCTTCAATACATGACCAAATGCTTGTTGTTAGCTTCCCCCAGTTATGAAGCTGTATGGATTAGCTTACACCACCCTCATAAGTGAGACAACAACAAGAGCACATCCATGGTGACCATGGGACCTGTGGTGAGCATGTCATGATACAGGCTCAGTGGGCAGACAGCTCGTCGTCATGCCATGGGAACTCATTTGCTTTTGATTGTATGTCCATACCCTGTACAGCACATTGACCTCACTGGAACAAACAGATGGAATCACTGAGACATTGCTGTGCACGCTTTGGACAAGACACCAAGAAACTTATTAGTTGGGGAGAGATTTTTGATACCTGGACTATTTCCATTCTGATTTAAATCAATGAGAGCTGCATTTGGTCTACACTAAGCACCTGGGAAAGCTCACCCTAGTTTCTTTTTGGGATGCTCAGGAGAGTAGTAGGCATATTTTTTTCTCATGTATTTTTTTCCTCCATATTCAAGATTTAATAAAGGTATCTATAAAACCTCCCTGTGTTTTCAACACGGATTACATTGTGCACTTCACAGACTTTTGCTGTGACACTTTCATGCAGCTTGCCAAATGCTTTAAAAGGTCTCCGAGTTTGTGAACTTAGGTTCAACTAATTAAAGCGAATGGAGAATTCTGAAGTCATGAAAACCATAGGACATCAATAAAACATAAAGCCTAGTAGGTCAGTCCAGAAGTCAGAAAGTCCATTTGCCAGCCATTGAATAATGACAAGGATGAGGAATGCCAAATAGCAATGGGAGCTTGTGGCAATAACAAGAAGAAAGGTCCACTCACCCCCACATTCATTGCAGAACAGGGAGAGGTATCCAGCTTGTCCTTTGTCATTGAATCATAAAGATGAAGACTGTCCCCTGAATGGGCATTTCTGATATGTCATCTTACTGTCTGTGCCATTCTGCACCCACCAACCAAGAGTTTGGCCCAGTAAACAGAGCACTGGGATGGTACGCAGGAGACTGGAGTTCTATTCTTTGCTCCAGCCCTTTAGCTGGAAAAGCCACTGTCTTTCTCCAAGACCCTGTAAATTATATTGATCTTTGCAGAGTGAGATTAACTGATGAAACAAAAAATCTAGGTGTTATTTTCTTAGTATGCAACAAAATAAATTAATCATCTCGATGGGAAAAATGATCCTCTCACAGATTGTTGTGGTATCCAAATGTCTCCACATCTAAGCTATTTTAATTGCAAATTTTGAAGGGCAGGAACTTTCCTGCAGCTCACAATCTGAACACAACAAATAACAATTAGAAACAGAATAGGCTATATTATCACCTCCTACTTCAGCTCGGCTACTGAATAGAAAGAGGAGGGGAATTGTTCTTATTTGCTCTGTAATAAGCGCTCTCCAACTCTGCCTGAACCAACACACAGTCTGTGTGTGGGTGTGCATGTAAGTACTTCTGTCTGTCATATGGAGGCACTGTAGTCTTACATGATCTTGCTAGTAAGTATGCTAGTGGATGCTACTAGCATGGACAACTGCACCTGGCTTCCTTTTCCAGTTTTTTATTGGCTATAAAATCTGCTTGCCTTTCTCCTAATATGAGCTTTTCTGTCCTGTGAAGCATTTTGTATCGCTATTCATATCCTGGTAGTTTCTACAGGTCCTAACAGAGGATGGGTCTTGTTGTACTGTAGAGACATAGTAAAAGCATCCTCTGGCCTTAAGGAGCTCCTGATCAAAACAGACAACACATAAATAGGGAGGAAAAATCTTCTTATTTAGAATTGCTACTTAAATTTTCTACCTTTGCGTTCCCCAAATCCCTTGTTCTCTCACATGTCTACTTTGTATGACCGTGGGCAGGATTATGTCAAACAAAACCACTTGAGTTAGTGCCAGTACATCCACAGAGCAAAATGTAGCACCTGCATGGCAATACCTGCTTAGGACCCACTGCTGTATAGTTATGCTATAGCGAAGGCTAACAAACGCAAGTGGTCTGTCAACACAGGTCAATGCTTTCCTCTTCTGGCACAGTCATGTTTAGCAGCAGCTCAGAGCTCTCTGCCTTGTGCGTTGGTTTTAGTACAAACATGGCCAAGGGTAGGAGCAATTCACCCACACATCAACCAGTATCCAAGCTAAATGACCAGTCACCAAAACAAGTTCAAACTTCGGCTACTGGAAAGAACTAGGAAATAATTGCTTACAGTTAGCCTATGAAAGAAAAGAAAAGGAGATTAAGAGAAAGAGAGACAACAACAATTTAAGAAAATATTAATTTCTTAAAGATATCTGGATAAGATTTTGATAAAAATCACAATGTAATTGGATATTACCAGATTAAAAAGAGGCCATGTTTGTCAAGAAAATACTGTGTTGTTAATTTATAAGTTTGGCTTTATTGAGCAGCCTGTGAGGCAGTTATTTGTTCTTTGTTTCTGGTAGGTTATGAGGTGATTTATCAGGAGGGATTACTACCTGTTAGGAGAAGGTCATAGATTATGAGGAGGGAGAAGTAAAAGGTAATCTACATACACATCACATTTCTTAAGAATATATCTTCTTAGGGCCAAGACCATGTATGTGCACTTTAGCTAGCATCCATAATGACAGGCATGAGCCTTTTATACACTGCCATAACATGTCACATTTATTTATTGTAAGGAATTCAGTAGAAATGGATCATTAAAAGAACACATGCAAGGAAGCCCCGGGAGATCAAAGTTTGCATGGAGAGCTGACAGAAAACAACACAGAGAAAATTATGCAAGGAGCCAGCAAATGAGCAAGAACTCTGACGGAGTGGAGGGAGGCTGTTCTGTTCAGCTGCACTTCTATGTTTGCATTGACATTGCACCAAGGTGAAAAATGGCTTTAATCAGGGCTTTGGGGTCTATGCTTGGCTCTGCTATCAGCCTGTTCTGTTGATGGTGAGCAAGTCATTTCACCTTGCTGGGAAATCAAAATGTGGGGTGGAAATGGCAAGAGGTGCATCTTGAAACCAGAATTATGGGGACACTGCAGGGATCTCTTGGCCAGTGTAGTCAACAAAGTCTGTGTCTCAGTTCTCCCTCTATAAAATGATGAATCTCTTTGCAAAGTGATGATAACAACACTCTGCAATGCTACATTTTGAAAAGTGTTGCAGATACACCAATGAAAAATGGCTTTAATATTTTAACTAATAAAATCTAGAAAAGTCAGTGTACATTTGCTAAAAAGGCAGTTAAAACTGATGCTGTTTTATTGGAAACAAATGATGACTTACCTGTTGCTTTCTCCCACTAATAGGCACTGCAAAGTAATTATCAGCTGTTTCCATTAACTTCCTCCTGTCGAAATAGAACACAAAAACAGCATAAAGCCTTCTTCTGTAAGAGCCATTCCATAATGTGAAATGGGGCATTTCTTGTAAGTCCCCGTATTGCAGGTGGCCTGCTTGTCTGAAGGAACACTTCTCCAAAAAGCTCTGGCACTTAGTGAGCTGGGGATTTTTCCCACATCACCAGTTATTAAAAATATAATTCTGTTTTGTTGCTTTGCAATGGAAACAAAGCAACACAATGCCAGATACAGGAAAGCCAGATGACACAGAATGGATAGCCTCAAACTGTGGCATCCAGCCATGCTGCTTCAAGTACCCAGAGCCAGTCTGGCAGCTTGAAGTATCCATCCTGGATTAGGCCGTTATTCTGGCAAGTCTAAATGTTTGCCCTTAGCAGCCAGAAGCACCAAATATTTCAGTAGGAGATAAATCCTTCCTCCTTGAAACAGCTAGCAAATTGTCCTTCGTTAGGTTAAAAATCCCACTCCTGACTTCAGCCCAAGATCTCTGGGGCTTGATTTTTATACTTAATCTTGAGTAATTGTACATGTTACTGATCAAAGGATTCTTAAATCCTTTTAAAACCCTACTACATTATTTGTTTGAAAGTGAAAAGTTCCACACTGAACACCCACCTCATTTATTCTGGCAACCAAAAAGATTTCCCGTAGCTTGGTACACAGAAAAAAAAGTATTTCCAACTATTCCTTTAATATTGACCATCTTTCCTTTAATACCGACCATCTCTCAGATTTCAGAGCCCTATTGACCATGGAATATAGGTTTGCAGTTAGGTGTCTACAGCTTGTCCTGTGAAGAAACTAGTATGCAGTATGGCATCTCCCCATGTGCACAGTGATGATGCAAAGCAAGTACAGGCAATTCACTTCCCCTTTAAAGAAAACAAAAATATCTGGTACCAGGCACTCCTAGTCCTGGTAAGGGGACTGTCCAGGCTGGAAGGTGATATAGGGCAGCTAATGCAGTCTAAATTTACAGCCTATTGTACTGAACACAACTTTCCAGCCGGAGACAAAACTCCAGATGTTGTAGTGAATTTGCGTGTATCAGACCACCTATAAAATCAAGAAGAGCCAGAGAGGGAGAATAGTGAGCAATTTTCACCATATCTCCCAGTAAAAGAATTATGGAATATCAAATGGAGCAGTTTTAAAAGAAAGAAAAGGAGGTGGTTTTTTACCCAACATCGTTAAATTATGGAACTCCTCGTTGCATGACATTGTTGATGTCAACAGTTTACATGATTCAAGAAAGATTTAGATAAAGTACTGGCAGAAATAACTAAAGATTATTAAACAACACTGTATGACACAAGAAGCTGCAAAAATGTACCAGAGAAGAATTACCGTATCTTTGTTATTATACTCTTTTGTATGGATCCACTGGCTGCATAGGTTCTAATGTGTTACTCATGCCTTTGACCCGGATTCATATGGGTTCTTAGGGATATCTACTGTGCCTTACAGAAGTAATTCTTAGGCTATGGTTTGTGAGGCTGTAATATGGGATCCCTGGCTCATTCACAGCTCCCACATTTAAAGCTATCCTTCCTGCTAAGGTATTCCCTCTGTATTTTATGCAGAACTGTGGTTTCTCCCTTGATGAGTGACACAATAAACCAGACATGACCGCAGTACATAAAAAACCCTGCACCAAGCTCTACTGCTATATAGTGATTCACATGCACACACACAAAAAAATAAAATACTTGCAAACACAGATTTAAGGCATTGTAACTGTCCTTCTCAACTATTTCACTCTCTTTTTTTTTTAGTCACTGACCAGATGCATCTCTGACTCATGTCAGCACAGTTATACTGAAGATTAGTTTTGCTCAAAACCCCTATAATCCTTACAAGCAGAAGAAACAGCACCAGAACAGCAGCTCACAGTAGCTGAAGAACCATTTTGACAGCAGTTAATTCTTCAAGCTAATGAGAAATACGGGTCAGGATATATCTAACTTGCAAGACCTAGCCCCTGTGTCATAGCTGAGAACAAGGACCTACAAGTTCAGACTTTCTACCAGCCTGCTAAGGTCTGATTTTATCCTGGATAACCCCTAAACAGCTTGTATAAGGCAAATAAGATTAGTTTTTGAACTCTAATTCCTCATTTTCAACTAGTGGTGCAATTTTCATAGAATCATAGAATCATTAAGGTTGGAAAGGACCTCTAAGATCATCAAGTCCAACCACCAACCAAACACCTCCATGCCCACTAAACCATGTCCCTAAGCACCTCATCTACACATCTTTTAAAGACTTCCAGGGATGGTGACTCCACCACTTCCCTGGGCAGCCCGTTCCAATGCTTGACAACCCTTTCGGTGAAGAAATTTTTCCTAATGTCCAATCTAAACCTCCCCTGGTGCATCTTGAGGCCATTTCCTCTCGTCCTATCGCTAGTTGCTTGGCAGAAGAGACCAACACCCACCTCGCTGCAACCTCCTTTCAGGTAGTTGTAGAGGGCAATAAGGTCTCCCCTCAGCCTCCTCTTCTCCAGGCTAAACAGTCCCAGTTCCCTCAGCAGCTCCTCATAAGACTTGTTCTCCAGACACTTCACCAGCTTTGTTGCCCTTCTCTGGACACGCGCCAGCACCTCAATGTCCTTCTTGTAGCGAGGGGCCCAAAACTGAACACAGTATTCGAGATGCGGCCTCACCAGTGCTGAGTACAGGGGCACGATCTCTTCCCTAGTCCTGCTGGCCACACTATTTCTGGTACAGGCCAGGATGCCGTTGGCCTTCTTGGCCACCTGGGCACACTGCCGGCTCATATTCAGCCAGCTGTCAACCAGCACCCCCAGGTCCTTTTCCGACAGGCAGCTTTCCAGCCACTCTTCCCCCAGCCTGTAGCGTTGCATGGGGTTGTTGTGGCCGAAGTGCAGGACCCGGCACTTGGCCTTGTTGAACCTCATGCAGTTGGCCTCAGCCCATCGATCCAGCCTGTCCAGGTCCCTCTGCAGAGGCCTTCCTACCCTCGAGCAGATCGACACTCCCGCCCAGCTTGGTGTCATCTGCAAACTTACCGAGGGAGCACTCAATCCCCTCATCCAGATCAATTTTCTAGCTTGGCTGCCTTAAATTCCTCACCAAGGAATTGCCTGGTACTGGATCATCTACAGTGATAAATTATGGTTTATGATTTTCATCTTTCATTACTATACTGCAACTAGTATGTAGACATCATGAAGGTCTTTTGGAAACCTGCCCCAGTCAGCAAGTGACAACATTGAACTTGAGTTGTTGTCATCATTAAGCAGAACGGTCCCAAAGAACTGAATGTGCAGATTTTCTGTGCAGCACCATCACAATTGCATATACTACATAATGAAACTTGATGAATCTAATTTATATTTACATAGAATCATAGAATAGTTTGGATTGGAAGGGACCTTTAAAGGTCATCCAGTCCAACCCCCCTGCCATGGGCAGGGACATCTTCAACTAGATCAGGTTGCTCAGAGCCCCATCCAACCTGACCTTGAATGTTTCCAGGGATGGGGCATCTACCACCTCTCTGGGCAACCTGTGCCAGTGTTTCACCACCCTCAGTGTAAAAAATTTCTCCCTTATCTCTAGTCTCAATCTACCCTCTTTCAGTTTAAAACCATTCCCCCTTGTCCTGTCGCAACAGGCCCTGCTAAAAAGTTTGCCGCCATCTTTTTTATAAGCCCCCTTTAAATACTGATAGGCCCCAATAAGGTCTCCCCAAAGCCTTCTCTTCTCCAGGCTGAACAACCCCAACTCTCTCAGCCTTTCTTCATAGCAGAGGCGTTCCATCCCCCTGGTCATTTTCATGGCCCTCCTCTGGACCCGCTCCAACAGGTCCATGTCTTTCTTGTGCTGAGGGCTCCAGAGCTGGACACAGTACTCCAGGTGGGGTCTCACCAGAGCAGAGCAGAGGGGCAGAATCACCTCCCTCGACCTGCTGGCCACGCTTCTTTTGATGCAGCCCAGGACACGGTTGGCCTTCTGGGCTGCGAGCACACATTGCTGGTTCATGTCCAGCTTTTCATGCCCCAGTACCCCCAAGTCCTTCTCGGCAGGGCTGCTCCCAATCCCTTCATCCCCCAGCCTGTCTTGATACTGGGGGTTGCCCCGACCCAGGTGCAGGACCTTGCACTTGGCCTTGTTGAACCCATGGTCCCTCAGGTGTGTCGACCGCACCACTCAGCTTGGTGTCATCTGCAAACTTGCTGAGGGTGCACTCAATCCCACTGTCTATGTCATTGATGAAGATATTAAACAGTACTGGTCCCAGTACGGACCCCTGCGGGACACCACTTGTCACTGATGTCCATCTGGACATTGAGCCGTTGACCACTACCCTCTGGATGCAACCATCCAACCAATTCCTCACCCACCGGACGGTCCACCCATCAAATCCATATCTCTCCAGTTCAGAGAGAAGGATGTTGTGGGGGACCGTGTCAAAGGCCTTAAGAGGTCCAGATAGACGACATCTGTAGCCCTTCCCATGTCCACTGATGTAGTCATAGAAGGCCACTAGGTTGGTCAGGCAGGACTTGCCCTTGGCAAAGCCATGCTGGCTGTCTCGAATCACCTCCTTGTCCTCCATGTGCCTTAGCATAGCTTCCAGGAGTATCTGTTCCATGATCTTCCCAGGCACAGAGGTGAGACATACATACGTGCACACATACACAGAGGTGCATTGCCATGTCTTCCCATTATGAAGTATTCATGTGAAAGTTGAGGTCTTTTTAATTTTTAGGATGCCAGTACCAGATTTTTTTCAATTAAATTCTGCAATAACACATGTTGCTATTTTAAATTTCCTCTGCCAGGCCAAATTTTTTCAAGGGTTATTTTCTTTGTCTTTTTTTTGCTTGCTTAACAGGCAGGCTGTTTTTTTTTTTCTTTTCTTTTTTTTCCAGTTTAAATCACAGAACAATGAGGTTAAGTCCTCATGACTATTGGTTAGAACTTGCAGTCTGCATGCTCAAAAATGTTTGACTCTCTCCCATTGCTTGCCTAGTGTGTATCTAGCTTCAAAAACTAACTGCAGGTGGGAGATGGTCCCAAAATGGAGATTTTTGTCCTTCCAGGCACTAGAGATTTGGCAGCTTTTGCTAGTTCAGAACTAAATGAACGTTGTCAGTAATATGCTCAAGTGCACTACTTCAAAGCTATAATTTCCTTAGCATATGATGTCCTGTGTTGCATCATCCCATGATGTGATTCCATTTATGTAAATCACTACCTGTCTAAAGCAGTTTCTTGAGATGGCACTGCTTACCTTTGTTTCATATTGGGTATCTGCAGCAACTTCTAGTCAATATTAAAAATAAAAGTGGAAGGAGTATGTGTGAAAATGAGCATTATCTTTGTCTTGGCCAGTAGATAATAATTGCTACTAAATATCTTATTCTGTTTTAATGAACATGCAAATTCAAGAAATTTTAGGCCAACATTCTCAAAATCCAAATGACTCAGAAGACGTGTTTAAGCCAGGTAGAGATCTCTAAATATAAGAATTGATTTTCAGAAATGCTGGACACTTATGACTGTTAGTGTCGACATTCGCCACTAAAAACATGCAAGAGTATGGAATTCAATTCTAACGAACATTCAGCTAAATTTAGATGCCTAACTTTGGCCAACAGGCTTTTTATTATCCTATATCCTGTAAGAATAAGACTAATTTTTGTATTTGTCATATATTAAGTTTTTCATTGACTTGTTCTCCAACACTTATTTTTAACTATCCATGTCATTCTTTGGTCCTCCTGCTATCCCTTGCGTTATAAATGCCTAGAGCTCATAAAGCTCCCAAAACACACTTCAAATTTATTGACAATCAAAGCCAGTTTTCTTCAGGTATTTACAAATATAACCTAGGGTAGCACTGCAGCCAAATCTTTTCAAAATTCTGATTCAACCAAGCAATAAGCTTTATTAATTAACCTTCCTCTCTTCTCTCAGATTATAATTTATATCTTTTCTTCTGATAACTTTTCTCTTTTCAAAGCCAAATAAGCTTTTTGTAATGAAGTGTAGAAGGGTTCCCTTTGATAGTGCATTGCCTTAAGCAAATTAGCTGGCCTAGTCAAAATTGCTACTGGGCTAGAAGTGCCTTGACTGAACTGTACACTAGTTAGTGCTACAATATAATCAATATGCTCTCAATTTCTCTCTTCCTGGAAACAGAAAGCCTAAGCATCAGCTCGTTAAAGCAATAAAAACACTGGGGAGGGTTAAAAGATTGGGGATGTCTTGCCATTCTTCTCTCAGTCTTTTCCCACGTTCCCCGCCAGATGGGCCAGCATGCAGTTCTCGCAGATCTTTCAAGATGCAGACACACTGAGAGTTTTCACAGGAAATGCAGAGGAAGATCCAGACTGACCATTTTTCAGTATAATCTTTTCCTGAGACTCAAGGACAGGCTCAATTAACAAAAACGTTCCTTTCAGTTCCACAAATTCATTGGTTATGTCTGTACCGATTGTCAGGTTGTGGGCCACAACGCAAGCTAAAGCACAAACTGCTACACAACCTATGCCCACATATCCATGTTTTTAAGATGCTGTTGCTTAAGCGTGGCATGTCCACAGTATTCTGAGGCCAAACTTCAGTATTCTTCATATCACATCAACCCTTGCTGCATGAGAATTTAGTCTCCATGAGGAAGAGTAGTCAGCCTTGTCTGCCTGGTATCAATGATGTTGCTATTAGTTTTACATGGCACACACAATGAGCATAGTCATTTCACCTACACTGTAATTAGGTGTATTGGGTCTGCCCTTGAAAAAGGATGGGACAGACATCAGTTTTCTCCCTTACAGTGTTCCAGGACTTACTCATATCCAGGGAGCCATGCGGAGTGCAGTTAAGCAGTCTGGATGCAGGGCAGGCAAAAACTTGTGCATAGAGTTGGACTTATACTTAAAAGACATAGATTAGATCCTACTGAAAACCGTACTTAAATCTTGCTGGCAGGAAGACCAACAGAGTATCGATTATGTTGAATTTTCCAACAGCCAAGATTTAGGTCTACTTTAGAAGAGAAGCAATTACTAAAAAAGAATGAGATCAGAGTTCATGAAAAGCACCCAATTAGCTAGCAGTGGAAACTCCCTGATGTTTAGATTTATCCCCATGTTATACACTATGAATCTGTACATATGGCAGTGAAAGAGCTGTGCCTGTCAAACAATTTTTTTGAAAATTAAGAAGTGCCATGTCCAACTTGAAAAAAATACATATATGACTTTTAGAGAAGACAGATATTTTGATGAAAGAAAAAGCTAATTAAAAATTTACCTTTCTGTTAAAGAAGCAAATAAGATAAGCTCAAGGACGCGGTTTCCTAACCTATGAAACTACTATTCACCTAGCATAATAGATTATATATAATAGCATGCAAGTACTAAAAAAGCTGAAGGCTGCCTTATTATTACTTGAGATGTGACAACAAATAATATTCTACTGACGTCTAGCCATCTAAGTACATTTTTGTTTATACCAGTAAGTGTCACTGAGGGAATGCTTTACAGAATTCACTGATACGACTTTGAATTAAAGCAAGATTTTTTTCCTCTTCTAAAGATTGTCATTGCAACCAACTGGCACCAAAAAATGTTCAAACTTTGTGGAATCATTTCAGTTTCAGGAAGATTCATCACTGAGACAGCTGACAAATTCCTAAGGCCACTAGAAACGGGCCTTTATTAACAACTTTTCCTTGTTCTTTCTAAGCTACAGGGAAATGGAATCAGAAATTTCTCCATAGAGCTTGATTTTTTTTTTTTTTAAATTAAAGAAAATCTGGAGTTGTGAGGCGTTTTGGCTGCTTTGTTGTTGTTGCTGTTTTTCAATGTACGTGAGTTTCAAATCATTCAAGGCTGAAGAATTTGTTTGCCAAATTTCAGTAAGGACAGACTATTTTATGTCCAACTTATAAAAGCTCACAAATTCAAACCTATAAATACTGACAGGAGGTGTTATAATAATGGAAATGCAAAAGTTAGCACTGTAATAAAATAACAGTAGCTATCTTCTCACATCATCAATGGGCATCAAATGAAGAAAAAGACGAAAGCTTCAAATATAGCCTTTTACTAGATCTATCAACACGTGATAAAGACATGAATTCTCAGTTTACACACTAATGTTTCAAAGAGGATGTAGCTCCTCACTGTGCTAAAATGAATTGACAGGATGAGAAAGTCATGTGTTTACYGTACAAAACTGAAACTAAAGAGATCTGAGTACACTGCTCTGTTCACTGACACAGTGTAATACAGTGCAACATATTTACTGACTTAGCTATCCTTTTTGTTAGAAACATTTGGTTCCTCCTGCTGGTCAACTTGCCCATTTAATTTTACTGTCTTGCATAATAAAGCCTTTTCCTAAGAGGTGCTCCTATTTTACAAATCATAAAAATAAGAGTGAAAGGGAAGGAACCACCTTTTCCATTCTTCATTTCATTTTGAAGTGCAGACTCAAACAAAGGAAACCCAGATAATCCATCCTACATTCCTCTTAAACCTTTGAGGCTTGAATTTCCTATTGGCCAGACATCTCTGAAGACTCAGAACCAGACCATGAGGACAGCCATTCATAGGGACTTAGTTGGAATTTAGGCTGAGAAAAATCTGAGCTCAAATCAACAAAGTACTGATAATTAGGACGTGATACTCTCAGTCTCCTGTTCAGTATTTCATATAGCCGAGGCAACTTGGGTGAGAACCCCAGCCTAAATGGAAAGCTGTGCAGAGATATTGCTGTGACCATCATGTAATTCAAGAATCCACACCATGCAGACCAGTGCTAACAGGGAGCTACTCTTGCTTTGTGTATTAGGTCAAGATATGCCTTAGCTAAACTGTTTAGTGAGATGCTTCTGACGTCCAGGCTTTGCCCCAGTCTGTCCATTTCCTATCTTCCATGATTTCTCTCCCTTCCATTGCCTTAAACATGCAATGTGTTCCCTATTTCCACAAAAAATGCAGCCTTTCTCTCTAAAGCAGACTTCAGCTGTGAACACCATGAGGTGGACATAAACTATTTTTCACCATTTATCAAGTGATGTGACATCCCTTTGGAGGCAAATTTTTCCAGGCAGCTATCTACAGACACTAGAGAGAAGGATTGATATATAATCAATGTGTCCAAACATATGTGGCATACTTTAGCAGCAGGAACACCACATTCCAATCACAACTCAAATACATGTTTTTTAAAAGACCAGTAAATCTTCATGCTAACTATTAAACAAGATGAGAAGAGAAGAAATAGCCTATGAGTATAAACCGGGAGATTTAATGTTGCAGCCAACAGCACTTTGGTAGTTTTTTAATAATTTTAAATTGAGTAGCTTTAGAAATGAAGCAGGTCATCCTTAGGATTTTTTTTACTTCTCCATCTTAGGTTCTCCTCACCTAGAATATAACGTCAATGAAATTTAATCTGTCAGGAAAAAATGCTTCAAGTTCACTGATTTTTTTTCTTTCTTTCAGTTTCCTTTTAGCCAGTTTAGCTACACTTTTGAAGTAGAGGTGAAATATTGTTGGAAAAACTACACCAGGTCCACTTTTCAAACTGACTGTAATGCACATGGCATACCCGTGGTTGCAGCTTTGTAAAATTTTGATAAATGAGAGAGAAAATACAGGCAAACATCTCTGTAACAATACAAGGAACAATATTCCAAAGATCATTTTAAATAATAAAATATACTTGTGACTGTATTTGAAAGTAAAAAGCTAATTAACAGCAAACACAGAGAGGAACAGAATCTAGTGCTGTCCAAACTCTAATAGTGCTCACCCTTGCATTTCATTTAAAAGACATATTCCTGCCTGTTTAGGGATTATTCTTCTTCTACCTAATCCTTTTTTTAAGTACCACAAAGCCAGCATTTGAATGTGAATCCAGCAGTATCCCCTGCAGAGGCTGCAGCTGTCACTTCTGAAGGAGCATTTCTTTGGAAATCAGTAAACAGCCTCACCTTTAACAATCTGTTAGAGATCATATTCCCAGGGTGCTATCTATCCTGTTTTATGTGTGATCATTGCCCAGTTTGTTCTTATTATGTTATTAGTGCTGAAAGATGTTTTCCATTAGATGGTGCAAGCTTTCAAGTTCTTGCTGGCTAAAAGATGAAGTTAAAGGCTTTCAGCTCTTAAGGGAAAGACATATTTGCAAATGTTTAGTTTTTATGGAACAGAGCGGTTTTGCACAATAGCTTTACTATTTGGATTTTGAGGTGTCATACTTGAAATGAAACTCCCAGTCTGTCCAGGATTTTTCTACAAGAGCCCTAATAACATCTTAATACTTAACAAGAAAAAGAAGTCTGATCAATGTATTTGAAAGCATAGCTTCAAAAAAATTGCCAGAATACAATATTCGGTAACACTAGCAGCAGGTACAGAAAAAGCATGATGCACAGGAGGAGTAGCTGGTGCCTTTTATTTCAGTAAAATAATATTGGCTACCAATTCAAAGGAGTTCTGGGTGGTAGCAACTGATAGCTGTTCATTCTTGTTTGATTGCTATTCAATGGTCAATGTGATCTGAGTTTGTGCAAAGCACAGTTCAAAACAGACAGGCGTTCATATTACAGAGGTACTCATCACAGTTAACGCCTGGATTGCCAGGCACCTTCAGAAAGTCTGACATTTAATAGCCATGGAAACAATGTCTTTTTATATTTTACTGCAGCTCTTCTGTGTTGACATAAAAGCAAACCAAGTGGGTGCTGTCTGCTACCTGTGATATTCTTCACAGAACTGCAAGAGCCTTCAGCTTCTAGACTTCATCTAGCATTTACTGTGGGATGCAAATGAATAAAATGAACAGACTTAAAATGTATGTTCTTAACTTGCTGAGGAATTCCTTATTCATACATTGAGATGTCATTTTATTCAATAAGGAAATAAAACTTAGATCATAATGCCAATGCCCTTTAATTTGTCAGTAAAAATAGCTTGTACTTTGAAAGCACATATATCTCAAAGTCCTTTACAAAGACGTATAATCTTTCCCATTTTACAGGTGACAGTGAAAGTGAGGTGACTGCCCAGTACCATACTGCGTCTATAGAAGACACAGAACTAGAACCCAGATCTCTTAATTCCTTGTTTTCCTGCTACATTCATGGTGGACAGCCAATTTGGTAGCATTTTTGTAGGAAGACATCTCCCACCAATTGTTAGTATAAGTAATTGTAAAACATAAAATTCTTACAGGCCAAATACTTGTGCAATTTTATGCCTATATTGAGCTATACCTTTGTGAAATGAAAAGTAAGTAAAGTTTTTCCATTTCTAGTGACAAGAATTAATTCTCTTTTTAACATTAGGACTTTGCGCTCAGAAAACTGAGACCAATAACACTGAACTTGAGCAAAACACGGTGCACAGATGCGGAAACTTCACTACACGCGCCCTGCACTTTGTAGGGGAGATGTAGTTTCTCTGTTACCCCAATCAAAAACTGACAACTATGTCAACTTCTACATGACAAACACAAATGTCACCTAGGAATTTCAGATTACACCAAAGCAATTCTATGTGTGAAACCATCCAATTATGAACTGCTGTTTCCAAAAGTACAAAGCTGTTCATGTATCCATTAGAGCCCCAGAGTGCCTTCTCATTCCCTCCTGAAAAAAATGCTGAATTGAAAGGACAATATGACAGTAATAATGGGAACAACCTTATCTAACTCTAGTTCTCAGGCACATGCGCTCATGTAGTTATATACAGAGAAATTAGATTTTTTTTTTTTTTTTTTTTTTTTTTTTTTTTTTTTTAGGGAAACATTTTTTTTTTTTTTTTTTTGATACAGCCCATTTTTCCCCAATGTTTGTACAAAAGGATTTTGGTGGATCAAAGTTAGTTAGCATAAAGCTATAGTTTTGGATTAATAACTAGGGGGCAAAGTGTCAGAGAAATTAATTTTATACATTGTTTTGAAGTTGCCAATCGTATGTATGATTTTGACAGTTCATAGGTAATGGGTATCATCCTCAGTACAAAGTTTCAGAGGAATAACTACAAGCTTTATTATCTGTGAGATACATATAATACAAAGTAACTTGAGAACATAAATACACTTTTTTTTTTTTTCCTAAGTTTACTACAAACGTTATTACTTTTTCCAGGCCTCATGAGACAAACTATTTCTTTATTCTCATACAGAAGTTCTGGAATGTCCCATACTAATAAAAAAATATTCTGTCAGAGTTACATGATTAAACAAGTAGGACACCATTCTCGGGACTTCAATGCAGAAATACAGAAGCTTATTTTAAAATCATCTTGCGAGCATATACAATAAAATGTGGATGTGCAAGTCCATGGTGTCTCCAGTAAATATTTCAAACTATTTGAGTTTCATGTACCCTCACATTAGCAACTGAAGGGGCAAAGGACTTGAAAAGGTAATGCATTCTTCATAAGGTGAAGCCCTAAATAGACCCCAAAACTCCAAAAAGGTCCATTTAAAATAAATAAATAGCTCAACTGGCTTAAAACAATCAATATATAATCATGTAAAATTGTATTTTTAACTTTAAAAGATTAAACAAGTCACAGTCCACCAATCCTATTCCTGTCTTCAACAACAACAGCAGCTGCCAAAACCTAGGGAAAGAATACTTCCTTTTGGTGCCCCTTCCTACTGCACCATTATTTGGCTCTGGTAGTTAGATTGGCTGGTTCTCCTCTCCTTCAACACATAAATTAACTGACTTGATTAACCCCAGTTATGAAGTCTAATAAAATTTAGGCAGCTCACAAGACTGTCCTGGGGACAAGTCTATAAAACTTGTTACTGTTGTTAGACACTATGGGAATGAAACTCCTAGAAACACATCAGCCAAATACAGAGTCTCATCCTACTTCAGCTGCAGTCAGTCGAGGTGACGCTCCTCTTGCCTTCCACAGCAGTTCCATCAAGTACAAGTGTTATGAGTATCTATTGAGATGGGTGTTATCATCTCTTTACAGTACTATATACAGTGATACAATGAGCCTACTGCATGGTAAGAGAGTAATGTAAGCAATGTTTCTTCAAGGCTAGCTAGAATGGCCAAGGTATGAATTACATTGGCAGCACTAAATTTATCAGCTCAACTAGAATATTCTTCCATAAAATACAGTAATACATAAGCAAAGGGATCCACACTCTGTTCTACTCCTAAAGGCACTAGTAACTACCAGCAGTTCTGGAATCGCGTAATGTATTTTTCCTTGGCTGTATCTGCCCTTCTAAAAAGGGGAAGGTACATAAATATTCAAAGAACAGTGATATTTAAATGTTCTAAAATTTAGAGGACACTTAAACCATGCCCAATAGTACACATTCCACCTGAAATAAATTTGAAAAAGGCACTTAAGTCACTGTCCAATATGACAGCAGATACCTAATCCTAATTTCAATAAAAGGCTCTTATATTTTTTAAGTTTGAAGGCACTGGATGGGTCCCTCCAGGTATAGAGGTAGGATCTGTGAAAATCAAAATTCATCACTGCAGTGATGCTAATCAGAAGGCCATTGTAAATCAAGGAGTTAGTGATCCACTTAACAGTTTAACCCAAGAAGGCACAGGCTGTGCTGTGCTATGTGTATAGCTTGACCTTCAGGTTTGTGTTGTGCTGCACATACACCTTGGCTGCAGAATAAACTTAGCCAGCTAATTGTAACAGAGGCAGCTGTAGGCAGCTCCCACTCAGTGGCAGTGATTACACCACCTGCGTGCCCTTGCCTTTATCTAAAAGTGCCACAACAAGTTCTCATGGGAACATCCTTTTTGTTTGACAGTAGAAATACTTAATAGAATTGTTTTCTTTTAAGAAAATCCTGTAAGATCTCAAAAAAACAAATTGATGGGCAAAATTTCCACAGATGGCGTCTCCCTGGTGTGCTGCACCCTGGTTGGAAGCCCATCTGATCCCACACAATTTGAGGTTCCCAGTATCTGAAGGGATGTATGGCTTTATATACTACTCTCTTTTTCTGTATATAGCATTCTAAGCCATACTTTACAGAGTCCAAGTGCCTTTTTTACTGGGATCGTAATGAACCATCACCTCCTGGTGCAAAACAATGACATGGAAAAAAATTAAATCCTTCAAGGTTTTCTTTCAGAATTTCCAATATCAAAGTTTTCACTTTGGCTCTAAGCCTAGCTACATAAAGTGAGCTGACTACTGCTTGAGCAGTTTGAAACAATGGTCACAGCTACTAATCATCTTTCCAGAAAGGCATGTTTAAATGCTTCGTACCTTACATATGTAAAAAAAATACTTAACCATTTCGTTGCTGATACTTAGATCAGAAATATTCAGTAAGGAAGTTGAATTTAATTATGCCAAAGGAAACATTCTATTTTCATATTCAGAACTGAAACAAAGATTCCTCTCCAACACTCGTTACTGCTTATTCTAATACGCTACAGCTTTAGGAACACTTAAATATGAGAAGTCATTGGGACTGTAGACTTTCCAAACTCTGTCTTGTTTCAAAACTCTTGAACTTGAGAGAGGAAGTACTGCATGCAGAGAACCTGCAAGGAAGGCTGTATGGTGGATAAACTCAAAGACTGGAAGAATTCAGCACCAAGAATACCCTGAGTTCTATATAAAAATCAGGCTGACATGGTCACTGACTAAAGAGTACAAGGTAGGAGGTATTTACTGGAGGAAAATTGCTAATAACACAAATTGTTAATGCCAAGATTTTAATTTGGCAACATCTGTGATTGTCTCAAAAAGCAGAGAGCTACCTCAGTAGATCATGCACCTATATTCACATTCTAAATACAGAGCCTCGTTCCTACGGAATACCTTTTTTCACCTTAATAGCATATTATCTTGTATTAGCCATACTCAGAAGATAAGTAGGTTGGATTCATTTTAGCCCCAAACTCTGATCAGGTCTATGTATTGCTATTATTTATGATCCAGAAGGATTTAAATAATAAGAGTCAGAGAAAATGAATTATTATATATTCCTAAATGTTCCCATATTTTTATATATTAATCCAATAACACACTATTTTTATTTTATCTCCTAGAGAGACAGAGAAACAGAGTACAGAAATAGACTCTAGAAATATAGAAACAAAGAAATAAAGGAACACAGAATAATACGTTAGAAGACAAAAATACAGTAATAGATCTTTCAGACGCAAACTATAAGTGGTTTTAATGCGTGAAACACAACTGGAGATTAAAATCCAATTAATTTCTCTTGGGTGTGAACGTTGTGCCACTTAAAATTTTAAGTCCTGTGCTCTAAACAAGTTCAGCCCTTAAGAGACAGATGAACACTGGGAAAAGGCCCACAAATTTCCCTTGCCAGGCACAAAAGAGGCTGAGAAGTTTTGGTACTCCTGCTTCTGTCTCTTTGGAGTAGATGGGGAAAAAAAATGTTTTGGCACTTGCACAAAGAGAGTTTGACAGTCACTGCACCTGAGACTCTCTCAGCATCTGCAGCAGGGAGTGGGAACTCTAACAAAGCAGGAGGGGGCTTATTTCTAGTGCCAAGTTTTCTCTGAGGCAGCCTTACCTTTAGAAATCAGTCCCCCTTCTGGCTGGAATATCCCTGGATAGGTTACAGTGCATTTTGTCCCATTACTTAAGAGCTACATTTCAGCTTCTCAAAGTCTCAGAAATTCCTTGGCTGTTGCCTAACACAATTGTTCAAAGCCACCGATATTCCATAATAATTTCTAGAAAGTATCAATACAAACCCCTACTTTCTCTATTCTTCTGATGAAAGAGATTAAACACAAATCCAAAATGTACTTCACTACTGCATAATTCCAGTTATGCTCGCTATTAAAATTTTCATTTCTAATCTTAATTAACTACCCTAGCAATATCAAAATCCTTGTAATTTATGACCTATACTGTGATCACATTATTGACCCTGATGAGCAGTTTCTCATTGGAATAGCTCTGTTCAGGTCAGTGGAATATCTTGTGTGAACGATTTACCAGACTATAACCTGACTAAATATCCCAAAAAGCTTTGAGAAATCTTACATTTGTTAATATAATGTATTAAGATGCGATGGATAAAAATTTATGATGTAGAAATGCAATATACCTACTCCTTAATATGTACATTCAGATAATGGTCTAATTTAGAACCTTATAAAAACTTTTATATAACAAGTTAGCATTTATAGTAGCACCCAATACAATGCTTACAGCAGTAATAATGGCCTGTATTATACCATTATAGATGTTTGAGATAACTTTGTCCAAGATTATTTAGTCCTTTTCATTATCATATTCCCATTTCCAGTGTGTTCTGAAAGGTTAAGCATGCAGAGTCAAGTATTCCGTATCTGAAATCTTCTTTGGGTTTTGGGAGGTTTTCCTTTGAAGGTCAAATAAA
Organism: Phoebastria nigripes; assembly: GCA_035582835.1. Lineage (NCBI taxonomy): Eukaryota > Metazoa > Chordata > Aves > Procellariiformes > Diomedeidae > Phoebastria > Phoebastria nigripes. The sequence continues at coordinate 5,424 of JAYKAV010000036.1, read as the reverse complement.
ACATGGTCTTGCCATTTCTATGAACATGTTCTGGAAAATTTAGAGTATTTTTATTTGCTTGTAAGAATTCTTTTGGAGGATCCTGAGCAGTGCCATTATTTGGAGCACAGAATGAAATTCAGCAAGGCAGCATTTCTGGTACCAAGTCTGAGCCTGTTCCCATGGAAAACTGTGTACACTTCATCAAATTTTTACTTTTAGAAACCCCTCAGTTTATATACACTCAGATTTCGCTTAGGTGTGGCATTTTCTAATTCCTCAGTGTTCAACTTTCTAGCTTTATCAGGGCTCTTGGGCATTTATTTTTAATGTTTGTCAGTAAACTTAGAATTCAGCAAGAATTTTGTGAGGATTATATAGACAATGGCTTCCTAGCTATATACCATGTACTGTCAAAATAATTTGATAGTATATGCGGGTGTTTGTTAGGTAGACCATTTACTGGCAGACTTCATCGCAATTTGACCTTTTTTAGGCTCTACCATTTCTAGAACACAAGTTGGTCAATGTCTGTTCTGTGGCCTTACTGTAAGCACAAAAACTTCACAATACAAAATACTGAACAATAAACATCAGCAGAGAATTTTTAATAAGATATAAATAATGGGCTTTCAGACACCAATGAAAATACAGCAGACAGGCAAAAAATTATCATAGCAATAGCAGTTTTTAAACTATTCCAAGCAGTATTATGAATGTTATGACCTGAGAAACAACCAATTTGTGACTGATTCACTGTGCGCTTCATTTTAAAAATTCATTCTACATCATTTCAAGTACTCTCACATCAACAGATTTCATACCTTCGATGAGCTATCAGAATTAGATTAAATACCAGAGATCATGCGTGCCTGTGTCTTGGGTAAACATAGGTTTCCAGTTATCAAAGTTACCGTTCTGGAAGACTGAAAAGCCTTATTCAAAAATTAGCAACATTCTCATCTATATCTGTGGGCCTGGGTCTGCCTCAAAATAACCAGCCTCATATTATATCTCCCTCACTCAAATACCACGTCTTACCATGACTGAAAGGGAACATGAGATGTATTTGCTAACGTTCATTCTTAGCAATATACAGATGTCTCTAATAATGTAATGCAATCTTCACATTGGCACTTGTTTAAGAAAAACTAACCAGCCACAAATAACACCATGAAATCATTACTGAAAGGAAATTTTACTTTTTAAAAGCAGTCTTCTCTCTAATATTCTCATGAAATAAGACCACAAAACTGAACTCCTGATTTAGCTGCATTTTTCCCTAATGAGTGAAAACATAAAGACATTTTATGTCTTTTTAGACCTCACTTATTGAAGCCAGCAACTATGACAAACCACTGTTGACATGGATCTTCCTCTTAAAAAAAAAAAAAAACATTAACTTTTATTCCCCAAGAAAATCTTCTGGTAACCTCATGATTGTGAGGGTAACCTCTCAGCCACCAACTGGCTCTTAAGTACAAAAAAATGGATACATACGTCATAAAAGACCCTGACAATGTCAGCCATGGAAAGGAAAGTTGAAATGATTTATGATGTTACAGTCATCATGAGTCTGAGTAACAGCATAATTGAGCTGCAGCTTATTTGTGCTTCCCAACTAGAATATTCAGAATAAGGTACTCTTTGAACTAACCACCTCCAGTTACAGTCCTGCTAAAGAAAAAGTAGATGGAGTTTTCATTTTTGTAACCATTGTCCATCACAGAACAGACTTTTTAGTCATTTTTTTCTTGATAGTCTCTCACCTGTGTTGATGTATAGGATTAGATGGAAGTTCGGTTCATCAGCTCTAGACCCCTAGCATGGTACATGTAACCAGACATATACTCTCATCATCCATCTCCAGCATATCACAACCTATGAAATAGCCAACTTCAAATTATAAGGTTCCATCTCATCGCAAAAGTTATTGTAATTAGTCTCTATGTGTTTGACTTTGTACAATTAAACTTCATTCCATTTCCATTAGTCAAGTCTACAAGGTCATATAAAATTTGTGGATGACAAAATGAGAAAGTGTTGCCAGTATTGGAGGAAGACTGAATCATAATTCAGAAAGAATTATTCTCTTAAATCCATCTAATCCTTCCTAAATTACGACCCAGTCCTCCTCCAAAATTGGCAATACTTTCTGACTTTGTGTCAGCCACAAATTTTATAATTGCACCCACCTCATTCTTGTAACAAGGTCACTAATTGAAATATTAGACTGAATTGCTCTCCAGACCAAACCTTGAGAAACAGCTCTAGTAACTTCTCTTCAGTCTGGTAACTTTCCCTTTAATATAATTCACTGAAGCTTCTACTTTAGCAAGCTTTTTATCCACCTCACAGTTTTTGAATTAATTCCCATTTTCTCATTCCTTAAAAATAATTTCCCTTGGGGAACTATATCAAATACTTTGCTTAAATTTAGACAGATTAGGTTCATTGCATTACCCTTGTTTAAGAAGTCAGCTATCTTATCAAGAGATTAAATTAGTCTGATAAAACCTGCACTTGATGAAACTATATTGCATGTTATTCCATTTTGATTTACCGCTGAAACCTTGATTACTCTTTCATTCAAAACCTAGATTCTTCGCATATCACTGAGGTCAAACTCATGAGTTTATGCATTGCTTAGACAGTTTTTACTTTTGTGAATGTATCATGTTTGTTATTCTCCACATTATAATATCACTATATGTAGTGGGCCACCGCAGAAGATACTGTAACAAGGAGATAGTGATTTCAGGCAGAATCTAGGCAAAGATTTAACCACAGTCCTTGATTGTAGAGACCTGTACATTAGCATGAGTGACTGCTACATAACAGCAAGCACATACCGTGACATTAGTATGCACTGCCTTTAACAATACCACCTGCCTGTACTGCTTCTAAGAACTTGCTCCTATGGAGATGTGCAAGAGCATAACGCTCTCACTGAACTCTGGTGTACCAGAAAGTTCAGTATTGTAAAGGTAAAAGATTGATAGCTTTGTTCACTTGGAAGAATTGTCTAAAGATGCAAAGAACAGTGAGGCTGGTGAACCTCACCACAGATGTTCATCATGGCACGCTGCACGGATCACATGAAGGGTCTCGTCCAATGCTGCATACACCAGGGTGTCTAGTATCAGAAGGGACGTACAATTGCAATCATCTTTTCTACTATTTTTATTGTTTACACAGTGAATCAGTTAACCATCCATGAATGACCATGCCTTTCTTACTGAGATGCCAAAAGAACCGGGACCACCCTTAGTACAAAACAGTATATTAAGCTTCCCATACTTTGAAAACAGTAGTGCTACGGTAGCATAAATCTGGAGTAACCGTATGGTGAATAGACTTTCGCACTTTTACAAAAATCATCCTACAATTTCTATTCACCCTCACAAAGATTTGCCTGCAGACATTTGGGAAACTGTAGAAAGACCATGGAAATATTTGTAAGATCACTCAAATAGGCTTTGTTATGATTTATTTTTATACAATCATATATATTGCGGTAAAGTTTTATTATCCAAATTGTTTTCTAATGAACAGCAGGGCCCCACTTACTTTGAGTTTTTGAATACCATTGAATTTTTTTCTTCAGTAATTTTTTTTGCCTTTCTTCCAGCATATTTAACTGACACTACACATAGCTAGACATAACAGTTTTCTCAACAATGGAAATATAACTTTGCTGTAGGAAGTGCTCTGCGTTAAATGACTTGAAAGGAACAACCACCACCTCTTCCTCTGCTAAACTTAAAATGCAATTACTTTCTGTAGGCACTATAATATCCAGAGCTACATGGGAAAGTCTAACTACAAAACATATAATGAGTAGTTTCTATCCAGGAAAAATTCTACAAGCTCAGGCCAGAGCTTCTTTATGAACTACAGATTGTTAAGAACAAGTCACCAAGAATAAAACGGATTTTGTCATAGCCTGCATGAGCTCAAGAGCTCAACAGGTTATTGGTATTGATTTGGCATTCAAAAGAACACTACCCTAACTCTTTCAAGAGAACTTAACTTAACAAGAAGCACAGTAGCACCATTTAAGTTGGGGTTGGAACAGTATAATAATGGCAGAGTTCGAGTTATTTCAATTCCTGTCATTGTCAGCTTGAAGCATTAAGCATACAGATAGATAAGTGAGGAGGAAGAGATATTTTTGAAAGATGGGAAGGCTAGAATTACTTCTTGATTTCAGCCTGTTCATTACTAATTGGCCTTTGATACGCTTAAAAGGTAAAATTGAACCAATGACCAATTCAAAGCCATTGATAATGGTAGTATCCTGGCCCAAAACCATTTGAGAAAAGATTGGAAGACACGAAGTGGACCCAAGAGAATGAATTAACCTTAATGATTACATGCGTAATTCATCTGTATTCCCACATGTAGTAAGGGTAACCAGAGATATCATAGACATCAGAGATACCTTAATAAGGCCAGGCCCCCTTTCTATCTATATTTCCTTTTAGTTTTTCATCACTTATATTTGAAAAGCATGCATCAGGATTGCCCCAACAAAACAAAAAATAACATGCCTTCTGCAAAGTTATTCAGAATGCCTTGCCTCAGTTACTTACATGATGATTATAATTTATGCATATACAACGACTAACATTGTGCTCAGAAGATAAGCAATAGCCCTTGACAGCAGTAAAAAATTCCTTTTTTTTTTTTCTCTCCTTTGTCCTTAAATAGATGTTGTGAAATATTGTACAAAACCAGGAAGAACAGAGATCTCCTTCCCTTCCCTAATGCTTGACAAGGGTAGAAAGCAACATGCTATACAACACCAACTGTAGAAGACAAAAAAATATTTTCATTTCAAAGGAAACCTTAACTTTCAGTTATTGTATATCATGAAAATACAAGAGAATATTCTTTAGGAATAGAATTTACTCACTGTCAGACAGACATCAAAATACTTAGGCCAGAGGTGATGATATATTCTATAATGGAGTAAAGGGGAGAATAAAGATACCTGTTATGACAGGAAAAGGCACATATTTCCCTGATTCTTGAGCCTCAAAGCAGTGCAATGGGTCCTGGAAGGCCAAAGAAACTTCTGTTGAGCAACCAGTGTGCATGAACTAGAGAAGTTAGCATAGGATCTGTTCACCGTAATATAGCCACAACTGCCTAAAGCCCCTGCCATAGACATGTAGGAGGGGGGGTATGGGAAAGCTGATGGAACAAAATGCCAGTTACCTTGAGCTGATAAACACAGATMTAGAGTGAAGGTCAAAGAACAAGGAAYRGGATTGCAAARCAGAAAAACARCAACAAAGGCTTGTGCAAAAGTAAAAATAACCGCTTAGGCTGCTGCCAGTGGTAAAGCGCGTGATAAGGGAGATGTGACCAATTAGTAAAGTTTTAGCGGCGCGTGCTTTGTCTATGATCGCGTGAGCAACAATCGGGAAGATATAAATA
>JAYKAV010000035.1:73404-240676 GCA_035582835.1 Phoebastria nigripes | reverse complement strand
TTCCGATTCTCTCCCCCATCCCACTGAGGGGAGGGGGGAGTGAGCGAGCGGCTGTGTGGTGTTTGACTGCCTGCCGGGTTAAACCACAACAGTTTGGAAAGTACTTGGAATCTTAAAATCTTTGGTCTAGTGTTTTGTATCCAGCGCTGCCGCAAATATTATATGGGCTCTAACAAGTCACCCTTATGCAAAGGTGAACATAAGGAAAGGCAAACACTCCCTGAAGTACATCTTGAAAAATAAAACCCATTAGGGGTTTTCTTTTAACACAAAAACTTCAGTCTGACTGCTGCTTTTCAAAAACTTTGGAGATTGTCTTTCTGTAGTCAGGAAACTTTTGTTGTAACCTGCAAACTGAAGTGTACCTATAGGCTTAAAATGGTTTAAGAACAGGAGCTGATTGGTGAAATTGGGCTTGATCAAAACTTCCAGATCAAAAAACAAGTTTGGATTCAAAAAGACAGACATTCTTATCAGTAGTTTTGTAAACTTTGTTCCCTAGTCTTTGATTTTAGAATTTCATTTGTCTGCTCTAATCTCAAGAAATATGTTGGATTCCTGTGCTTTAAACAGATCTCTTTTTTTTTCCCCCCCGCCTCCTTTCTATGCAGTTAGAAGAATGCAAGTATTGTCAAGTTCAAAACCTCTATGCGCTACAAAACTACCTGGGTACCTCTGATAATAGTCAGATTTTATCCCATTTTTCTCCAACGGTTGCTTAAATGATGTCTTCAGCTGTCTGACTGCTTTTTCTGTTACTGGTGCATCCCCACTGCTTGGGTATGAATCCAGCTCCACACCTCAGCTGGGCAGATTCCTGTCAAATTCATCTCATCTCTGAAGACTCAAGTTCTGTTGTTCTTTGTCTGGAGAGCTGGGTCTCTCGTTCCCCAGCTGTAAGCCCCGAAGTGTGCAGCCATAGTTAAGGCCAAAGTCAATGTGACATCAAGGAGAGTAAGCGAGATGTTTGTTCTGCAGGCACAGGCTCAGATTCTTTCCCGAGTCTGGCGGTGTCATTGCAGCACGACACTCACTGGGGTTCCTGTGCCTCACAGCTCTGAGGTCCTGAACCTCCAGTGGTTTGGTGGAAGTGGTTATTGCAGTGAAGAGAGGAGAGAAACCAGGCCTGCTTACAGCACAGGAAATTTGTATAAATAGATGATTATTATAAAACTCCTCCTCTCCTCCCTGCCCTGCATTAGGCTTGGATAGACTATGAAATTTTGCCAATGTCTCACCTGGAATCCCAGTCAAAACCGGTATGTTTGGAAATGCGCGTGGGGAGAAAAAGCAAGTGGAGTTAGTCTTTTCATACTTGTTTGAAGACAAGCCTCAAAGTTATAGGTCTTGGAATGCCCTTTGTCTGTATAAAATAGCATATGTTCACCATTTCACTGTCCATCACACTCCTTCCCTCGCCTTCCCTGATCAGCAGCAGTTACCTTGCTGTGAAAGATGGCCAGGAGGCCGATGTGGATTATACAGACTCCTCCTTCATTCTCACTTCAGTGTGGTTGCATTGTGCGTGTGTGCTATGTCTGGGGAAAGGCCCTCTCAAGAAAGATTTCTTCTGGCTTTTCCCCCTGTAATTCTGTAGAGAATGAAAGAGGTTTACTGTCACTTTTTACTGGTAGGAAGAGTCTGCGCTTCTGTGATCTGAAGTTTTCACTCAAAAAGTTTCTGGCTTTGTTTCTGGCTTTCAAAATTCGGGAGAGGACAAGGTTCTCTGCATTCACTTGTACTTGCCTGTGTTTCACTTCCATCATATGAATGCAGAAGCTGGCTGATGGGCATTAAGCCTAGATTGTATGCCCTGTACTTGCAGCTGGTGGAGAAGAGTGTGCTCTTTCAGGGCAGCTGGTTTGCTGGTGTGCAGATGCCCTCACCAATTAAGATCAATTCAATCAGACTGATGTAGTTCAGGGTATGCCAATGAGCAGCAGGTTAATACTGAGTACCTGTGATGAGGGAGGGAGTGCCTGCACTGTTAGATCTGTTCCTTGCTCTGTACGGTCAGCAGCAGGGTTTCTGCCCTGCCCAGTTCTCATGGGTGACTAACTCCTCTCATGGCAGGGGGCCTTGGCGTGTGGGGGGGAGCTGAAAGCACTGGCTCACAGCAATGCAGAGGAGCTTCCTTGCCTCTTGGACTGGGTGGCTCTGTTTTTGAGAGCCTGAATCTATAGACGTCAGATTCCATTTCCCTCCCCTCCTCGGGGCAGAGGTGGTAGTGTGAGAGGTGTCAAGTGAGGAAGCAAGAAGCTGTTTTTTCCTTATGGTTGTTCTTTCTGAGCTGGGGGTCGGGGTTTGTCTCTATTGCTTGTGGACCCCCCCACCCAGGCCAGGGAAGCATGCGGTGTTTCTCAGAACGCGAGGTTTTTCCCTGCTTGGCTTGTGGATGAGATGTTGTGCAGGGCATGGGAAAGTGCAGCCTGGCAGGCTTAGCCATTTCTGTAACTTGAACTTGATTGGCACTTCTGTCACACGGGGCAGAACTGCAGTGAGGGACATCCTGAAATTGTTTTTCTGGAGGAACTGTCGCTAACTTGAAAACATAGTGGGACCTGGCAGAGTGGGTTTTTCCTTGTCTCTTTTATTTTTGTCAATGAAATCCTAAGCACCTGATTGAAATGTTTGTTCTCATTCTCTTGCTAGGTCACTTGCCAAATCTCCAGATTAATTTCCTTCAGATGTAATATTTTCAAGCTCTATTCTAGAAGAGAATGGTCTCTTATTTTTTTGTCTTAAACCACGAAATGTATGAAGAAAATGTTTGCTGACTGTCAGGCCATGGTGGGAATGTGTGGTTCTTCTTTTTGCTGCCAACTTCACTAAAAAGACCTGAATGACTCAATGTATCTTGATGAACACTTGTGTGTGACAGAGGGCTCGTCAGGATTTCCCTGACTGGCACCTGCCTGAATCCAGCCACAGTGGGATGCAGAGGGCTGGAGGGTGGAGCAGGGAGGGTCGAAGCCGGAGCCTGCCCAAAACTATGCTGTGCTCTGAAGAGCTGAGCTGCTGCAGCCACCTTCCCCCTGAATCCTGCCCCCCAAGCCTCCATGGCTCAGTGTTTCTGCTGCTGCCACGTTTGCCCATGTTGCCTATTAGAGGAGGATAAAGCTGTCATTCTGATCAACAGCAAAATCAACAAAATACCAAGGGAGAAGAGATGAGTCTAGCAGGAGCTGAAATTGCTGCTTCTTGGCAAGTTGCACTGGGGGAAAGGTGCTGGTTTTCTGTTGAATGGCAGCCAGGCAGAGGCGGGATGGAGGAGAATTGAGAGGGGCCACGGGGTAGTAGATGTGATAGAGAGAGGAAGTCCCCCAAAGTACCAGCTGGAAGTACTGGGGGGGGGTGGGGGGGAGCACGTGTGCCTGACTGCATGTGAGGAGAGCCGCTGGCTGACTAGTGCCAGAAATGCCGCTCTGGATGCTGAGGTGGTTCTCCCAGCTTCACCGTTGTGCAGCCTTGAGCAAGTCTATGCCTCTATTGCCTTTAGCTGTGTTTCTTTAGCATCCTCAGAGTGAGGACTGATTCTACTGCATGCACATACAGCACCTTGCACAGGAGGCTCATTCTCACCAGGGCATTTGGCCACTACTGTAATACGCAGCACTGAAACATCTCCGATTTTATGGGTCGCCAGTGAGCTGGTGCCTACATCTTTCACTCCTGTTTTCCAGTACAACCAGGCACAAAAATCTCTTGAATCTTTGGGTGTGATTTCTTTCCTGACACACCAAAATTGGGGTTGACTCTGTGGGGTTTCTGCCTCAGTAACACAGTGGTTGGATGTTATCACAAGCTACAGGGGCTTGTGGGAAGAGAAGGGTGGTGATATGGTTAAAGTACAGGGACAGGAGTAGTACTCCCAGTTCCGTTTCCTTTATTGCTACAGATTGACTTTACCCTTTTATGGACTGGCAGAGATCTGAGATAAAATCGTGTGTTGCAGTAGTGCCTTACAGCCTAGGCACAAGACCTTGCTGTGTGAGGTGCTGTTGTCATCTTGCTTACAGTGAGGGTCAGCATTCTGGCTGTCCACATTGCCTGTGGCTTGAACCAGGACCAAAGCCTTTGCTTCTAAGCCAGTTGGTGCAGCTGACTTGTGTCCAAGCTTCTTGGGGATATTGCCTTCTGGAATGGACTGGTTGTATCCACGTGGCACAGAAATAGGTCTAGGTCTCTTCTGCACCCTGTGTTACCCATGGTCAGAAAACACACAGGGCTTTGACTTTGGTAATATTTTTTTTTCTTCTGTTGAAATCTGCAAGAAGGAATGAAACGGTGGTGTCATAGCCCTATAGGATGCTGTATTTATACTGTGACATCCAGTGGCATGAGTGTATGCCTGCTTTGGGAGATGGTGTAAAGATGCGCATGAAGGGGGCCAACTGAAGGCATGAAGCTTGCTGGATAACTCCAACACTAGCTACAGGCAGAGAAAGTCAAGTTTGGTGCTGTCTGCCTCCACACTGTCTATCTGGGAATGCTCTTGCCTCTTTGCTGGAGGAACCCAGTTGTCTGACTGCAGAAGAGAACTGGAAGCGAGCTAGCATGTACACTGTGGAGGATGAGGGGAATGTGGCTTGAGAATGAGCCAAACATATGATGGTGGCACAGCCCTGTGGGTCGAAGGGACAGACTGCTTCCTTGTACCATGTCTCCCTGCGGTTTTCTGTCCAATCTGGAGTGGATAGCTGAGGGCTCTTATATTCCCACTGTTCAGGATGTGCTGCAGAGCCAAATACCTACTGTTGGCAACAAGGAATACCACTTCTCAGTGCAGAATGGGACGTTAAGGTGAAGCTCTTGTAAAGCCGTCAGCCCTTTGAGTGTGGCAAGTGCATGGGATTCCCCTTCTCCCAAACAACTGTCCTGTACCCTGCCTCTTCTTTCTCTATCATGCCTCTTGTCCTTGGGCTGTCTCTCTTGGCTGCCTTTCCCTTCCCCAGTGGGAAATAAGGCAGCACCTACCATAGTATCCTCTGCTTCTGCTTCGGCTGGGCAGGTACTCTGGTTATCAGGAAGCAGAGCCTTTGCACCTCTGTGCCTTCTCTTGTTCGAAATGCTGCCTGCATCTTGAATTTCAGGTAGTTGAATTCCATCTGGCTCTGGTGCTCTTCCTATCCTCTGCTCAAGAGGTGGCTTGGTAAGGCTTCTGCTCACTTGCTTTTGGCAGGCTAAGGGTGCATTTGGGATTACATTTAGTAACTCACTTGATATCTGGTAACCTATTGAGGTGGCAGCACAGTCCTGGGGGGCTCTGAATCCGTGATCCCTGTCAAAGCCGTGGTCCCAGGCACTGCCTGCCCAAAGGGGAAAACATCGTGCCCCTGCCTCTGGCTGACCCTCTATCCTGGCACAATCATGGATGTGGGTGGGCAGAAGTCAGAGCAGAGGAAATGGATCTGCTGCTTTGAGAGTGTGATAGCTGTTGGTGAATGTGACCGCTGCCTGGAAGCCAACAGCAACGAGGCGAGAAGCTCGCAGGCTGTGCTGGGAGGTGCTGGCAAAGGAGCTCATAGGGTGCTCCATACAGGTGGGTGAGTGTCAGTGAGGAGTGTGGGCTGTCTCTACCATCACCGCTCTGCAGCAGGGCTGTGGAGTTTGGCAGAGTGCTCTTGGAGGTTGGTGAGCTGGACGTCTGCCCAAGAGGGACAGCAGTCTGTGCGTGCGCCCCCCTCGCTGCAGAACGGGGTGGTGGAGAGCATGGCTCTGCTTGGGGCTGCCCTGGCTCTGGAGCACACCAGGGATCCTCTTTCTGAGCAAAACAAACCTAGAGGACATGAATGCTGCCTGAGACACGGCCCAGTACTTTACCTCCTTCTGTGGTAACGCACTCCTCCGGGCAGCTGCATGGCTGGAGCAGCCAAACACGTGTCATCAATGCGAGCTGCTGCTCCCCTGGGTGTCTGACAACCTGAACGAGCTGGAGGCAGCAGAAGGCTTGGCACAGCCCCGTGACACAGCTTGTCTCATGGAGCACTAGGGCACTGCAGGCGCTAGAGCCTTGGCTGTGTTCCTGACTTTGCTGTGCTCTGCGGGCAGGCTGCCCTGTGATGAGATGGACTAATTCTGTCCCTGTGCAACATGGGCGGGCACACGCTGCAAGCGCTCCCATAGCCCTGGGGACCCCTTGTGCTCTGGGCCTCCTCCCCTGCATAGATCTTCTTTCCTGCCTGCTCACGCTGCAGCATATGGGGGGAAGACGATCTCCTGCCAGGAGATGACTGATTACCATCTTTTTCAGTTTTGCCTGAGCACTCCATGCTGGGGAGAGGAGGCCAAGAGGCTTCCCCTGCCCTGAAAAGCAGGCTTGACACCTATTCTGGGGGTTTAGGTGGGACAGAAAATGGAGGCCGCTGGTTAGGGTAGAGACTTCCAGCTTGGGATTCAGCTGTTTGAGCAGTGACTTTCTTCTGAGCTCTTCAGGACTGGAGCCAGCAGCCGAGAGAAATACAAATCATAGAAGGAAAAAGGCTCTCAAATGCAGATGCAATTTATTGTTTTTATGTATTCTTACAACACTGGAGCTACAGCAAGAGGGGAGAAAGGAGGCAGCAGGTTTCAGAGATAGGGGACAGCAGCAGCAGTGWAGCAGGAGCTGAAAGTGTCCTCCTTGGAGCTGGGGCAACCCTCTAACCCCAGGGCTTGGGCAAAGGAGACCCAGGCATCTGCTGTCACAAATGCAAGGGGCAGGGAGGAGGCTGCTCTTTGGATCCCCCCGATCTAATTGTATTGCCTTCCCCAAAGGGCGGCAGACATCCCAACAGCTACTGTCACCTCATTCAGGGCTGTCCTGCTGCTTCCCTTCTAGAGCTGTAGCCACAAGCAGCTTGACAAAGGGGTAAATCAGAGCAGCAAAGTGTGGGAGCATGCACTGTGTCAATGGGCACTCCCTAGTTTGCATAGGGAACAAACGCAGTCGAGGTGCAATCTCTGCACCAAGCCCCCCACTGCCATAGTTTGGCTTTGTCAGAGAGAAGTCCTTGCCATGTCCATGAGGATCAGTGGAAGATGTTTCCCAGGGAGAAAGGAAGAAAAAGCAGGTGAGCATGGGGCCCTGAAGCATGAGTTTTCCAGGGCAGCAGCTGGGGGGAGAGTAGGGTCATGCTGACTTCATGACACTGTTGACCCAGGGAAGGTAAGGAGCAATGTGTGTGTAGAAACCGGGCCAATTGTTATGCCTATAGGAGAAGATGCCGTAGGCTTTGTTGTTGCAGACGAGTGGATCCCCTGCATCGCCCTGTAAAATGGGGGAGGAGAGAGATCAGTGTTCATTTATGTGGGTCCCCAGGAAAAGGGTGCATTTGCAAAGAACAGGGAGGCTGCAAATATCAGGACAGAGCTTCCCCAGGAGAAGCTTGGACTCGCAATGGATGTGGATAGCTCTGGGTCCAAAAGGGATCATTGGCAGTTTTGTCTGGGACCCAGCACAACTACAGCTGGGCAAATGCTGAAGTTTGAAGTATTGCTTCATTTCTGCCCTTCTGCTGGCTGCAGAGCGCCACAAAAATGCACTCAGAACAGCTATGAGATTTAGGGCAAATCCCTCTTCAGCCAAGCTGTTGTCTTGTGCTGTTGCAGACTCCTAGGTCTTCTGCTATGGGGAGACAAGGATCTCCTTGTCCCTTCTGCTTGGCCCAGGGCTGAGCACAAGCGTGGTGCCTGCAGTCAGCAGGAATGCTGCTTACCCCCTCTGAGGGTCTGATCCTTGGAGATCAAGAGCCAGGGCACCTCTTGTGCCAGGACAGCAAGAGAGAGGGATGCTGGTGAGGAAGCATGGAGTGATGGGAGGGGGGAGGGGGAGAGTGAGGGGACAACAAGAAGCAATTTTAGACAGTACCTTTTCAGTGAAGTTTTTTTAGCCCAGATCAGGTTTGTGCCCAGCACCTGGCTAAAACCTCCCCCGCAGCCTTCTACTCCCTAAGTCGGAGACTGACCTTTTCAGGTACCCCAGCAGATCCACTGCGGCCACAAATCAAGTTGTCAGCAAGTCCAGGGTAGTGGCTGAGGCAGTCCCTTTGTTTGATGATGGTGACGGTGGCTTCGCGTAACGTGGCAGCGGGTGTTTTGTAGCCCCAGCCAGCTATGCTGCACGCAGTCCCACCAGGGACTTTCGATTTTTCAAAGGAAATGGTCCTAACATAGCTGTTGCTGGTGGCATTGCCTTTCAGCTGGGCAAGGGGACAGAAAATACAGAAATAAGTGCTTGGTCTGTAAATGCTCTGTGACAAAGGCTGTCCCCTCCCGCTCCAGGGTTACAGCTCAGCCCTGCATGTCGGGCAGATGGGACCATGCACGTGCTCCAGGCAGGTAGTTACCTTCAGCAAGAGGATGTCATTTCCCTTCTTAGGACTCATGAAGTCTGGGTGGCAGTGATACTCTTGGACTTCGAATGTTTGCCAGCTTTCCTCTCTCCTCTGGATTGTATGGGCTCCAAGGATGACAGTCAGAGGTTTGTGTCTGGTAAAGTCAAGCACAGTGTATGTCATTAGCTTTCTCCTGTCTTCCCTGGTAACACTGAGGCACATCTACCAGGGGCATGGCCAGGGGAGACCGGCTGGGCTTTAAAGAAGAATGGTGGAAGCAAGGAGCTCTGCTAGTGAATCTACCCAGCCAAGAGGCAGAGCAAGTTCCCGTCTGACAGACCGGAGCTCTGCAAGGGTTACTTTACCTCTGGATCTCGAGCTGTGTGGATTTGGTCCAATGCTGCTGCTGTGTACTAAGATATGTGGACTGTTGGTCCAGGCTTCATAGGCCCATGGAAGTCCATGGCACCAAGGAGGGATTTCTAAATCAGGACCCTGCTCTGGGCCAATGTACCTTTACTGGCCTCTACGTCATCTGCAGAAGGGGCTGCCTTAGGAAAATTGGGAGGGACCCTGGGTACGGGTGGGAGTCCCTCTCAATCTAGTAGGTGGGACTTGGGCATCCAGGCTCCTGGCTTCTGATGATCCTCGTTTCTGCTGCTCAGATGTGGGGACTGGCCCCGAGCCTGGGTTACTGGCACCAAGGCAGAGCTGTCAGCCCTGAGGAGTGTAGTAGCTACACATAGAGTCATGCGCATCTAGAAGAGCCCTCTTGCCTCTCCATGCCCCAGTTTCTGCAGCTGGAGGGATGGAAGAGAGCTGGGCAAGCACCTTGCTCATAAGAGATTATAAATTCTGATAACAGTCTTGGAGGTCTTTGGTGGCAGAAAGGGCAAAGCCTGACACCAGCAATCCCTGCTATGCCAGCAGGTCAGTGACAGCAAGGGAAGAAGCCAGTCTGACTTCTCATTGTTGATGTCTGGGAAGAATAAAATGAGTCATGGAGGGGGAATGAAAAAATAAAAGTAAGTATCTGAACACGGGCTGGGGAGGGACATGGGGAAGGATGGCTCGAGGCAGAGCTGCAGACAGACCCGTGCTGTTTCAGTGCTAGCCCCACAGCCTTGCCCTCTCCCAGCAGTGCAGCCTGCACTCCCCGCTAGGGAAAGAGTTTGGCCACAGCCGTAAAGGAAGTGATTCAAACTGTTAGACCTCCATCTAGGAGATGTTACCCGGATCATGGCAGTGTGACAATCTCATTGCACCAGGTGCTGCATGAACATAGCAAAAACTTACACGAAGCACTGAGCTGCTGTCATCACCCAGTTTGGGGCCACTAGGAAGCCTCCACAGAATTGGTTGTTCTTTCCTTGCAGATAGGCCACATAGGGTGTGGAGTGGGTCTTGGCTTCACCTCCTCCCTCCCTCCGATTCCAGGAATAATCTGCAATTAATGGGACTGAGGATGAGGGGATTGGAGGACACAGGGCACAGGACGTGCTGTGTGGGACTTCCTTCCCCAGCCCCCTTCCCGCCTCCGGGCCGCTCTACTTACTGGCTTTGGCCGGGGGGCATGTCACCAGCAGGAGGGAGAGCAGGAGTTTCTGCAGGTGCTTCATCATAGCGTTCTCGGCTTCAGTAGATCCTTGGAGGTGAGGCTGCAGCTGGGGTCTCTTCCTGCTCCCAGCCAAGGTTTTATAGCCTGAGACTAGACTCCAGGAAACCACAGAAGTCAGACTCATCTGATTAATCTATCTGCAAATTGCATGCCTCAGCGTTCTGAGAGGGGAATTCAGTCAGCCTTAGCCTTGGGCATCAACCCACCTTCATCTTGGGCCTGATCTGGGGTATCTGACATCCTTCGAAACCCAGAGCCAATTTTAACCCATTGCTTTTGAGCTGGAAGCTATAGGGAGCATACCCACCCTCATCACTTTGCCTGGCAGTGGGCTCTTCCCTTGCAGCTCCTATTTGTCGTGGTGCACTTGCAAACTCTCTTGATTTTTATCATGAGCCTTGCAAGAACAAGCTTGCTTTCATGCGACGTATCGGTTCCAAAGACCATGCAGTGGCAGTTGAGGACCCTCCTGCTCTTTCTCAGTAGGTGTGGTCCTGGCTAATAGAGCAAAATTGGTGTCAGTGCATTTATAACACCACACTGGTCATGGCTATGTGAGGGCAAGAAGTTGTTATGGCAGCTTTATGAGTGTGGCCCACAGCAGTGTGACTGCTGCTGTTGCCATGAGGTCTCTGTTCTGCACCAGCTGCTCACTTAGGGCCTTGCTTTGTACAGCAAAAGACAGCATTTTAAGTGTTTCTTTCCAGATGTAATTGCTCACCGTTAAATTGGGGCGTTCGCTGTCTCTTACCAGCCAATGTGAGAGAAGACAGGAGGATACTTCCTTGACTCTGGGGCAGGGGCTCACTTTCCCTCTGGTGTGTTGAGGGTGGATGGAGATGAGGGATGCAGATTTGGGATTCTGCCCCTTCACTAGCTAAAGATAACCCAATGACACATCTCCCTGAAGCTGGTCTTGTTCCTCTGGGAAGGGTCATGTCCAAGCAGGTCACAGCCAGTGCTGCCCCTACCCTGGCAGGCAGTGATTTTTAAATGCCAAACAAGTGCAAGGTGCCTTTCTGCGGTGCATGGTGGGGATCTGCGTTCCCTGGACTGCGGCAGCTGCACCTCCTCCTCCTCCTCCAGCCCATGGTGACAGGGGCTGTGCTGGAGGAAGGGCTGGTGGCAAATCACTGAACACCCTCCCCCCAGCCCCCAGGATGCCCCCTTGCCTCCCCACTGGTACCAGAGCATGGCTCCAGCAGCAGATGGAAGATGGGCATGTCTATGCACTTGTCCCAGCACCGGTTCCTTCCTTGGCTGTGACGAAATGGGGCTGATATGTCCTTGCTGCCCTCACTGACTGCCGGTAAATTTGCTTTCCTATCTGCCCCCAGTGCCACAGGGCAAAACCCATTTTTAAGCTAAAAGCTGCCATTCTCGTGCAAAGACTGCAGCAGCTGGAGCTTCAAGGACAACCCTGACGTGACTAAGATTTGTACTACATAGATAAGCAGTTGCAGCATTTTCACTTGCAGATTTCCTAGCTGATAGCAGCTGTTAGCAGAAGCCCAAACCATGGACCCTTCTCAGTTTCCCCAAGGTAGCATGGGTGCTGAAGGCAAAGGCGACATCATTTCCCTTCATTCCAGGCAAGAACCGGGAGAACGTAAGAGCAGACATCCAGGGCCGAACTGCAGGCCATCTCCTTCCTCTGACAGAGGTGGCTACTGGGAGCCTAGGAAAGACTATGAAAACAGGGCAAGCATCCTGTTCCCTTGAATTGCACACAGTTTCTGTATGTTTAAAATTCCCTGCTGGGTTTCCCTGCAGCAAACCAGTCTGGTCTCCTCTTGAACTTGCACAGACATCTGTCATCCTGCACCAGGGAGTTCTACAGCTCAGTTATTTACCAATGCACTGTCTCTGCCCCTTGTCATCTCCTCCAGGAGAGGAGTGTCTAACACTCCCCTATCTGTATACGAGAGACACCATCAGAAACTAGCTGTAACAAAGGAGACTAGGGCTCAGAGTTTAGGCGGGTTGCTTTACAGCCAGTGCAGGCCATGGAAGGAGGGGCTGGTGCAAGGTATTCAGACTCTGCAAGGTCTTGCACCTGGGTTGGGGCAACCCCCGGTATCAATACAGACTGGGTGATGAAGGGATTGAGAGAAGGCCTGCCAAGAAGGACTTGGGGGATACTGGTGGATGAAAAGCTGGACATGAGCCAGCAATGTGCGCTTGCAGCCCAGAAGGCCAACCGTATCCTGGGCTGCATCAAAAGAAGYGTGKCCAGCAGGTCGAGGGAGGGGATTCTGCCCCTCTGCTCTGGTGAGACCCCATCTGCAGTACTGCGTCCAGCTCTGGAACCCTCAGCACAAGAAAGACATGGACCTGTTGGAGCAGGTCCAGAGGAGGGCTACGAAAATGATCAGGGGGATGGAACACCTCTCCTATGAAGAAAGGCTGAGAGAGTTGRGGTTGTTCAGCCTRGAGAAGAGAAGGCTTCGGGGAGACCTTATTGCAGCCTATCAGTACTTAAAGGGGGCTTATAAAAAAGATGGGGACAAACTTTCTAGCGGGGCCTGTTGCGACAGGACAAGGGGAAATGGCTTTAAACTAAAAGAGGGTAGATTTAGACTAGATACAAGGAAGAAATTTTTTACGCTGAGGGTGGTGAAACACTGGAACAGGTTGCCCAGGGAGGTGGTAGATGCCCCATCCCTGGAAACATTCAAGGTCAGGTTGGACGAGGCTCTGAGCAACCTGATCTAGTTGAAGATGTCCCTGCCCACAGTAGGGGGGTTGGACTAGATAACCTTTAAAGGTCCCTTCCAACCCAAACTATTCTATTATTCTATAATTGTAATGCAGGGGCTCTCTGAAAATGGTGCTAGAGCATCCTTTGTGGGGGGAGGAGCTCACCTCTGAGCATGACCCGGCTGAGGGGAGAGTCGTGAGCCCTTTTGGTTTTGTGCTACTGCTAGAATAGTCTCTGCTCATGCTGTACTGCTAGGGCTGGGCTTGCCTTCCTGAGAGGGACAGAAACATGCCAACAAGCTCCAAGGCAGAGAGCTCCCAGCTAGGATTCGCCCTCGTCTTCTCCAGGGGAGGAAAGGAGGACGTGGCCTGGGGTCAGGCACTTTTGTGAACCCAGGTCCTTTATCAACCTTTTCAGTACAATCCCTTCAGAGACTGTATCCATGTCGCTACCCAGGACATCATGTTGCTGTTCAGGAGATGGAGGACTGTGGCTGCTGGAGAATGGCAGAGGCAAAGACTGAAAGCATTGGTGTGCAACAGCTGGGACTTTGAGTATGTCTCCTCTCTGGGATCCTAAAGCCCCATCCCTGGGATCTCAGCCGCCACCTGCCCTACACCCAAGGGGGAGCAGAAACAGCACAGTCCACAAGAAGTCCAGCTCCCTTCACCTGCTGGAGCCTCTTACAGCTAAGACAGCTGAAAAGATTAGCCTGGTTTCCCCTGTGACCCAGCCTGCTGTCTTGGCTGCCCTGTGTCCTAGAGTGCAACATCACCCAGGCATGAGGTCCCTGCAAAGGGAACAGTCATTACTTTGCAGGGAATGGCAGCTTTTGATCCCTGGTGCCTGCTGACACGTCACATCTGGCTGCCAGCTGCTCCCAGGCAGGTGGTGATGTTGCTGAAGTTGGTGAATGGAGTGTGTGCACATCACTTTTCCCAGCCCGTTTCTACCTGGGCAGTTTCTCTTCCTGCAACACACTCATCCCCATGACCCCAGGAGGGGCAACTGTAGCCCTTGTCCTCCAAGTCTGCTAGCAATTCAGTGGATGCAGAGCTACAACTGCCTCTGTCCCAACAGGCTGACCTCTCACTTTGACCAGCTAGACCCTCCCTCCCTTCTCCCTGCGGGGCAAGGTACAAGAAAGGAGAAGACATACGCTGGGAAATGCAGTTTACTGTGGGTGTTTTAAGTGCAGCAAGGTTCAAGCAGGGACGGGGTTATCTCTGAAGGAAACAGGGTCCGTTGTAGCGCAGCCTCTTTCTGGTGCCATCTGGGACAACCCCTGCTTCTGCCAGAGTGATTTAACATGGCCCTGAACTGGCTGCCTGAGATGGGCAGGGAATGGGACAGCCAGCAGCCTCAGAACAGAAAGAAGGGGACCCTTGTGTGCACCGATCAGGTCACTCAGATTCCTAAGGGGAGAGGAGGGAGTCAAGCCTTCAGCAAGGGCAGGAAGGAAAACAGTGCAGTCTCCAGGGCCACACCAATGCTGGAGCGAGTGCCGCGGCTGCTACTTCTTCAGGGGTTTTTTGATCCAGGGCAGGTAGTTGGAGATGCCAGTGTAGACCCCCAGCGGGGTGTCATACCCAAAGGAAATGATGCCTTGTGCCACCTTATTGCATACCAGGGGCCCACCAGAATCTCCCTGAGGACAGATGAGAGACTGGTTTTAGAGGCCTCTTCCCTGTGGGAACAGGTTTCACCTGGGTCCCTCCCTGCCCAGGCACTGCCAGCAGGGCTGTGTCTCTGCTCTGGATCTGCGGCTCTGCTCCTGCCCCACATGCCCACCGTGCTGGAGGAGGAGCTGTCTGGAGCAGGCGAGTTGGGGCTCTACCCCTGGGGCTGCTCATGGACCGTGGTGTCAGGGCATCCAGAAAGCTAGTCCATGTGGGAGCTACAAATCAAATGCTTGTCACCTCTCCTGGGAACCAGCTAAGTCTGTGCAAGCAGAAGCCCCTGCTACCAGAGAACCCGCCTGCCCTGCAGCCAAGCCCCCAGCCCGTCGGCAGCCCATACCTGGCTGGAATCCCTGAGCTCATGGAAGCTGCTGGCACAGACCATGCCGCTGTTGAGATGCACATAGAAGCGGATGCATTTCCTGCAGCTGTAGATGGAGACTTTGGTTTCAAAGAGCTTGTTGGTTGCCTGGTCGTCATCGATCAGGCCCCACCCGGCTATGCTGCACTTGGTGCCCGTGGGCAGGTCGCTGCCAGTCTTGGGCAGTGCAATGGTCTTGATGTAGTCATTGAGAGAGGCCTTCGCTGTCAGCTGGGAGAAAGCAACGTTTTTGGAGAAGGCTATGAGCAGAACAGCTGAAGGACACTTCGTGTGCAGAGGTAGGGGAGGTCTAGCAGGACATACAGCACTGCAAGCTCTGGTGAGCGGCTGCGAATAGGGCATGTGGCTCCAAGCCCTGCCCACGGTTCCCTCCCAGGTCCCTCCCATTCCTGCCTGCCTCCAGCACTCATGGGCAGAAGCAGCTGATGGTCTGCAGAAGGAGCTAAGAGCAAGAATGTGCTCTGCCCAGACCCTGCTAGACCCACAGCCCCGCTCTACCCTCCAACCCACTGCCTGCTGCAGGACTGCCTTGCCTTGAGCAGCATGATGTCGTTAAGACACGGTGTTGGGGTCGTATTCAGGGTACTGCTGGTATCTGAGAACTCCCCGGATCTGCTGCGTCATTTGTGGTTTGTGGATGTTGTGAGCCCCCAGGATGACTGTGGCATTCCTGGCCATGGCAGCAGAGGGGAGAAGGGGGAAAACAGGTTGGGTCTCACCTGCATCCCTCCCCTTTTGCAGGCAGGTGGAGAGAGCTGCTCAGCACAGGAGGAAGAGGAACCTGCTCCAAAATTACTCCAGTGATGGACCTTACAGGTCAGGGGAGGAAGAAGGGGATAAAGCCCCTGTATGAAGTACTCACCCCATGCAGTGTGTGGCTGTCATCACTCAGTCAGGGGCCACCAGGAAGCCTCCGAGGCTAACATCCCTACCTTCAGGTATGCCATGTAAGGGTGGGAGTGGGGCTGAGCCTCATGGCCCCACACAATCTGACCCTGTAGATCACCTGCAAGACACCCCACCGCAGGATGAGCTGGTGGCTGCTGAGGTCAGAGCCCAGACCAGCAGCCTCACTCACAGCAGCTTGCGGCACCCCAGCTTACTGGCATTGGCCCATGGGCAGGGAAGCAGGAGCAACAGGGCCGGCTGGGGCTGGGGCTGGCACATCTCTTCCAACAGCTGGACACTCCTTCCAAGATGTGTGCAAGTCTGAGTCTCCTAGTGCCCAAGGGTTGGGTTTATACCCTGGGGCCAGCTGTACCCAGCAGCCAGGAAACCATGTGCGATGGCCTGATTGCACTAATCAGAGCAGTGCAGCATCCCTGCAGGTCTATCTGCATCTCCGCTGCCCTGGCCTGCTCACATGCCCCATGTGCCCTGAGGCTGTGATTGATGAGTGATAGAGCAGGACAGAAAGGCCAGGGCAGAGAGAGCGTGGTATGCCATGGCCCCAAAGCCTCAGGGATGCTGAGAAGAGGTGTCCTAGGGTATTTTCGAGGTGTGATTTAGCATTTCTCCCACAGTTTGGCTGCAGGACAAATCAAGTCCACCTGCTTCAAAGCATGGTGTCTTCAAGCTCTGGCAATCAGGCTGTCTCATACTGTAACTTCAGTAGTTCATGCCACTTGCTCCTGGGGGTGGTCAGGTCACTTCATGCTTTGTCGGCAAGCACAATGGCTGCAGATGCTCTTTCCCCTCTATGGTTTCCCCTCTGCAGCTGGTCTGGCCACTGGCACATCTGTTCAAATGGGACCAGGGGAAGCCTTCATCTACCCTGCTCTGGATTCTCTGCTCTCTCCCTTCCCTGACCTGAAATTGCCTGCAAACCAGGCTGCAATTGCTGTCTTCACCTTGCCCCTAGCAAAGTGTGAACTGAGCACCAATCCTGATGCGCTTGTCCCTTCCTGGCCTTGTGGTCCTGAAAAGAAACCACCATTGGGCTGCCCCAGGTGACCCTGTTTCAAAGAGGTGACCAAATCTTTGTGTCAAGGGCACGGACCTGGGGCTCAGGACACCTGCGTTCTTCCTGTTCCTGGCTCTCACACTGCCTTAGCTGGTGGCTGTCTGCACTTTCCTTCTGATCTTTGGGCCTGGATTGCCTAAGTGTGTCCTGTGATGGCAGCTGAGATATTGTCCTTTGTATGAAGAGCTGCCTGACTCTCAGGCTGCAACCTCAGAGGGAGCTGTGCCATACAGTCCTGTGTTGTTTAAAGTTGTCCTTCCTGTCTGCACTTCCTAGCCCTTAATCTACCTTAATTTTCCCCACTGCCAGGTTGTCCCAGTTTGCTGCATTTTTTCTTGCTCCCTGGGGCTTGTGGGCAGTTGTGTGCCCACAGCAAAGCGTAAATCTATTAGGGTTAATGCTGTGTGAAGTGTCTGCTCTGCTCAGGAGGGATTGCACGTTGCATACTGGAAGGACATCTTTTCCATGCTCACAGACTTTCAACAACTCTTGACTCTGCTCCAGCACAAGAGCATCCGAGGGGCTGGGGACAGCCATAGCAGAGAGGGGCCATAGAGGAGGGGGCAGGGTGCCGCACTGGAGCCATGCAGCCTCTCTGCTGCCATAAGGACAAAAGCTGTCACGAGAGCACAGCCAAGTTCTGCACACCTCCTGCACCCAGCCTCATCCCTCCTATTTTGAGTGTTGGCCAGGATTAAACTTTCCCTCAGATGCTCTCCAGAAATTTTCTCTGAGCCCTGAAGTCCAGCCCTTTCCCTTGCTTTGCCCCATTGGCACCAAAATCTGGCTTAGTGGCAAACCAGCAGGCAATTGCTTGGCCACGGCCACTGCTCATCCCCAGAGGCTGTGCTTATGTGACAAGAGGGACAGAGCCCAAGAGCATGGAAGTGCCACTGGCTTGTGTGAGCACTTGCAAGGTAGGGCAGCCAGGTCTCTGGCCAGCATGCTAGTTGCTAAAGCTGGAACAGTCCTCTCCTCTCCTCTCATGCCCAGTGAAGCTGTGGGCAGCTGCTAGCCATTCTTAAGCAAAGCAGCTACTCCAAAACACCTTCCTCTACTGTGTAGATGAACAATTTGCTATTGAAAGGATGAGGACAGCTGGGGAGGTAGGGGGTAATGCCTCCTTTTAATCCCTGGAGTACTTTCAATCTGGTTCACCTAGGCAGGAATTCTCCCAGAAGCTCTGGCTGAGGTCCCTACAGATTCTCTGCAGACATCTGGTTTAAATAAGCTAATTTGGGCTTGTAACTGCAGCCAGGAACTGATGAAATAACACAACAGACAAAGGCAGTAGAACAATTAGCACTCTGAGGCTTCAATGCTGCCCCCTTTCCCCACCCCCCACCCCCCGAATCCTTGGTCCTGCTATGGGAGATTTTTCTACCCAAAGACCCTATCTGTGTGCCCATTCCCTGGGACGCTTTCTGCCAACACTCCTCAGGGGCCTGCACATCACTTGAAGAAAATGAGGCTTGCTTTAATCCCAAATCACCATCTCTGGAGCAGTCTCTGGTTAACAGTCCTAATGTAGGTCTGTGACAAGTGGTTTAAACTCAGCTGTGCCTGCCCAAGACATGATACCAGCTTTGCTTCCTGCTGAGTGTGATTTCAGGTTAAAAAGTACATACAGCTCCAAGGCTCCCAGTAAAGGAGAATGGATCAGGAGGAAGACCTGTCCTAAAAACCCCTTTGGCAGTAAGGGTGCTGCTTTGTGGCAGACATGCCCTGCACAGGCAGTGCTGCTGGGCCTGGCACAAGCACAGTGCTTAGGTGCTGTCGTTGCCTCTGCTCACAGTGTGCCCGGCGAGCTGGCGCTGGGTTGATTTTGCCATCTCGGATAAGATGCCCTCTGGCACCCTGCTCACGGGTCAGAGAGGCACAACACTTGTCTCTCCCAGCCCTTCCTCCCTTGTCTGCTTGGGCCAGTCCTCATTGTTCCCAGCCAGGGCTTGAAGCTGGGGGACTCTGGGCAAGCTGACAGCAGGGTACCCATGGGGGCACACAGGCAAGCTGACAGGGCAAGTGTCCCAGGAGGGCACCAGGGAGGCAGTGGGGCTGATCTGCCAGTTAGTCTGCATTGCTGGGAGGAGGGCATTTGAGGGAGAGCTGCGGTATGAGAATGGAAAACCCCTGAAACAGTTCCTGGAAATAAAATCAGAGTATGTGTGTAGATATAAACAAACCAACAGATAAATCTACCCCTCTCTTACTGCCCAGAGCAGTCTCCAGCACATCAGAAGAGCCACTGGGCTCATGGTAGGGCTGTACTAACTTGGGCAGGGAGGTTTGGGAGCATGGGCTATCCTGCATTGCTAGTCCTTGGGCATCACAGCTTTTGTTTGATTAAAACCTTGCTCCCAAATACAGGGCTCCCACTGCACTCTGATCCCTAGTTTCTCTCTGTGAGCAGCAGCTCTCTCCATGAGTCTGTATCCTGCAGTAACCTTGTGCAAAGGTCTTGCTTTCTCCTTGATCCCAGTGGTGCTGAGCTGAAAGCTCTGAGCTCAGATGCCCAGGGCCATTTGAGTTTACTTATTGCTCTGTAACAGCCAGTGGGTCAGCAGTACTGGGGCCAGGCTCTGCTGCAGACAGTAGAAACCAGATGTCCTGGTTCCAGCTGGGACAGAGTTAACTTTCTTCCCAGTAGCTGGGGGGGGTGCTGTGTTTTGGGTTTGGTGTGAGAGGAATGTTGATGGCCCATTGATATTTCGGTTGTTGCCGAGTGGTGCTTGCACCTGTGACTTTTCAGCTTCCCGTGCTCTGCCAGGTGCATGGGACGCTGGCGAGGGGAGCATAGCCGGGGCGGCTGACCCAGCTGGCCAATGGGGTATTCCATACCATGTGACATCATGCTCAGTATACATTTAAGAGGTGTGGTCCAGGAAGGGGGGAGCTCTTGCATCTCATGGTGGCCTGGGCATTGGTCGGTGCATGGTGAGCAGTTGCATTGTGCATCACCTGCTTTGTATATTCTATTATTGTTGTTGTTATCATTGTTATTATTACTGTTCTACTTTGTTTTATTTCAATTATTAAACTGTTTTTGTCTCAACCCGTGAGTTTTCCTACTTGTGCCCTCCCGATTCTCTCCCCCATCCTACTGGAGGGGGAATGTGAGTGAGTGGCTGTGTGGTGTTTAGTTGCTGGCTAGGGTTAAACCACGACACCAGACAGCAGTTCTCTGCCCCAAACTGCTCAGTATTCTTATGTATAACAAGCAGGGAAGAGAAACAGCAGGTGGAGGAAGTGATGCACAGGGTGGTAAGCAGCAGAGCTTGGAATAAATTTATGCTCTCCAGACACAGTGCAGCAG
Organism: Phoebastria nigripes; assembly: GCA_035582835.1. NCBI lineage: Eukaryota > Metazoa > Chordata > Aves > Procellariiformes > Diomedeidae > Phoebastria > Phoebastria nigripes. Next base: position 220,705 of record JAYKAV010000035.1, on the reverse strand, counting down.
CACTAGCCCTGCTGCCAGTAAACACATTGCCCTTACCCCAGCCAGGCAGCACTAACCGCAGGGAGGTGTGTTGCTTGTCTTTCCTCTACAGTGCTCAGGTTAGGTTTTAAACCAGCCCGATTTCCTCTGTGTGGTGCCTGGAACCACACCCCTGCCAGCTCCCCCTTGCATAGGCATCACCCTGCTGTTTACGCTGAGCCCTCCCTGGCCCGTTTCCTGGGTGAGGACTGGTTCCTCCCTGCCATCCCCGCATGAACATGGGAAGAAACAGCTCTCAGCTGTGAGCCTGTGGCAACAAGTCTGGCATTGAGCTAGGCCCTGCCCCAGAGGGTGCAAAGCAGTGTTGATGAGCTCACATGAGGGATTTTATGGGTCCTGGACAGGGGACCCTAGGCCAGAGGCTCCAGCCAGGTCTCTGGAGCAGCCTCATGGCCTTGGTCACGCCACGCTGACCATGCCACACTGAGTGGGGGTGGCGGGAGCACTGTGCAGCTCCCTCCCTCCTGGGGATGTGTCTGCTCACTGGAGATGTGGTTATAGGGCAGAAGATGCCAGGGGAAAGCTGAGCTTGTCCCAGGCACAGTAGGAGAGCCGGTGCTGGCCGTGGCATTTGGAGACCAGGCACTGAGCTGGTCCAGCTTCTCCAGCCCCTCTGAGCTACCCAGGCAAAAATCCAGCCCCAGGGAGGGAAAGGATTGCTTCTCTGGCAGTTGCCAGTGGCTGTCAGAAGCTGCATGAAATGCCACACTGTAAAGAACAAGTGAGACTCAGGAGTTTGCATTTGTAGCATGCTCAATCTGGAGGGATGCTGAGGGATGAGCGCCTCCAAAGCTCCCATCCTACAGGCACTGAGCACTGGAAGCGCTCAGTGCCTTTCACTGCAGATCAGCCAAAAGGTCAAAATCTCAAACCTGTTGCAAAGGAGGGAAAGGTGTGACATCATGGGAGACAGGGTCTGGGCTGGCCCACTGATGATGTGTTTTACTGGGATGACTTCCAAGTAATTATCTTTTTTTTGGGGGGGGTAGGGAGGGGCATTTTATGCAGCTGTTTGCTTTCTGTTTAATGTTTTTGCATGGAGGAAATGAAAGTTTCTAAAGAAAAGCCACTTTAAAAAAATCAACAAAACTTTGCGATTTAATGTCATTAATGTGGTCTAAAGGAGTGTAAGAGACCAACTGGCAGGTCAACAACTGTGCCTGGGACAATTCTTTGAGCACTGTGAAGGGCCAGGTCTCCAGGATTTGGCATCAGCCCAAGACAGAGGGGCCTTGCTGGCTCTTCCCAGCTCCTCTGGGGCCAGAACCATCCAGCCACGTTGGGGACTGGGATGTGCCGCTGGAAAGATGACCGACTGCTGCTGCACAGTAGAAGAGACCAAAGCTAGGAAATGCAACCAACCAACTGCCAGGAGCAATCAGTCATTTTTAAACCAGCACAACTCCACCCTTCCTGGAGCAGAAAAACACCTGCGGGTGAATGGATGCCTTGGCTGATGTTGGGCTGTGCTGGGGCCACAGAGCAGGGACAGGATGGGTGGGTGGGGAGGTAGGGAGGGAGCCTTGTGGGACAGAGATGGGGATGCCAGCTGTCCATGAGCCAGCCTGGGGGTTGCCTGGCTAGGCCCACCAGGCAGAGCTCTCCACAGAGCTTCACCCAGGGGTTTTTTTAATCAGAATGTCTGAAAATACAAGTTTTAATCAGGACTGTGCAACAGCACAGCAGGAAAACCTCAACAGAAATCATTGATATTTTATCTTGCATTTGTAGCTTGCTGTCTTTCCCCCACGGTTGCTCGTGGCCCCCCACAATCTGGAGCTGGATGCCCTCCCGGGAGCAGGCAGTCTCAGGGCAGGAGTGACCGGGCATGCCACTGGCCACAAACCCAGGGAGCTGGACTCCAGGCTGCTCCTGCCCTGCTCCTCTCTGGGCATCCCTGTCTGCAGACAAACTCTTCCCTCAGGGGCCGAGGTGCTTTTGCCTTCCCGTTGGCCTTGGTAGGAGCAGGCTGTGGAGGGCTCCAGGGCTTCTGCTGCTAAGGCGCCTCATCTCAGCCTCCGTGAACACCTGCTATTGCCACGGCTCTGGCAGAGGGTTCAGGGGGCTGCAGCTGGCCCCCATACCTCCCCTGGTCCTTCCAAGCCCAGCACTCAGCAGCTATCAGGCAGTTTCAAGTAGATTGTGGTCTTGATCTGAAGGAAAGAGATGAGAAATGTTGCAGGATGGGGTGTCCCTCCCCTGCCCCCCTTCATTTCAAAGAAAGAACATCTGAACTGAAACGGCAGCAAAGGAGAAGTACCAAGATAAAGCTCAGCCTGCGTCCGTGCAGATAGCAATGGGGAGCCACTGCAGAACAACAGGAACTCTCCCTTGTGCAGGTGCCCAGCTGAAGGGGGGCCTTGTTTGCCCCCAGCCATGGAGCTGGGGACTCCCTGCCTTGGGTCTGGTGGCAGCAGCTCTGAGGGGGACGCAGGGCCGGATTTGTGCCAGCCAGCGGGGCCCTGCTCTGCTCTGCTGAGCTGATTGCATGGCGTGGAGGGGACCCAAGTCCCCCCAGGTCTCCCAGGCTATGGGACTGTGCCCTGACTTGCCGTGGGATGGGAGCAGTGTTTGAAATGTGTGGTGACTTGCCATGAGGCAAGGGAGCTTGGCAGGTTGTTGGGGGGCATAAGTGAGAGGGTGCTGGAAGTGCAGCAGCAAGGGCTGGGACACAGCTCAGGCAGCTTCCCAGAGCAGGTCCCCCTCATGACGTGCTGTGAAACTGCGGTGTGCCTTACAGGTACCCAGTCCCCTCTGCTATGGAAAGGCCAAACAAGCCAGGTGCTAGGACAGAGCAAGGAACAAGGTTTTGTCTCACTGGAGCAGCTCTTGACAAAATAATCAGCCCTGCCTTTTAGGCAGCAGCTGATGTGCTTGTGGAAGAGGCATTAGGAAGAGCCTATGATATTTTGCTGGTCCAGAGGACCTGGCACCCCATGAGTGAGTGTGTTGAGCTGTCCCAGCTGCTTATCTGCTTCAAGCCCTCCTGCCATCAAAAGCATTTGCCTCCCACCTGCCCCACACTCTCCGCAGATCTCCCTGACAAGGAGCTCATTCTTGTCAGATATCTCTTTCCTGAGAGACATGCTGGACATGCTGCCAGCTATTTGAGAAGCTACTCAGGGCCCCTGACAAGGCAAGTTTCTTCATCCTCTGATCTTATAGGGATGCCCCACCAGTTCTGTCCTGAGCAGACATATTAGCTGGAGGCTCAGCCTGAAGCAAGAATAAAGGAGGGGTGATGTGCAAGGACCACATTGACCGTTTTGATTCCAGTGCTGTGCCACAACCATCTGCCCAGCCCATTTGGGAGTGTGCTCTTTTTGCTGAATGTGCAACCTTGCACTCCTCTTCTCTGGATTGCACTGTACTCGTGGCCCAGCCTTCCTGCTGATTTCCACTCCTTCAATCTTGGGGTCATCTGTTGACTTTATCAGCATGAATTTCTTTCCATGCTGCTGACAGAAAAGCCCAAAACACTGAAAGGGTGAATGTGGAGGATGGAGCCCTCAGCTTTTGATGTGAACAGCTCTTGCTTGCACATGACTTCCTGCAGCAGGAACCTCCTTTGCATTTTCCAATCGTCTATACTGCGATCCAGGCTGGGATCTCTGCACTCATCAAGCAGTGGATGGACTCCCAGGACAACTCCCTGCTTGCCATGCTGATGGAAGAAATCACCACTCTTTGCTCTCAACCTGGGGACCTCTCCATGGCTTTGTGCCAGTCTGGAGTGAGAACACAGGTGAAAGCAGAAAGCAGGGCACAGCTTCTGCTGTGATCCTGAGTTAAAAGGTGCTCTGTCTTTCTTTTTTTTATGCCTCTTTGCAGCTGTTTTGGGTGGGGTCCATCCTGCACAGAAATGTGGTTGATGTTGTAACTTCCCTTTTTCCCCTTTGGTAGGTAGAAGTCTCACTTATTTCGCGCAAGGAGCCCTCCCCACTACCAACTCTGTGCTGGGCCTCAGAGAGGCAGCTGGAGAGCACTGCTAGCTGCGGAACCTCCTGCCAGCAGCAAGAGCCTCAGGCCAGTCATGACAGGTGAGTCATAAGGCAAATTCAACAGCCGCGGTTGGGAATAGCACATTGCAAGACTTTCTCTCCAGTCAAGTTTTGCAGACGCCAGGAATAGGTCAATGATAGACATTCACATTACAATCATGTCAGGACTCCTGGGTTCTCGTCTCAGTGCAGCCCCTTGCACCTTCCGCAACGCCAGGCAAGAGGCAGCAGCTTTGTGCCTCTGTTTCCCTGTCTGTGACCTAGACAATGGGAAGGAAGACCCTGACCCATCTCTAGCAGCTGCTTGGAGAGCTGAAGGTGGAGGGTGCAGTGTCAGGGCACATGCAGGGCTTTGACCAGCTGGTTTCCTTTGAACTGGGTGGAGCTGAGCCCTAGCTTCAGTCATACAGGTGCCTGGACTTGCTGCATTGACAGGGCAGGACTTGGATGGATGTGTCTTGAGAGACTGGCAGGAGCTGGGCCCACAGAGGAGCCCAGAGGGGTGAGAGCATCGAGGGTCCTCCTGGAGAAGGATATATCTGGGCATGGGTGGTGCACAGGGCAGTTGATGAAGAGGCAATTGCTCTCTGCCAGGCTCAGGAGTGAATTTAACACCACAAAAGGCAAAGCACTTAGTGTCTCAGGCTGTCTGGGTGCTCTTACTAGCACTTGGCTTTGTTCAGCCCAACAGACCCTACCCATCAAGGTGGGAGGTGTTACCCCATTCGATCCAGCCTGCCCTGACTCAAAGAGGAGCCTGACACATTATTTCATTCATGTCCCACCTTCACAACCACAGCAAAGCTGAGAATAGCTAGGCCCTTACTGAGAAATTATGACAGCTGTTAGAAACGATGTCAATACTTTAGCTCACAACAGGAAACTTTATTAGACAACAGGAAGCCCATGCTCATGCGTGGACTTASAAAACACCTCACCCTCCTCTCCCCTTGCTCTTTCAGTGCTGTGGGGCTGGCAGACAGGGCTCTAACTCCCATCTCCACGCTGGGTGGGGCTGCTGGGCTCAGAGCCGGTCCTGTGTGGCAGAGTCTCACAGCTGTCTCCAGCCCTCAAACAGACGGTCTGCTCTGCTCCAAACCCACCTCAAACCTTGCTCCATCGTGCATCCCTTGGCTGCTGACCTAGGCTCAGAAGATGGATGTTCCAGAGCTGAGCTGGCTGGTGAATCGCTCCCTTCCCCTTCCACTGGGCTCTGATCAATATCCTGAGCTCAGACTTGACGGGCTTGACAGGAAAGGTTCCTGCCTGCAGCTGGCTGCCACGAGGAATGAGAACATCATCCTGCAGCACTACAACTTCACAGGAAAGCTGACCAACCGGCAGTCTGGGGATGAGGGCATGGGTCTCATCCGCACAACCTTTGCCATCATCAGCTGCATCATCATTCTGGAGAACCTGCTTGTGCTGCTGGCCATCCTGCGGTGTCTGCGAGCCCGCCGCTGGGTCTACTCCTGCATTGCCAGCATCACCGTGAGCGACCTGCTTGCAGGGATTGCCTACCTTTCTAATCTCTGCCTCTCGGGCAAGAAGACCTTCCAGCTTTCACCTGAGCTCTGGTTCCTGCGGGAAGGCATCCTCTTCATCGCGCTGGCTGCCTCCACCTTCAGCTTGCTTGTCACTGCCATTGAGCGTTACAGTGCCATGGTAAGGCCGATTGCTGAGAATGAATTCAGCAAGACCGTGCGCTTACGCAGCTTGATCATTTTCTGCTGGCTGCTGGCCTTCATCATTGGACTGCTTCCGCTGCTGGGCTGGAACTGTCTGTGCGACTTCAATTCCTGCTCTGTCCTCCTACCTCTCTACTCCAAGAACTACATCCTTTTCTCCGTAGTCATGTTCAGCATCATCCTCCTGGGGATCATCGGCCTCTACATCTCCATCTTCCAGCTGGTCCGGGCCAGTTCTAAGCAAACCAGTTCTCGGCACAGCCGCAAACGGTCCCTGCGCTTGCTCAAGACTGTGCTGATGATCCTGGGTGCCTTCATTATCTGCTGGAGCCCCCTCTTCGTCCTGTTGCTCTTTGATGTCTTCTGTGAGACCCAGACCTGCACACACCTCCACAGCCTGGACTGGACCTTGGCTCTGGCCATGCTTAACTCAGGCGTTAACCCCATCATTTACTCCCTCCGGAGCGTGGAGGTGCGCCGTGCTGTGGGAAGCCTGCTGTGCTGCTGCTGTGTCAGGGTTGGGCTTTGCAAGCCTGGGAACTGCTTGGTCATCACAGACATCAACTCTGGCTCATCCACAGAGAGCTCCCTGCGCTACCGGGAGAGCTTCCGCAGCTCTGTAGCACTGAACGCCCGGCCCAGAGCACCTCTCTCCAGCAACTCCAGCATGATGAGCAATCTCCCCAGCCTCTGAGAGGCCATGGGGAGAGCAAGAGATGCCAGACAGCCCACCAGGACCTCATGCTGCTGGTCCTGGCCTGGCAAAACTGTAGCCTACATGCAGCTCAGGCTGACCAGGTGCATTCCCACCCCAGTTGTTAGCTGTGGCCAGGCTTTCCAGCCCCTTCAGACTGTGATGTTGCTTCAGTGTGGGTGCAGCATAGGGACAGACATTGCTTTTAGGATGGGAGTGAAGGATATGGCACATTTTGGGATAGATGCTCTGCTGAGACAGCTGCTGTGCCTAGGTTATAAGTGGATCCTGCTCTGTGTGTGCATGTATACAGATGCTGTACCTGCCCAGATGAGGGTATTTTGCCCCAGGGCACAGTGAGGAACAGGGTGGGTATCCCCAACCAGACTGCCCCCCAACCCCTTGGGATCAGGCTGGGCTGGCAGTGCTGCCACTGCATGTCATGCAGGGCTGGAGGCAATACCTGAGTCTTCTCCTGCAGTCTATAGCCTTCTGGAACTGCTGTGATGGGCACAGCTGCTGGAAAGGATGCAGGCTTGATGTCTTGTCAGGGAGTCAAGAACAACCGGGTTTGCAAGTGCAAGTGTGTGCAGCTGTGGGGCAACTCAGAGGCCCTGCCCAGGAACCAAGTGCCCACCTGTAGTGCAGCACAAACCAGCCACAGGATGGCAGAGGGCTGCAGCAACAGCCCAGTCCCTCACCAGAGTGCAGAGGCTGGGCACTGCCTGGGCAAATGCTGTGACAGTGCTTACAGCCTGGCAGCAAGAAGTAAGAGCCCTGTGGTGCCTCTGGGCATGGGGCTGCACCGCCAGTGACAGCCCTGGCACCACCATGGGCAGAAGGAGGTACCCACAGTGACTGGGGAGTCTGGTGCCATCCTGCATGGCAGAGCTACCTGCTCCCATCTGGCTGAACCTCTCAGGTAACATACACCTGTACAGCAGAGGGTTCGCAGCGCTGTGGCCTCCCAGAGAGTTGGGTCATGCTCTGGCAAATCTGCCAAGTTCTAGGGTCCCCACACAGCGAGAGGTGCCCACTGTCGTGGGCACTGGAAGGTTGAGTAGCAGTTTCTAGATGGCTTTGCATTCTATTGTCTCTGGTGGGGGTTGGCTCACACCTGAAMAGAAGCAGCAGGAATTGTTTCCTCTTCCTTTTTGGGCCAAAAAGGCTGCATCCTTCCAGAAACCTTTTTGAAAACAGTGTTTGCAACAGAACAGATTTGCAAGAATCACTTCAACAGCCTGGAACAGTCATCACCTGTCCAGAGTGGGGTGGAGCCTGCCCCAACCCCTTCTTGAAGTTCAGCACAGCTGGGGAAAGGAATGGAGGGGTCTGATCCTAGCATGTTTGCTCTAAGTGCCACCACATTTGGAGAAGGGGGTCACCCATGCTCTACCAGGGAAATGTTCTGAGGGTCTCCACCTCCTGTGAACTCAGCAGCATCAACAGCAGAGAAAGTACCTAAGGACCCCAGGAGCCCAGGCTCACAGCAGTCACATACGGGTTCTCTCTGCTGCCCTAGGGCTGAGCACTGTTGCCCTGGCCTCTCTGAACGCCATGCCTTCTCCCCCCTGAGCTTGCAGGCCAGTGACTGCCTGGCTGTGGCCTCTGGCCCTGTCAGTTTGCTGGCTGGTATCTCCGAAGTGGCAGGAGAGATCCCAAGTTGCTGCAACTTCACGGGCAGGAAGCTCAAGAGGCTGCCAAGCTGTGTATGGACACAGCCCAGCTGGCAGCAGAAAGGGACGTTTCTGTGGGCAGGCAGATAGCTGTGCTGCATGAGGTTTGTGGGGGGAACTGCTACCATGGCAAGGCTGGCTGGGGCCAGCAGAGGCTTTTGCAGGGCTTGGAGACCTTTGCAACAGGGCTGGCAGGGCTGCGGCTGTGACAGGGATCAAGCAGCCCTAGCAGCTCCCAAGGAGCCAACAGAACATGCAGAACACCTGCTGGCACAGGGCGGGGGGGCACAACGATACCCACATGCCAGGCCTGCAGGTTGCAGAAGTTCATTGGGGCCAGGCTTCATCCCTGGTACTGAGAGGACTGTTCTCTTGTTACGGAAAATGGCTGGCTCCAAAATAGCCCCATTCCTGCCTGGGTCTGATAGAGACCCAGTGGGGCCCAGAAGGCACTGCTAGCTTGTGCCTCAGATTCCTGCTCTTCTATTCCCTAACCAAGTGAAAAATCAGAGCAGCACCCAAATGCCTCCTCTCACCGTGCAAGAAGGCCAAAGCCACCCAAGCACTGGGGAGGAGAAGCTCCTGATGACTTAAAACCTGCTGGCCTGGCCCCTCAGCAGGAGGCGCTGAGCTTCCAGCCCATTTGTTTTGCAATAAATCTGGACGATAAGAAAGCCTCTGTTTGATTTGCTATGATTTTATCTTCCTCCAGGTCATGTACCCGGTGGCTGGTCCCGTAGGCGAGGGGCCTCCTCACGGCAGAGCTGGAGGTCTGACACCGCCGAGGGAGGCACCGAGGCGGCCAGCACGGGACAGGGCTGCGAGCTGGGGCAAGGCCAGGCTGCCTGCTCAGCGCGGCCCCGGCTGGGACCCAGCTCGCTGCTTGGCGCAGGGCCTCGCCGACCGCCCCCTCCGCGTCCAAGCGTGCGCGCAGCAGCGCGCAGACATGCCCCGTAGGCCGGGGACAGCCGGAGCCCCCCGTCCCGTTCCCGGGGCAGCGGGATCACTCCACTCCCGGGGGCGGTGGGAGCCACCCGGTCCGATCCGGTCCGGTCCGGTCCGGTCCGGTCCCGGGGCGGCACAGCCGGAGGCAGCACGGCCCGGGGAGGTTCTGCGCTGTGCCCCGCACACGCGCCGGCACCGGGCACTTCCGCCGCCCGGTGGCGACGCGTGTGACATGACTCCGCGGGCTCGGTTCACAGTTCCCGCTGCCGCGGGCGGTCAGCGCCCTGCGGCCGGCGCGGAGAGCCCTGCCTGTCCGCCCGGCGCGGCGAGCGGCGGGAGGGAGCGGGGAAAGGCGGCCCGCGCCCCGGGCGAGGGCGGCGCCGCAGGCCCGACGCGGCAGCAGCCGCCTGCATCGCCGCTGCGAAGCGGAGCGCCCCCTGCAGGCCAGGCAGGGCGCCAACGCCGCTGCACGGGCTGCCGCGACTACAGCTCCCAGCGCCCCTTGCGGCGGCGTCCGAACTACAGCTCCCGGCAGCCCGCGGGCGACGCGGGCGGTGCGTGCCGCGTCGTGCGTGCCTCGCCGTGTCGTGCGTGCCTTGTGGCAGCGCTCGAACTACAGCTCCCGGCAGCCCGCGGGCGACGCGTGCCTCGCCGCGTCGTGCGTGCCTCGCCGCGTCGTGCGTGCCGTGCGTGCTGTGCGTGCCAGTGGAGCAGGCCGCAGCGGCGGAGCCGCGGCGATGCTGGAGGAGGCGGGCGAGGTGCTGGAGTCGGTGCTGAAGGCCTCGTGCCTGCCGCTCAGCTTCCTGCTCTTCGTGCCCGCCGTGCTCCTGCTCCTGGGCCCGCCGCCCGCCGCCGAGGCCGCCCACGAGTTCACGGTCTACCGCATGCAGCAGTACGAGCTGGGCGGGCAGCCCTACGGTGAGAAACTGCACGGCGCGGCCGGGCGCGGTTCTGCCACCAGCCTGCGCCAGGCCTCTGTCCTCCGGGAGGGCGAATCCGGCGGCGGCCCCCTTCAGGGCCGATGGGGCCCTGGGAAGAGCTCCGACCCCGGGGAGGAGCGCCGGGTAGGCCGCGAAGCTGCAGGCGGCCCGGGGAGGGCGACCCAGCCCAGGGGAGGCTGCAGGAGAGCTCGGAGGGCCCTGGGAGGCTGCAGCCGGGCCCGAGTCCGGGCCCAGACCCAGGGGAGGCCGTAGGCGGGCCCCGTCTGGCTGAGTTTTACTGCCCAGTCTCAGCATGAGCAGGAGGGTGCCGAGAGCTCCCACATGGTGACCTGGAGGTGTCCAAGGACCCTTCTGTGTCCTTCCAGGCTCCTGTGTGTGGGCTGAACTCCCTGTGTTTCAAGTAGTCCAGCTGCAGCCCTCTTGCATACTGGGGAACTTGGTTGTGAGCTCAGTTTTGTTCTCTTGCCTTTGACTCCTCTATTGACAGGTTGATTCTTCTTTGCTCTTTAGCCTCTTCTTCAGTCTCAGTTAGCAGTGTCTGTTGCTCCAGTGTCTCCTCATTTGAGAGTCTTTCTTTTACAGTTCTTCCTTTATGTTATGATTGACCTCCAGTTCCTCTGTTCTGTTGCTTCCAGGCTGCGGATTGTGCAACACCTTTCTTTGAGTCAGAAACGCAACCTGTTCTGTGAATCATTGAAGTGTTGTAACCCTTAGCCTCTGCCCCCCTGTACTCACTAACCCAGAATCAAATGTTGTTTCTCAGTCTTCCATAGGTATTTTATTCCAGATCAGGGCATGTGTTCTGTCTGTGAGTGACTCTTCCTGCTGTCTGTTTTGTGGCCTAAGTTTCAGACTTCTGTTAACAGTCTGGCATTACAGTCCCACATTTATTCTGTACTGTCCATGAGATTCGGTCTCTAGATCTTTCAGATCTTCGTAAGATCAAACATCAGTAGAAGTTATGAAAAGCCAGCTATGCTCTGTAAACGCTACAGACACTACTGGTGGCTTCTGAAGATCTGAAATTATTTCTGGGTTCTTCCATCACAGTTTCTCAGAATGTGTCCACATCTTGAGACCTCTGTTGTTGAGAACCTCACTAGATCTGAGGTAGGCTCTCTCATGGGGGTATTAAGCTATCTCTTTTGTCATGTGGTGGTAAATCTTTCTTGGCAGGCTTAATGGGGGCAGCAGGCATGTGTTTCAGCTGGCTTTGACTTTGTTTGCCTGAGTGTTCTCTCTAGCCAAGTGCTCACAACATATTTTGGAATATTTTGTGAACTCTCAAAAAGCCACACATCGTTTTTTAAGATGCTTGCAATTAACTTTTTTATGCTGTTTCTTTTTCTGGAGCCTTTTAGCTCAGTGGATTGTGTATTTCCTTTGTTCCTTGCCAGCCCCTTTGGGTAGCTGATGTTCCTGTTCCATGTGTATTCTGAGGCCATATGTCCTTCAGGATAAAAGCTGTTTGTTGTTCCAGATTCTCGTATTCTTTTCCAAAAAGACCAAATAGAGATTGCTGCTGAGCCTTTTCTTGCAGGGGGCAGTTTTTTGTCGACATCAGTCATAAAGCAATTGAAGAACAAACTTGGACTTCCTCTAATACTGTTAGAATAGAGTTCTTTAGATTGTAAATGAATGAATATTAAACAGTTCTCTGTAGAGAAACTACAGAAAATCAACTTGCCTTGCTGTGCTGTCAGAAAATACTGCAGTTGGGTCTGCTCTGCTTAGATGTCAGAGGGTTGTGCTGGGAGTAGAACTTTGGATCCATGCTTTGCTATGTTTACACATCATTGTTTTGGGAATGGTGGAGGAGTTATCCTCATTATGGATTGTTTTTCTCTGATCGGGGGGTGGTGGGGTGGCACTGCTGTTAATACTTGTTTGTTATACAGTGGAGAATTTAGATCGTGCCTTAACTCTGTTTCTGGGTGTATGGCCCTCACTGATACTATGCAGTGGAAGTACAGGTTTTTCTTGTTTAGGTGATTTGACCTTTGACAAGACCAAACTAATGTTAGAGTTAAGTTAAGCCAGGTTTAAATCTAACCTTCAGCAACACTCCTATTTGGCATAGGCTGAGATGCCTTCTGGAGCACCTTGCTCCTTCCCTGGCTGCTTGGGGACCCAGTGTGATGAAGTCTTCGATGTAGGTGCTAGAGTTATAGAAGAAGAAATTGGAATTGGAGCATTACAAAATGTAAGGTGGATTTGAACGTCTCTATTTATACAAGATGTCCTTGTGGTCCTCTATTGGAAAATGCTGGAGCTGCTGGCAAGCCTTCAGACTGCTGTTCTCCCAAAGGATTGCATTTTCATGTGGGGATTTGATATGCTGAAACTGAGAGTAGGAGAGAGCGAGCAGTTAGAAGCAGCCTGCTCATTTGTAATTTTCTCAGCCACAGAAACATCCCAGTGGTTGAGCTAGAACAGCCCTTTGGATGGACATGGGGTAGCCTTGTGTCCTTTCACAAAGTGGTTCTGCACAGCTTGCATCCTCTGCTTGCATACATGATCCTACAGCTGGAGGATGCAGTAGGCTGCATAGCAAGAGGCCAGGCTTTCTCCACATGTATTGCTGTCTGCAGGTATTAGGTTGCAGGCGAGCAAACAGGTAGCCTGCGTGGTTGTGGTGGGGAGGAAGATGGAAGGTGGTCGAGGCTGTGTAGTGCTGGAGTAAGGGGAGCCTGGCAGGACATGGCTGCACAGATGTTGCTTTGATGAATGCAAGGAAAAAACACAGATCTCTGTTCCTTCTTGGACAAGGCGGAAGAGATGAACTTACCTTTCTGCAGGTCCTGGCTGCTCTGAAGTTCATCAAACTGTCACCAAGACTGTTCTGAGAAGGAGCTAGGCTCAAGCAAAGGGGATGTGATGAAATCACTTACAAAACCTCTTGCTGTTCTCTCCTCACAGGCACCAGGAGCGCAGTGCTTAACACAGAAGCCCGCACGGTAGAAGCGGACGTCCTGAGCCGCCGCTGTGTCATGATGCGGCTGGTGGATTTCTCCTATGAGCAGTACCAGAAGGCTCTCCGCCAGTCAGCTGGTGCTGTGGTGATCATCTTGCCGCGATCTATCTCTTCTGTCCCACAGGATGTTGTAAGGGTAAAAAAACCAGTTCCCTTTCTCTTCCGATGGGAGATGTATTTGAGAGGGAGAGAGGCTTGAGTTGCTGTAGGACTGAAAGCTCCTGTTGTAGTGTCATATTCTAATTTTAAAACTTACCTTTCTCTCTCTGCTTTGGTTGTTAATTTTTTTCTGCCCTCTTGCACGTTTAGCAGATGCTAAGTTTGTGTCTCGCTTAAATCCTCAGCAATTCATGGAGATAGAGCCGGAAATGCTTGCTATGGAAACCATTGTGCCAGTCTACTTTGCAGTGGAAGATGAAGAGCTGCTGTCTATCTATGAACAAACACGGGCTGCTTCTGCATCGCAGGGTTCTGCCTCGGCTGCAGAAGGTGAGTTCTGACAAGTGGGGGAAAGGCTTTAGAGGAAGACGAGTCATGATCCCACCTCTGGGAGCAGTCTGCTGTGTCATACACACTATGAACCAGTGTTCTGTTGCCTTYGTGTTTATTCTGTCTTTGTTAAAGTGCTTTGAGATTTAATGGAAGAAAAACACAGTATAAGAGAAAGTATTACTTGGCTATATTTGGAAATACAGTTGCATGGAGTGAGTTCTCAGCTTCACCGTTGCAAATAAGATAGAAAGCAAAACTCAAGTTTAAAACAACGTGGAAGATGTTAAGTGACTACAGTGTGTTGGTAGAAACTGAAGCTTTTTGTCTGACCACAAGTCAGTTCAGTGCTTCCATGCACTCCCCTGTAAATAATTTTACTATCTTACTGACCTGCTGCTCATGATTAACTTTAGGACTGCCGGAGAAAAGTTTTTGGTTTAGCCAGCTCAAAATATTGGGATTTTAGGACAGAATGGAAATGCATGGTCACCAGGATTCCATGTCAATGCATAAACACAAACAACAAGTGAGAGGGCTTAAATGGTTTAAAGCTGGTCTCTCCAGAGCTCAGTTAGCAAGGGAAAAAAAGGGATGAAACTTCCCCAGGTGTACTTACTTTTTTTTGTTCTAGTTCTGCTGCACACAGCAACTGCCAATGGCTTCCAGATGGTGACCAGCGGGGCTCAAAGCAAAGCTATCAATGACTGGCTCATACCCAGCGTGGAGGTGAGTTGTATATGGATTCAAACTGGCCACATTGATGGGATGCCTTCTTTTATCGGGACTTCATCAGACACTTGGACTGATAGGGGAAGTCAGGGGAGTCTCAGCCAGGTAAGTATCTGAAGTCCTCAGAACTGAGGCCACTGCAGACTCAGTAGGCATGTAGAAATGGAAAACAAGTCTTACGAGGAGTGGCTGAGGGAACTGGGACTGTTTAGTTTGGAGAAGAGGAGGCTCAGGGGAGACCTTATCGCACTCTACAACTACCTGAAAGGAGGTTGTCGCGAGGTGGGTGTTGGTCTCTTCTGCCAAGAAACTAGCGATAGGACGAGAGGAAATGGCCTCAAGTTGTACCAGGGGAGGTTTAGATTGGACCTCAGGAAAAATTTCTTCACTGAAAGAGTGGTTAAACATTGGAACAGGCTGCCCAGGGAAGTGGTGGAGTCACCATCCCTGGAAGTATTTAAAAGACATGTAGATGAGGCGCTTAGGGACATGGTTTAGTGGGCATGGTGGTGTTGGGTTGACAGTTGGACTTGATGATCTTAGAGGTCTTTTCCAACCTTAATGATTCTATGATTCTGTGAAATCAGGCTGTCTTTGTACAGGCACACAAAGGGCGATGCTGAGTGACACTGATCTCTTTCCTCTGCAGGGAAGGCTTACGGGGCTGGGTGGAGAAGACCTGCCCACCGTTGTGATAGTTGCCCACTATGATTCTTTTGGGGTAGCTCCAGTGAGTATATTTTCTTCCTGCAGCTCTTTGTTCCTGTCTGTGTGTTCCTGTCTTTTTTCCCATGTGGCCTCTGCCCCTATGTTTTTTCTTGGCCCTAAAGACATGGGGCAGTTATAAGCAGAGCATGGTGGTGTGCTATCTTGAAGGCTGTTCTGGTATGTGAGAATAAGTGTAGGGTTGTCACCTTGTCTCTGTCCCACTTCATCCTGCAGTGGCTGTCACATGGTGCTGACTCCAATGGTAGTGGTATCTCAGTGCTGCTGGAACTAGCCAGGCTGTTTTCCCGGCTCTACACCTACAGACGTACCCATGCTGGGTAAGAAACTGCCCTATTCTTGGTTGAATGTTTGTAGCTGAGATCAGATAAGAAGGGCTTTTGCTCTAGACCTGTAGAGTGTTACAAGCAGTCTTTTACTTCCTTTGCTCTGTTTTGCTTCCCTCCAAGTACAGCTGCTGTTAATGGCCGAGCTCCTTCCTTTGGTTTCTTTGCTGTAGTTCTGCTCAAGCTTGGAGACAAGTGGAGGGAATGATGTGGGAAGTAGATTCCATCCTCAAGCACTGGGAACTCACCCCTTTTACCCCTGTCCTGCCATTACCTTAGTATGTGGCATGTAGGAAGTGTTTGTTAGTGGACAGTTTGCCTTGAATGTCAAGTGCTAGCTGTTGTGATTTCACCACACCTCCAAGGCTGAGTGAAGGAGTTCTGTAGCCATGGAGTGCAGTGTGCTAATGCTTTTCTGTTGTCTTTGATGGGCAGGTATAACTTGCTGTTCTTTGCATCGGGAGGTGGCAAGTTTAATTATCAAGGAACCAAGCGGTGGCTGGAAGACAATTTGGACCACACTGGTGAGTAAGGGGCTGGCACTCCAACATGTTTTGGGCAAGGCCTCTGTTAATACAATTGTGTTAAGTGTCTAGTGTGTCAGCCCTCCTGTGAGAATCTCCTTGTGTGGGCCTTGCTTTTTTGGGACAGAAATCCCAGCACAAAACATAGCAATAAAGGTTTGGATTTTTCTGTTCCAGATTCCAGCCTGCTGCAGGACAACGTAGCATTTGTTCTCTGCCTTGATACTCTGGGCCGAGGCAATAGCCTTCATCTCCATGTCTCAAAGCCTCCCAAGGAGGGGACCTTGCAGCATGCGTTTCTGAGAGAACTGGAGACGGTAATGAAAAGCATTTTAGGTAGATGGGAACTTGGGACTTACTATGGGGAGCTGCAGCTCTCCAAGAGAAGAAGGCAGGCAGACAGACATGAAGAAAGCATGTGCCATTGAAATATTTAATGTATTGTTTATGGTCACTTGATTTGAAGTGCAGACAAATCCTCATGCCACAGTTCCAAATGAAGCAGAGTAGATGTGCTGCATTTTCCACTGTACTTCCTTATGGCTTGCTGCTTGCAAAAGCTAACCTGTAGTGGCATTAAAACAGCTTTTTTGACATGAAAGCAGCTTTTTAATGGCAGTAACTGCACCTTACAGGTGGAAGTGTATTTACCTTCTGGAACACAAAAAAATTGGGTCTAGGTGGACTGGGCAGTGCAAGATGGGACTATGCAGTGGGCAGCTGACACCCTGGATGGCTTGTCCTTTCCCTCAGGTTGTTGCCAGCCAGTTCCCAGAGGTGAAGTTTTCCATGGTGCACAAGAAGATAAACTTGGCTGAGGACATGCTGGCATGGGAGCATGAGCGTTTTGCAATCCGACGCTTGCCAGCATTCACCATCTCTCATCTGGAGAGCCACCGGGACAGCCTGCGCAACAGCATCATGGACAGGAGGTTAGAGGCTTTAGGGAAGGCTGCAGTTGAAATCCAGCCCATAAACATAAATTGGCCTCATGACTGCTTGTGCTGTTCTGATGGTCAGAGGATGGGTGAAAAAAACACTGGGAGCTGGGCTCTGGATTCAGGCTCATGCTTGATGCAGTGAAAAAGGGTGGTTTCTAGAGGAAGCTGATCCCATTGACAAGTCCATAATCCCCTCTTTTGCTTTAGGGCACGAATAGACACTAAGGCACTAACCAGGAATACTAGGATCATTGCTGAGGCTTTGACAAGGGTCATCTACAACCTAACAGAAAAGGTAAGAGCTGCACATCGTGCAGTGCTAGCCAGATTTGTCCTGCCCAACCAAGCTTGCTCTCACCAATAGCCTGGGTTTTTTTTTCCCTTGCAGGGAGCACCTGCAGATCTGCAGATCTTCACGGATCAGATGGTGAGCACAGTGCGTTTTTGTAACCTGTGGGAAGAAGAAATCAAGAGTCTGGGTCTCAGCATATGTGTGGTTGACTCCCTTTCTTTGGTGGTATTTTTCTGCAGCAGATCCAGCAGGAGCAACTAGAATCAGTGATGGATTGGCTGAGCAGTCAGCCCAGAGCTGCCCAGCTGATTGATAAAGACAGCACCTTCCTCAACACGTTAGAATATTATATGGGTCGCTACCTGAAGGATGTCAAACAGCATCATGTAAAGGCAGACAAACGGTAAGAAAAGAGATGAAAGAACCAGCCAGGGCGTGCAAACTGGCTTCCCCCTCCAATGAATTTTGTCTCTGAGCTGCAGCTTTCCTGGCTTCTTGGCATGTAGCTGGAAGTGATTGCTCTTTTCTGCTCTCCTGTCAGTTTTGGTTCATGCTCTCTGTTCTCCCAGAGAAAGCTCTTTATCATTCCTCACAGCACAGTAATAAGTCCCAGCAGCTCCCTCTGTCTGAAGAGCTTGTTTTTTCACTGTTTTGGTTCCAACCTTCCCACTCTGAGTGCTGCTTCTCTCTGAATGCAGGAAAAGACTAAGGTGCCCTAGAAAGCTTTCTTTTCTTTAATTGCAAAAAGGCATCTTCCATCCTGTCTAATCTGCTTGGGTTGAAGCAGTTTAATGAACCCAAAGAGGTGTCTTCCATGTGCTTCTTCTGAGACAGCTGAACAGCATGTGTTCTGAATTGTATCGTTAGGCTTCTGATTGTAGGAAAATAAAGACTTGACAACTAAAATCAGTTCAAAACTGGTATGCAAGGTGGTCATGCTTACCTGTCTCTGGTTGGATGAACTCCTTGGGAACAGAGCTCTGGACTGTCCTTACTGCAGTGTCAAGAAGCGTAATACAACTTGAAGAATTTCTTTTCACAGGGACCCTGAGTTTGTTTTCTATGACCAGCTGAAACAGGTGATGAATGCATACAGGTATGGAATTCCCTTAGGCATGTTGGGCTATTGTCTCACTCTGTGGCAGTACCTGCTGTAGCAATTTCATGTGTTCTTTCTTCATTGCAGGGTCAAGCCAGCGATCTTTGACCTGCTTCTGGCTGTCTGTATCGCAGCCTACCTTGGTGTTGCCTATGTTGCAGTGCAGGTAAGAGAAGAGAAGCAAGAGACAGATGTATTATTTTCCTTATAAATCACGTTAGCTACAGTAACTGGTGCTCACACAGTCCCAGCACCAAAGTTGGAACAATAATGCCACTCCACTCTAAGAGTAGTAATCCAAAATGGGTGACTGTTTTGATGTGTATGTTTTTGACTATCTCAGTTGGCTGTGCTGAAAGCAATCTCTTGCCATTCTACTGCAAAACTATTTTATAGAGCTCCTTCTCTTGGTCAAGGATGTGCACAACTCACTTGTTAAGCTATTTTGGCTATGTAACAGCTTCAGACTGAAACTTCTCAAGGTAACTAAAATCTGCTGTAATGTTAAAGGTTTGCAGCTTGTAGTAACTTAGGAGTGTTAGGAGATCCTTCCAGTATCTGAACTTGGGATGCAGCTTAGAAATGCATCTTCAGGGTTTTGTTTTGTGGTTTTTTTTTTNTTTTTTTTTTTTTTTTTTTTTTTTTTTTTTTTTTTTTTTTTTTTTTTTTTTCTTCAATGAAACCATAAATACATCCTGTGTCCATACTCCCAGAAATGTGATACTCCATGCCTTGGCCAGCTGGCTTAAATTTAGTGTTTTTGTTTAAGTGTTAACAAAGGTACTGTGAGCTAGGCTTCTGATCCTGGCTGGGTTCTCTGAAGAACATGAATGAAAGGGAAGCATTTTAGGTCAATCTAAATTTTGATCTCTTCATGTTATTTGTGTTTATTATTTATTTGGGGAAACAACAAGCATTTAAAAATCCAATGTAACAACATAAACAGGAGGGAAAACATATACTTTGATTTCTGTCAGCTATCTTCATTATGTTTGTTATTACAAAGCCTGGATCTTGTTATCTGAAGTAGCTGTTATTGAATCAAAATGCAATTAATCAAAGCAGAATCAAAAGAGGAATTAAGTGAATTTCTAAGTCACTAGTGAAATGGTGAAAGAGAAGATCCAGTTAAAGGATTGTGAACTACTGGGAATCTCTGTGTTTGCCTGGTTCATTTTTACATTCCTGAAACTGCAGTGTTTCTGTAGTGACCAGTATCATGCATGTGCTGAAATCTGAAGCTTTCTTCTCCCCTTCAGAAGGAACAGAATTGCATCAAAAAATGTGAAATCTTTTAACAAGTGTTTGCATCTTCACAATGGGGGTGATACAGGCCTGCACAAACACTTCTGTAAGATGTCACTTTCTGTACAACTTCAAGTAACTGGCTTCATTGTAATAATTCCTCCTAATTCACCAAGTCCCACTCTGTCTTCAGGATGAGAGTGCTAGTGAATGGTCCAAACAAGGTATTGCATTTGCACATTAGTATTGTTTTAAGCCTTCTAGTAAGTTTTCTCTCTGTGTAGAACATAGTCATTTTGTTAGAATTTATAAGGACTCATGGTTATTTATTTTCCTTCTGTTTCCAGCACTTTGGTCTCCTTTACAAGATGATACAGAGATTATCCCTTAAAACCAAGCAGCAGTGAAGCAATGAGTCATCACCCATACAGCAGCACTGAGCCATCGGTGAGCCCATCAGGAACCTTCTGCCTTCCATTGAATCCTGCTGTTTCTCTTCCTCTGTCTCCTCTTTGCTACTCTATAGAGGGGAGGAAGGCAGAAAGAAAATGAAATTTTAACTCTTGTGCACCTTTTAAGTGCTTTTCTTCACCTTCTTCCCCTGACTTGCACCATGTCTGTTTTCCTTTGCTTTTTGGTGAGGGAGAGGCTCAGAGACTTCAGTAGTTCCTGTAGGTTGTTTAAACACTGAACAGCTGATTCTGAGCAGCTTCTATGAGTGTAAAACCAAGTCCAGCACCTTCATGGACACATGTGCCATACAGCCAACTTGGAAACTGAAACTACAGAGTAGAGTGACATGTTATCTCTGCCCAGCAAACAAGGACTCAGAGCAGTTGTTTAAAAGAAAAAAAAGTGCACATGGAAATTAGAGAATACTATCAGCATGTTTTCTTATGGCACCTCTTAAGTTCACTGCCTGGTCTTAGGAAGGTGTGCGGAGCAAGCAGTGTCTGCAGCAAGCGTTGTCTTGCGTTTTGTTTAGACTGTGCAATAACTCATTCCGTTTTAGGAGGTGCACTGTAAAGGATCTTGACTGTTATTGTCAGAATGAGGAAAGATTGTTAAAATGGGTTCCTTGCATTAGGGTTCTTACCAGGACAGGTTCTCTCCTGTCTCTACTGGAGGATGCATTTTGCTGTGTACTTGATTTCTCTTAAATTTTATGGTCATTGAACAGTTCACGGCTGCCACCACTCTGTGCTAAACTCTTGCTTGGTTTTTAAGGGGTGTTCTACAGTCCCAACTGCTGCAGGATTGTGTTCTGTGCTGTTCCATGTATTTAAACAAGCTGGTTATATTAACAGCAAGAGCAGCCCAGCTCCTGCTGAGCTCTGGTCTGTAATCTCTTCAATCTTCATTCCTCAGTTTTCACTTCCAGATGGGTTCTGGATTTTGGGGTGTTTTCCCATGTTCACCTGCATCTCAGGGTCTCATTTCACATTTTTCAGTTCTATTTCTGGAAACACTGTTCCTGGCCTCCACGTATGAGCAAGTTCCCAAAGTGCTTGTTGCTGTCCTTTCGTGTGCTGCCCTCAGTATGAAGGGAGGCAGGTCACTTAGCCATTAAAAAGCAAAACAAAACAAAAAATGAAGTTTTATGAATGTCATTTTAAACATGGCTGTTTCTAGAACTGTACCTAAGAGAGTGTATCTTGGAACACATGCTTTCTGTTACTTTTATCCTTGAGCAAGCCTTACTTTTAGTTTGCTGATGCTTCTGGATGGAGAGAGCTATTTAGTTGCCCAAACTAGTTGCCAGTGCTGTGCAAAGATCAGGAGGACCAGGTAACCAGTTGCTCAAGCATTGTCATCATCTTAAGTTTAAGTCTTTCCTGAATTCCACCATCCAAGGTAAGCAGGATATTTGTCACCACTTTCTGGTGAGAGCTGAATGCCCTTTCTGGGCAGTGTTGCACTTTGTTTACCCTCAAGTTCTTCTGGAAAATATATCAAGATACTGACTACAAGTCCTAGGCTAGTTGTAGTTCTAGAAAATGTCCTGATAGAATACTACTGTCCTGCCACTCAACAATGTTTGAGTCCTTTCTGAAATTTGTTCTATGCACATGAGGTCTCTTCACAGGCCATGGTGACTACCTTTTTTTTTAAAATGACTACTTGTATTTAAAATAGCATCTTTTTACAGAGGCTGAAAAGCTCTTGTGGGTTTGAATGAAGGTGTACCCTTTTTTTGTATGCAAGGAAAATTCAAATTGTGCATCCTTGTCTGCACCACAGGTGCTGTGCATGCACTTGTTAGAAAAGGGGTTGTTGTGGCCAGTCACTGTCCTTGTCCTTTGGATGGGGACCAAAGCACTGGTTTCCATCCATCTTTGTTTCACTGTAGTCTCCTTCTTGGAGTACCCTTACCCCATGATGTGTGCTTTCTGACACTTTAAATGTGTAGCAACTTGTTCTTTAAAGGGTCTTTTCTTTTCCAGGAGAGCATGCTGCTGTCAGTGGCTCACTGTAATATCAGCAGGTGGCCTGGTACCAAGCACTCCTGAAATAATCAGCCCTACAGGGAAACTTGCCTTTTTCTGATCTTTTGAGTGCTTATTTAAAATACGTCTCTCTGCATGCGTGAAGTGTTCATGACACTCCTCTGCCAAATGAATTTATAATGACTTCAGAAATTGCTGGAGTGGCTGGAAGATGAGCCTTGATTGTTTTCCACTGGCTTTTACACTCCTTAGAGACTACATATGTTGTGCTATGGGAAGGTGCATGCTCTGGACTGTGTAGGTTCAGAACATGCACAGTACAGTGGCTATCTGAAGAACTTCTCTGTAGGTTTTGCATACCTGGAAGTAGTTTCAGAGGCCTCCAGCTGCATCATACGTTTCTAGTGTGTTACAGTTGGAGAGGGGGTGTTCCCTCCAATCCAGCAGATTACTTAACCAGACTTAATGAAACTCCATTACTTCACTGAGAAAAATAGAAAAACCAAAATTATTAGCAATCCTGCTGCAGGTTGACTTGGTGCATATAAAATTTGCAAGTAGTGGGCAAGAGAGAACAGAACAGGCCCGGAGCATTCTTCCTTGCAGTGGAGACTGTCAACCTTCAGTCTTCCAGATGAGAAGCTCAGAGTCAGAAACTTCCACCAAGGCAACCCAGTGTGGTTGCAGCCATGTCCCTGTCAAGGTTGTAGCATTAAAGCAAACACTTCAGCTCCTTGTGGTCTCAACAATAAACTGCTAACACTCCTGATGCAGTGCCAGAAGCCAGTGGCAGCTATCTAAAAGAAAGGTGGATAGAGGTAAATGAGGAGTGTTCATAAACCTGAAGGGCAGTTGCGGTAGTACATCACTCTCTCCCACGTGAGGGTAATTTGTCCTATAATCTGATTGGATGCATTTTGTGTATCTCTAGCTGGCTGCCATAGAAATCAGTTTTTACTACAGATAAGGGTTTATGCTTTTGATCAAAGTGCATGTGCACGGAAACTATATACTCAAATCTGAGATAGTAAAATTCCAACTTTCTTATAGCTGGAACAGAGTGCCCATCCTGGGAATGAACTTAGTTCACACATCGCTGTTTCCTTTGGGAAGTTGACAGATAAGCTTGTAAATAGACCCTGCTATTCTGCTAGGTTTTGAAAAAAACAAGAAAAATGGTGCTGATCCATACTGCACCATATCTGATCAATTCTGTCACCAACACGACACGCAAAGGCAGAAATCCAACAGCTGTTCTGGTAAAAGTTCTCCACAACATTACAGAAGAGCTCTGTGTAGCTGATTCTCATTGCCCCTATTTTTACCTATCCTTTTTGTCAGGAGTTTGCCTGGCCTGGAAGGAAGAAGCACGGAAAGCATATGTCCACATATACACAAGTGGCTAGCAGTTGATGCTTCTAGCCATAAAACAATTTTCTTTGCTAGCTGACTGACTTTACCTGTTGTCCTGATGCTGTCAAAGTCTGCAGCTCACAAAAATCTGGTTTTCCAACAGGATTTAAGCACTGAAGCTGTTCATTCCTTCTGTCTGCTCCCACCCACACAGACACTATTGGGGATTGTATGCGAGTACTTTGGACTATTGTAGTTGATCTCCCAAATAAGAGAGGTTGGTTCATTGTTATGAAATAAGTACTACTGTGCAGTATGTACTCCACCCTTGTACTCAGTGCTAAGAGGAAAGACCCTGAAGCCAAAATGGAACTAGGTACCCCACTATCTGTGGCTGGAGGAGTCACCACAATCTATTTAGACATTTAAAACCACATACACCCAAAATTGTTGTGGGGCTTGGTTTTGAGGAGGGGGGGGTGGGTTGGTTGGTTGGTTTAAATCGTGTGCGCTCATGTTGTTCATAGTACAAGCCAAAATGCCGACCTTCTCCTGCACCTCGTGGCCAAGCTGGGTTTTACATTTAAGAGCCATTTAGTCTTGACTTGCTGATCTGAAATGATGGGGGTGCTGCTATACATCTCAGTGAATTTGGCCTCTGGGTACTCAAGAGTGGGCTCCTGCTTGCTCACTTTGATCTGTTTAATTTCCATTTGTAGTTATTGGATAGTAACTTCAAGGTTATAATCTGGAATATTTGCAGCTCAGGAAAAAGTTGATTTATCTAGCAATGTTAAGTCAATTATTTATCTCTTGTGTGTCCTAAAGAACAAATATATATCAAGGTGAATATTTAAAAGCTGATAGAAAATTCAATGCAGTTGATTTACATATTTTTTCTGACTATAAATGTAATAATATTTAATTATTTTAACATTTTTCATTTCCTTATTTGTTTGTCCTTTTTTCCCTTGGAAAAATAAACCGAGTGAGTAGGTTTGATGAACAGATTTGTTGGAGAACTATTTGCTGCTGGAAGCTCAAAAAACTGGAATCTCCTTGCATTATTTGAAGGAAAGAGCCCCTGCAAAAAGGGAGAAAATGCATGTGTTTTAGAGCTTACATCAACCCTTCTGTATAGTCAAAAGTAAAATAGTATGACACAAAACATTTACAGACCCTGATCAAGATTCCAGCACTTTGAGGTGTGCAAACTCCCATTTATTCGAAGGGTTTGTGCTAATTTGAAGCAATTAAAGTTTCTATGCAAGACAGCTTCAATACTGTGAAAAACTGGCTACCTGAGAAGCCAACACGGTAGTTGTTGGTAGTGGTAGATTGTTGTGCCTCTGTCATTACCAAATGACTTTTTGAACACTTATAAACTATTCAAATTACAAACATTGCAAGAGATCTGTTCCCTGAGCATTAGTCAGTCCAAGTCTTACAGACCACAGCGGTCATACTTGTAGAGTGGGAAACTGACCTAAACACAACAGAAGGGGAAAGAGGGAAGGTTGTACTTTCATTGTGCCGCCTCATAATGGCCGAGTATCTAAGGGATTCTCCTTGCTAAGACCTTTCTTTCAAGCATCAGCTGCCCCACCTTCCCACGTGTGTTGTGAGGACGTACAAAGTCAAGTCTCGGTGTGCGCCTTGCCCAGCCAGATGTTTGGCTCCCTGGCAGGCAGCCTGAAGGAGGCCGGGCCTTCTGCAGCTGGGGCCACTGGGTGAATCTGCCAAGTCCCGGGAATGCCTTTCTCTGCTGTGTCCCTAGACGGTGATTTGGGGCAGGGCGGGGGGGCCCAGCCCGCTGCCGGGCTGGTTCCGAAGCGGCTGGAGCGTGTTCTGGTGCCCGCCGGCAGCAGAGCCACACCCGCCGCGGCCCAGCCCGGCGGCGGTTGCCGGCCCTCCGGGGTCGCACGGGCCTCCAGGCTCCCTGCCCGGTTCAGCGCGGGGGCGCAGGGAGAACAGCGCTCTCGGACGCCCAAACCAAGCCCGGGCCGCCAGCTCCCCGGCAGGCCGCGGCCGGGCCGCCTGCAGGGCTCGGCGCGGGACGCCCGGCCCCGGCGGACGAGGCGGGGCACGCGGACAGCGCCGCAGCGATTGGCCGGATGGCGGGGGCGCTGGCACTGGGGGAAGCTCAGGGAGCCGCGGGATTCGGGGGGCGGGGCTTGGCTCTTCGAGAAGGCCGCGGGCCGGCTGTCTGCTGCACGCGCCGCGCTCCGTCAGGTACGAGCAGCGCCGGGGAGGGCCGGCCCCGTCCCCTCCCGTCCTGCGGGCTCGGCGGCTCTGGCGCTCCCCGTCCGCTCCTGGGCTGACCGGCGGTGACGCGCGGCTCTTCCCGTAGGATGCCTAAGGCTAAGGAGTTGGCGGGGACGAGCAGCTCGGAGAGCGGCCCGGAGGAGGAGGGGAAGGTACTGCCACCCCGGGGAGAAGGGAGAGCCCCCAGCAGAACTTCCCGGTCGGGTCTCGGTCCCGAGAGCAGGTGACAGGCCTTTGCCCGCGGGCACCGTGGGGCAGGCAGGGCAGGGGCCCGGCGGCGCCCCTTCTCCCCCCCACCGGCAGCAGAGGCACCTGGCAGTTGCAGTGTGCCCAGTAGCATGTGTGCCTTGTTTGTGGACCGTGAAACTGGTGTGCTGTGGAGGCTTGGGTACGGCCCAGGAGAAGGGCTGTGACTCCTCAGACCAGGCTGTTCAAACTGGTGATCTCTCTTTCTAGAAAAGAAAGAAAGAAATGTCTTCTAAGTCAGACAAAAGGCTGAAAACAGAGGCCAAACCTTCAAAGGTGACAGAAAAACCTCCGGGACAAGGCAGTGAAGAAGAGGGCATGTTCCAGGTATGGAGGGCAGGGATCCACTCTAGGAACACATCTTCTTCCTTCTCTTTATACAGGTCTCCCTTCTACCTCCCCTACTTGTAGCAGAGCATTTTTGTAGCTGAGCTGACTGCCTGGGGTGCCTGCTGTTCCTTCACTAGTCCTCTGGCATGTTGAGTGACCCAACAGGCCCTATGGGCTGAGGAGCAGCTTGTTGCAGGGCTGTGTTTAATGCAGGCTCTGTGTTGCCGCAGATTGGGAAGATGCGTTATGTCAGAGTGTCCTGCTTCAAGGGGAAGGTCCTCGTGGACATCAGGGAGTTCTACGCTGACAAGGAGGGCAACATGAAACCGGGGAGGAAAGGTACACCCGTGTTTGCTAGCTGACAGCTGGGGCCGCGCCGGCCTCTCCGCCTTGGCTGCTGGCTCGCCAGCTCCGGCTTAGCCTGTCTCCCTCAGTGGTAGGGAGACCTGTGCATGCCACAGTGAGGGACTGGGGAGCTGCGCAAACTACACGGGAGGGTTTAGCACTTTCTCAGCCTGGGTGGCAACAACTGAAGAAATGCACAAAGAATGAGCGAGTGCAAGCCTCCAGTGAGATCTGGAGTTTGGCAGGACTGCTCTGAGAAGCAGTGCAGGAAGCTGCTGTGCAGGACTCTGGTTCTACCTCTCATCACCAGTCCTTTTCTCTGGCTGTTGGCAGGGGCAGAGCTGCAAGGTGGAGGAGGGGAGGCTGAAAACACTTGCTCTGATGTTGCTTCCTTGTGTCCTACTGCTAGCTGACAAACTTGTGTTTTGGTACTGGTGATGCCTAGGGCAAAAAGGTGGCATTTTGTGTGTTTGCCCCTAATCTGTAATGGTGGAACTGTGCTTGGTAGGGAGAGCCTCCCAGAAGTAAATCCATCCCTCCTTATCTAGGTGGGGACAGGAAAGTTAAGACCCTTCTGGATCCCTACCAAGACACTCCAATGCTGCTGTGTTAGGTGTTCCTTATTCTTTTGGCAAGGTGTCTGATGATGTGATATAGTGGCACAACTTGGGTGGCCCATCACAGCAGCACTACCTGAGTAGGTGATGCAATCAAAGGCAGCTGGAGAAGGGAAGACACATTTTTCTCCAGCGCTCTTCAGCTGATGAGTCAACATTCAACTTAGGCCTTTTGCTTTGGGACTTTGACAGTGACTTGCCAGCTTGCCTCGTAGTTCACAGGCCCTGGACTCTTTTCACCTGTCCTGTGTGTTGTGTCCAGCAAAGATTCAGTTAATGGGGGGTTTCTTGAGGAACCTTTAGGTCCTTGCTTTAGATTTTTGTGTCAGGGCAGACGAATTTGTTTCAGCTTGGTTTGCTTTGCTTCATAACCACTAAGCCTGGTTTTCCTTCTGGAAATTAATTTCCTTCAGAGAAGTTACAAGTAGAAATTACTCACTTAGAGGGAACTGTGTACCCTGTAATGAAAATGGGAAGCAAAGCCTTCAAGCTTTTCTGTGCCATTGGGTGCAGAGAGGAAAAGGAGCATTGTGGACTCCTTCTGGGCTGGAAAAAGCACACCCACAATGTAAGACAGAAGCTCTGTCAGTTAAAACAGAAATCATGAATAAATGTTTTTTCACTTAAATACTGCCTCTGCTGTTTTTCTCAAGAGTTCTTGGCCCCTGATCTTTATCTAGAGAATTTAATAGAGCTTGGGCCCTAGTTCTCTAATGTGATTCTTAACAAAGCCAAAAGGAACAAGTTGACAACATCTGGCTGGAACCCACGCAGCAATTCCACTACTGTGTTTGTTTTATAAGGGAGAGGGACAGGACATCAAGACCTTATCTCTGCTGGATCTAAAAAGAAGCCAGTTCTTCTCTAGTGTTTAAGCCACACTAGTGATTTCTTGTTAGCAGCAGTGTTTTTAAATAGAGCTAGAGTTGGCATTATTTCCTTTGGGCAGTTGAAAGGATGGTGTCCTAACTGCTGTGTGGAGTAAGGTTCTCCTAGAATTTCTTCCCAGCTCATGTGGGTGGGAATTTGTACTAGGGAATAGGCTATAAGGGGCTGTGGGACTCTTGAAAGGCAATTTGAGCTTATATTGTCATATGGTGCTTCTGTGATAGCATTGAGTACTTCTTGATATGGATGCTGAAGTGCTGGCACAACTGCCATGCTTAGAAGGCTGCTTCTGTTTCTGGTCTGTGCTTCTGCCTCAGATTCCAACTTTCCCTTCTGTAGCTAGTCTGAAGGAGCCAATCTGGTGTGCTGCTTGATGCTTACCCCTTGCCTCCTCTGAAACCTCTCCTTCTGCTGTTTCTAGGGATTGCCCTGTCTGCAGAACAGTGGAACCAGCTGAAGGACATAATTCCAGAGATCGATGTTGCAGTCAAGAAATTATAAGATGAAGAATCTTGGACACCTTCAGTCTGTTTCCTTTCCCTTAAGTGCACTGACAACTATAAAGCCAAGGATTCTCATCTGGAGCCTTCCCCTCACCTTGCTGGGGTTTCCTCACTGAGGTGGTGGTTGTGCTGAAAAGACCAGAGACTCTTCTATTTTCAAGAAGTAGCTTGTAATGAGCACCTGGAACTAGAGCCAGTGCTGTGAAGTGAGACTTCAGCACCTCTGGTCTCAAGCGGACTTGAGGTCTGTGCTGGTGAGGGACATGACCCCAACCTGGCTTTCCAGGGGTGGATGGCTTCAGCCTACCTTGTGGAGTGCTTTAACTGCTCTACATCTGTTACTGTCTTCCACTTGGTTGACTGTTGAGTAAGGTGGTTTGTATAGCTCATGTTGGCATCCTCTGTATTTCCTCCACATGTCATTCTGGCTATGTCAAGTACTTTCTGTGTTGGTGAGGGTTGTTTGGTGGTTTGGGTTTTTTGGTTGTTTTTTTTTTGTTTTTGTTTTTGTTTTTTTTGAGTGAAGAAAGGGATTATTGTACTTTAGCAACTGGTTTGTCTGTAGAGGGTGAATATACACAATAAATGTGTTTGCATTATAAAAAGGAGAGGCATAGTGTTTCACAGGCTGGCACCTCAACTCGTTGTTTCAGGCACCCTTCTTTGTAGGCTGCTGTTGGATTTCCCTTTCAGGAGAGTGCTCTGTAGTGTTTATTCTCATGATATGTTCCCAATAATCCTGCTATACAGAAGCAGTCAGACGGCGGTCTGCTACAGGTCATGGGAAGGGCAAGCTAGAATGTGAATCATTCAAAGGAACTGGTAATTAGGAGGCCTAATAAATAGAGGGGAAATTAAAGGCCTAAGGAGGAAAAAGAATATTCCTTTCCCTGTGGCAGAGAAAAATGACAAGCTATGGAAAGAGCCGAGAGAGGATATTTTATGCTTGAGCTCTAAATGGATCCCTCTCTGGGATCAGCTGCAGCAAGCACAGCCGTCCTCAGCAAGACTTTTCCAGACTTTTCAGCAGCTTGTATCTTCCATCTATTTTTGGTTTTTCTCTTGCCCTGGTTTCCATAGTATCTGAATGCTTCATGCTCTTAAATATATCTGACACTTGCAACACCTTGGTGAAGTAGGAGGTACTAAGGCCCTTGCTCTATAGAGGTGGTGGGGCTGTAACAGCTCAGGGTTGTGTGGAAGATGTGGAGTGGAGCAGTGAATTGAAACTAGGCTTTCCTAAATGCTGAATTTGCTGGATTAACCTTTCACTAGGGATAGCAGGAGGAAAAAAAAAAAAAAACTTTCTTCATAAAACTGTCTCTTAAAAAAATTTTGAAGGGCTCAGTGCTGTAGCTGCTTGGACCGGGGGTGGAGATGGGTAGACTTGATGACTGAGGCATTCTTCTCTAATCCTGTGTTCAGCTATTCTCTATTCAAGTGTCACGTTTCTTTCTCTCAAGTGAGAGAGAGCATGAGTATACTAAACTGTGTCCCAAAGCCAGGTTGCTCATCCTGTAAGCTTATTCCTGTGGAATATTTATAACATAATGTCTTAATACAGTGTTCAGAGACTAAAGGTAATGGGAAGATAAAGAACTTACTTACAAAAAAGAAAGAGATGAAAGAGAAGCAGATGGTGTAGGTATGAACCCAAGATGCTAGGGATGCTCAGTCCTTTTATTTTGTCCCAGCCCTGGGGTACTCACACTAAAGCATGTGACAGAAACAACTATCTCTGTGCATGATGCATGCTCCAGGAGTGTTTGGGCGGCAGAGGGAGAAGCCAGATCAAATCAGCAGAGCTTAATACCTTTGCTGATTAAAAACAGCTCCAAACTGAACTTGATCAGCTCAACTGAATATTGCATGGTTCAAGATCTGATGAGTGGCCTCCCCTTAATTGGGAAAGGAGGGCCATGTTCCATTGTTTTCTGACTAGCTTTCTTTCAAGCATTGGAAGAAACAGTTTGCAAACAACCCAAACTTTTTGTGTAACAGGCAACAAGGTGCTGCTCTTTTTTTTTTTTTTTTTTTTTTTTTTTTTTTTATAAAGGAAGGGGGGTTTTTTTTTTTTTTTTTTTTTTTTTTTTTTTTTTTTTATCCTCAGAGAACAGCTGCTCTTGATCAGAAATATCTGGAATCTTTGATGTTTGTTTCCAATCTACCCACTGTTATAGACAACTTCTGGTCATAAAATCCACAAGCCTTAAAACGTAGTTAATTTTTGGTTTGTTGCAAAGTTAAAATATTAAAAAAACCTAATCTTAAATTGGTTGGGATAAGAGATATCCAATGAAAGGTAAACAGCAAGGTCTTGGTAAACAAGAGAGGATGAAAGTTTATAGCAAGTTGTACTCTTTTACACAGAGAGGATGTTTTTCTCTTAAGCTGTTAATCTGGTTGTCTTGGAGCAGTTTTCTCTGCAGAACCCTTTGCTCCAGACCAGAAACAATCACGTTACAGGAATGAACTTTTATCTTCTTGAGATACTATATTGTTGCTTGGATATTTTCTGCCAGGACTGTCTTAACTAGTCCTTTGGCTCTTCTGCCTGGGGAGCAAATAGGTAAGGGAAGGCGGATTGTTTTGAAGGATCCTTGAAAGATCCTTTTCTTCCCTCCCCCTCCCCTCCCCCCCTCTTTTTTTCTGGGCTGTTGTGAGGACTTCCTGCCTCAAGTGCTGTCTCCTAGGTAATGTGGAAATTCAGAGCTCCAGCTTGTATTTTCTCCATTCCTCGATGCCTTTAGGAGCTGGAAGGAAAGGGCAGGCACTTCTAATGCAAAGGGTATCTTGCTGTTCCTGCGTCCTTTGTTTAAGCCCTTCTCAAATTTGGGCCACTGGACTGGACCTCTTCACCTTTTATCTTAAGCTGCCCCTGTCTAAATCCAAACACTCATATGCCACAAAAAGCCAGGTTTTCTTTCAACAGTTCTTTTTTGAAGCAGTGTCTCAGGTTTGGGCAGAATCTGTTCCTTCATCCTCTGGGAATCGTGCATCTGAGCTCTGCTGTACCCCTTCTAGCTCTCCCTTGCAGCCTCCTCAGTGACAGATGCAACATGTTTCTTCTTCATCTGCAAAGGTGACGTGTCACTTCCCTTTTTCACTCTCTCTTGGTGCTATGACTATCTTTTATCTACCCCTTAATCCTGTTACTGTGGTATATAATTCTCTGCCTGGTGCTGTAAACTCTTTCCAGGTGCTGATTGACAGCTGTTCTATTTTTCATTTATCAGCAGTATTTTCATGTCTGTTTTTCTCTACTGCAGTTGGGGTGATTATAATATGTCCATTCATGGACTCCAAAAGATACTGAATATATCTTTCCTTCTAAATAGACATTTTCTACCTGAGGCGCTGGGTCCCTCGAGCTGTAACATAAGCCTAGAGCAGCTTGTGCTGCAGCAGCTGACAAGAAAAAGCAGGCTAGGCATGGAAAGGTGATTGAAAACATTACTTGCTTAGCCATGCTTCATCCAAGGTGAGGTTTGCTGCTGTTGTGATAAAGGTCTCTTGTTTTTAAGATTGCCTTATCTGTTTGCAGCTGTTAAAAATGAGAACAGCTTGAATTGTCATAGGCTTCCCAGATAATGCATCTGTGGCTTCCGAATAGGTGGCAGAACCCTGGAAGTCTCTGCAAGAGATGTGAACAGAAAGTTTGACCAGTGTGGGGAGTTCTGTTTTTTTAGGGTGACTTTTAGGAGTGGTACCACCCTCAAACACAAGGCAGCTCTACAGCAAGAGTCTTGAGACACCTTGCAATGGCCCCTGGGTTCAGGCCAGACTGCAAAAAGCTGAGGGTCTTTGAGTCCACTTCAGTGAAAAGCCTGGATGCAAATTCCAGGCTCTTGCACCTGCTGGCCCTGAATAAGTGTTCTGGCAGCTTCACACACAGGTGGGGACAATAGCCAGGCCTGGAGAAAGAAGGGTACAGAACTGTAGCTTGGAGAAGGGTTGAGATTCTTTGCTGGGCACAAGAGAGAAGAGGAATGAATCCACAGTGCTTTCCTACTGAGGGCCAGCATGTGCCTCTGGTTCTGCAGGGGCATCTGTCATTCTTGCCATGACTTTAGCCTCGGAGCCAGGTGGGTGCTCATACATGAACAGTGAACAGTACTCTCTGTTTCTCCCTCTGCTTGCCAGGATTGGGACCCCTCTTCTTTCCCTGGTAACCCACCCCCTTCTTCCTAACGTTTCCTGCACAGATACCAGCATTGAAACCTGCTGCAAGTATCTCCTGTTGCAGTGGTCTGGAGTCAGCCCTCTACCTTTCTGGGTAAAATCAAGCATAACAGAACTGGGTAGTGTTTGAGCCAGTGCTCTGGGAGGTGAGCTGTGTGAGCTAGTATGTGGGGCACTGTGGGGAGAGGGCAGGAAGGAGGATGGGACTTGGGGAGCAGGCAAGAGGGCAGTCTGCTGAATTGGGCTACTGTGTGGGAGCACGGAGCTGTTGTTGCAGTGGTTATGTGTATTGGATAGCAGGGTCCCCTCCTCCACTCACTGCCTCCATCTATCTGCAGGATCCAGGGCAAGAGTAGTGGGAGATGGCAGAAAGCTCCTAGCGGAGAGACTAAGCAAGGTGAAGAGAGACCCGGTTGTGCCTGCACCGCAGTCCTTTATAAAGCCTCAGGCCTGGTATGCTCAGCAGAGCCAAGCACCTGGCTCTGCCAAAGCTATCTCTGCAAACAATCCAGCAAACACACCCCCTCCCGCCTCCCAGCATGAGGGCGCAGAAGTCCATTCATCTTCAGGGACACTGGGGCAGGATGACAGGCTAAAATGTATGGCGTGACGACAAGTGCTGTGCATGCTGCAGAGGAAATGCCCTGTGGGATATGCAGGCGGTGTGTGGCTGTGGGCGGCAGAGCTGGGTTGGGCTGCGTCCCTGCAGCTGCGCTGCTGAGGGCAGCTGCTCCTTGTGGAGCACGAGCTTTGGTTGAGCTGTGCCTCAGCATCACCCTGGTGTAACAGAGGTGGAGCAGAGAGGTGAGACAGCCTGGGCCACCTGGACTGTGCTGTTCAGAGCACTGACATCCCTGCTGCCTCACGTCATCTGTCAGAACTGGAGAAGCTTATGGGAGAGCAATCCACATCCTCGCATGAGGGGTCAGATCTGACCCTGGTAGCAATAATGGCTGCTTCAACGTGGATATGCGACCAGCTTCTGACCATCTGGCACAGTCTGAACAGAACCTAGCTGGAATGCCGCTGCCAAGCCACAGTTAGGAGGGAGCTAAGCTTCTCAAAAGAAAGGGGGCTTTGCTCACAAAGGCCTGGGGCAGAGAGATGTGGCCAGGGTTGTAGACCTGGGGCCACGTATTGCTTCCCATTGCAGCTAAGCCCCTTCCAGGACTGCTGCTTGTGGCTGTGCTCACCGCCCTGTTGCAGTTTCTTCACTTCGGGGGAGGGCTGTGTTAGAAAATTTTCTGCTTTAAATAATCTCTTTTCCTCCAGACCCTGGTGCTGTGACACTGAGAAAAAGGGGCCAAACACTGATTTCTGATATGGATGTGAAAGGGTACTCTGCCTTGTCTTTTGTTAGCAGTAGGAGAGCAAGCTCTTATTTTGGAAGAAGCTCTAATGCCTAATTTCCTGACAACTGATGACCATTTGTCCTTCTGAGATAAGTACCAGGTCCTACAAAGAATAGCTCCCACCCCTGCTGAGCACACAGGGTCTATTTGTGGGTGCGTAGAGCTCTTCCCCCTTGCTCCCAGGGCTTCAGTGTTTCTGGAACTTAGGCCCTAAAAATGCGCCTCTTTTTTTGCCTGAGAAAGACAGGCGTTGTGTCTCCTCCTTGGCCCTCGGGATGCAGTCAAAGCTGCCTTGCCTCCTCGTCCACGGCTGCAAGCGCTTTCGTGGCTCTCCCCGCCACGTGGGCCCTCTGTTGGGGCCCCCCCTGTCCCTGCGCCCCTCTTTTGCGGGCCCCCGCGCCCCTCTCCTGGGGCACCCCGCCCCTCCCTTGGGCCCCCGCGCCCCGCCTTGGCCCCGCGCAGCCACCCGCGGGCCCGCAGGGGGCGCTGCGGAGCGGCTCTTTGTGGCGCCGCGGCGGCGGCGCTGGCGGCGGGGCCGTTCCAAGCCGCGCTGCCTCCCCCGTCCGCCCGCCCGCAGCCGCGCCGGGCGCGGGGCATGGCCAGACTCACCGAGGGCGAGGCGAGGAGGCAGCCGCCGCCGCCGCCGCTCCCGCCAGCGCCGCAGCCGCCGCGCCGAGCCTCCCCCATGAGCAGCAGCGGCGGCGCGGAGCCCCCCGTGCAGCCCGACAGCATGAAGGACCTGGATGCCATCAAGCTCTTCGTGGGGCAGATCCCACGCAACCTGGAGGAGAAGGACCTCAAGCCGCTCTTCGAGCAGTTCGGCAAGATCTACGAGCTCACCGTGCTCAAGGACCGCTACACCGGCATGCACAAGGGTGAGCCCGGCCCCGCACGGCCCGGCCCGCTCCCCGGGGCGCGCACAAAGGGCGGCGGGTCGGTCCACGCGTGACCCACCGCGACGTGCTGCCTCTGCCCCCCCCGGCGGGGCCTCGCGCCCCCTGATCCGCTGCCCGGAAAAGGGTCTGCATCCCCGGCGCCCACGGCCGGGGGTCGGCACCGTGGCCGGGTGGGGCTCGGGGTCCCCGCGCCGGAGCCCCGCGGAGCCCGGCCGTGCCCGCGCAGCCCTCCTGCCCCGGTCCCGGCACCCCGCTGGTAGCCCGGGGCTTGGCGCCGGTGCGTGGGGTGCTGTGACAAAGGTGCCGATGGGCAGAGTGGGGCAGACTGAGGCTGCTGCAGGTCGCGGCAGCTGGGGCTGAAACGGGAGCCCTCGGTGAGCGGCCAGCCATCCTCCCTGCGGTCCCAGACCTCCTCCCAGGCAGGAATACGGCGCTACAGTTTTGAAATCCGCGTAACAAAGAATATCGGCCGCAAATCTGCTGTTGCCAGAGGCGTTTGGGATAGATGAAGGGCCATCCTGATGATAGATGGGGATAGATGAGGGGTCTTTCCTCGCTCAAAGACCTTTTGTGGATGCTAAAAAGTTTGAGGAGGCTTGTTCAGCTGCACTTATTGTTGTATTTGAAAGCTGTATTTTGAAAAGCTGTCGCGTTCAGGATGTCAGCTCCCTTCTGTGGAGCGGTTCTAGCCCACCCCCAGCAGGTGTTTGGGGTCTTGTGATCACCACAGCTCCAGCCATGAGTGGGAATTCACGGAGCCCATTTGCTGAGATCTGAGAGAGTGATGGCAGCACCACTCCCTGGCCATGTAGAGCAAGCCTGCAGGGAACCTACAGTAAGTACCTTGAAAGCTGTCAGTGCTCAGCCTGGGCCTCTGTGCCCTAAAACGATTCGTGATGGGGTCATGTGTTGGTGCGCGCTGGAGGGAGTGYGAGTTGCATTTAGTCCTGACGCCTCCGGTTTCAGATTCAGGAGGAAAGGTAAGAAAAACTTTCAATGCCGTGGCAACTTGAACCATTCTAGACTGAACAGAGAGGGAAGGGGACAGCAGAAAAATAAGTTTATTTTAAAACAAAAGGCCAAATCTAACCCCAACACAAAAGGAAAACAATTCCTTATTGAAGCCTGTGGAAGCTGGGCTTGGCTTGAATTTAGCTGAAGAAGTATGTCTGGTTGGGACTTCAGAACCAAAATGCCATGTGCTTTTGTGTCTATGTGTGCAAAGGACTGAGTCCAAACCTACTACCATCTGACAGTGAGTTGCCAGG
The DNA here is from genome assembly GCA_035582835.1 of Phoebastria nigripes. NCBI lineage: Eukaryota > Metazoa > Chordata > Aves > Procellariiformes > Diomedeidae > Phoebastria > Phoebastria nigripes. Next base: position 184,681 of record JAYKAV010000035.1, on the reverse strand, counting down.
TTTCAAACCCAGTGAGGAGAAGAATGGGCCTGAGGCAAGATGCAATTGCACACTTCATTTCAGTTGATGTATTAAATATAGACTGTGTGGTCTGAGGTCAGGTTCCAGGCAGGAGACAGATTCTAGGGATCTGTCACTTAGATATGGAAATTAGAGGGGGCAGCACTGGTATTAGCCAGATCTGTGTGACATTAACTTGCTGCTAAATGCAGGATTCCTGCAGCAAAATAAATATATCCCTTTTGTTTTGACATTTTTGAGCAGATGCAGGTGTTGGTCAGGGGTTGTTGGTGCTCTGTTCTGTCCAGAAAAGGCTGTTGAGATGTGTAGGTTCTTCTGGCAGCTATTGTGCAGTCATTTCCACACACCTTCAGTTTCCTTTGCCCTCCCCACCCCGCCCTGTTTTGCACAAAGTGAAAGATTGGGATTCCTTTCCTGGTGGCATGGGTTTACATGTAGACCCTGAACCTGGTTTGGGAATAGGCAATATACCTCTCCAAAGAAGTCATTCCTCCACAAGGATGTGGGGGGTGTTAGCAGGCAGCGAAGAAATTAGATCCACAATCCAGCCAACCCTGACCCCAGCCTTCCCCTCCCATCTTATCAGGTCTGGCTGCATTGGCTTAGGCTCCATGCAAGAAGGCCAACCTGGTGAGGAGCCGCCGCTCCCATTAGCATCAGTAGGCCTGGAGGGTGCCAGACCTGACCCAGAAGCCGCAGTGGCCTGAAGCACTGTCACAGGAGCTGGCCAGGGCTTCACAGCCCCTCATCAGGAGAAGGCATTGGCAAATCTGGATAACTATGCACTCATTCCTGCGCCATGCAGAAGCCATAATCTTTCTGGGGCAGTTGTAACAGTAGATTCAGTTTTCTCTCCCCATGTTCCCTGATCTGCAGTGAGATCCAATTGACAGCTCACATGTGGCTTCCATCTGCTTTTTCTGTTTCTTTCTCTAAATGGGGAGAAGCAGTTGTGTGGGATGCCAGCACTGCTGGTAAAGCCCAGCAGCTCCTCTTGTAATCCCTTGCAGCTTGACATGGAGCTGAGCAGCTGCCTCTGCCCCCAGGGAGGAAGGAAGGGTGGAAAAGGCCTGCCAGGGGCAGGAGGGTGTGAATTGGGCTGCAGAGTCCGAGAGCCCAAGAGCTAGCTAGGACTGTCCTGTGCAGGTGCTGAGAACTGATGAATTCACTGGAGGCAGAGGAGGATCTTACAGGCCTGCTAGAAACGAGCACCGTTATGAAATGGTTTTGTTAGTGCCTGACTATTTGTGTCTCAGCAACCTGACTACTGGTAGTTGATACTGTTCCAGCCTCCTAATATTATTCATGAGGCAGTTTTTCTATTTATGTTAATCACAGATACATTTGCATGTTAATGGCAGTGTTTGTCTTAAAGCTAATATTTTCATGGGAAGAGCAGGGAGGCATTTGAACAGGCTTTTTGGAATGGGCCAGAGGAGACCGAGCAGGGAGAATCAAGTGGAAATTTTTGGCCTTGTGTTCCAGGGTTGGGCAGAAGGCAGTTCCTCCATGAGTGTCAACTGTGCTCTCCTGGATGGGTATCCTAGCAGTGCCCGTGGTAGGGAAAGTGGAGAGATTCTGGAGTGTGAGATATTAAACTGAACTGCAGGGGAATGGCAGGGACAGGAGCAGACCTCTTGCAGGGCGTGTGGAGAAGCATACAGCGTGTGGACAGATGGGTGGCTTTTCTAAAGGGCAAGGAGACAATAACAACCTCAGCCTAACTTGCCTCGCTGGCAGCTGAGTTTTGACTCAGCTTCTGCAGGCTTGTACATAAGCTCCCTGCTGACTCCATGCTTCCCCTGCTGAAGTATTTGATGTGATTTCTAATGCTAAGCTGAATCTAGAGACCCCTCTCTTCTGCAAACTGACAGCCTTTTCTTGCTCAAGGCTTTAGACTGCTGATGTCTGGAGTAATGTTTAGGATCTGAGGGACTGTAAATCCCAGAGTCAATGTGTGGTTTGTAGGGAGGATCAGGCACAGAATATCTTTTTTTTTTTTTCTGCAGTCTCTTGCAAGTGGAACTAGGCTGGGTTCTGCTTACAGGGAGCTGGAAACCCTCCTGGAGCCAGTGGGAGTAGGGTGGTGTCACCTGACACTGAGGGGACATACAGGTTCCTTTAGGGATCCTTGGCAGAATGATGACAGCACTAAGTCATAGTTACAGTTAAAGCTTTATTTTCTTAACAGAATTTTATGATTAGTATAGCACAGAATTTATGATTAGAATGGCACAGGATTTCTACAAGCAGAATCACTATAGTACAATCTATAAGTAGCATAATACAGAATTTATAATACAACTTAACTTACGATTTCTAATCACCTCGACCCCCTGCAGATTGGGTCAGATTTTAATATATGGTTTGCTGTATCAATATAACAATCATAATCTAGGCTCGAAAATCATATAAAAGAAGACGAGTCACTTGGTCTTCGGAGGAAGCAGACGATGGTGGAGGCGTCCCTGGCCACGGGGGGTCATGGCTCTCACTGTCCAGCAGCAGCTCTGGTCCAAGTTCCCCCATTTAGGACTTGTAACAGCTTGGTTTTATAGACAGTGCTCTGGATGCTGTTACGCTTCCCTGTTCTGTGACTAGATCATCACCACCGCCTGGTTGGCCGGGTGCCTGGGACCTTCAAGGCCAGCGCTTTTTAACACCCTGAGCACTTTTTAACACCATGTCCCATGTCTCAGCAGGCATAACTGACTTGGTGTTAGAAGGACCCAAAGGGGCATAAGCCTGTTGACCTGAGTTTGCTGTTAACTAAAGCAGGAAATGTGGAAGTGAGAAAACCTAGTGAGAGTGACGGGCCCCTTTGCACCTCTGTGGACATCTCCCCACTGTTGAGCAGATCCCTGGGTGACTCTGTCAGGCTCAAAGTTTTAGGAGCCTGAAGAACCCTTGAAAGACATGGTAAGCAGGGTCCTGTCACAGCATGGAAACCCCTCCTAGCTGGGAAAACGTGGCTTTCCTTGAGCCTCTTGTACTTCGTAAGCTTTGGGCACCTGGGCGAAGCAGAGGACAAGGGGAGGCTGTGGAAGACGCCTGGTGCTTCATTTACTTGCTGCATCCTAAGGAGTAGCTGAAGAGTTAGTTTGCAAGAGATAATGTCTCTTCAGGAAAAGAGATTCTTTTTCCCAAATATTTGTTTACACAATTAGACTTAGAGTGTAGTGTTTCTGCAAAACCCCTTTCTGTATTTCTGACCAGGACTTTGCAAAGAGAATAGAATTGACTCCTGCATCCTACCTCCAAAACATCTGGCTGTGGAGGACACTAGTCATGTTTTCCAAATGACCTAGCTGACCTCTTTAGCTCCCTCCTTTCCACAGCCAGTACAGCCTCCCAGATTCCTGCCATTTGGGAAGCAGGAGTGAGATGAAATGAATGAGCTGAATGTCCTGAAAGCTTAGAGACATGGAGAGCTCAGGGATGGAGCAGTGGACAGGGTTGTCCTGTGCCCATAGGCTTGCTTGTCCCAGTCCAGCCCAGACACAGCCTGTTGTTAGAGGCTGCCCAAGTGCTGTTTCATGCTTGAGTGAAGGGAGGGAGTACAAGCTGGCTCTTGTTGAGCAAATACCCACATCCTTGAAAAACAGAGCAGCAGCAAGGATTGCTCTGGGAGTGAAGCAGGAGGTTTGAGTGAGGCATCTTCAGGCTCCATAGCTGCAAGGATGCTTCTGTCTCCAGAGGCTGCTACCTCTTGGTACAGATACCCGAGCACCTAAAAGATGAACAGTATTTTGGGCTGCCTTTGCTGTAGGGAAGAGAAGGACCAGAGGGCTCTAGGGAGGGGATTCATGGCACTTTTTTGGATCGGTGCTGGTAGATGGAGGTGTTGCTGGGCTTTACAAATCCCTGATCTGGCATGATGACAGTACCTTGCAAAATAACTCTCTATCCCTGTGTGAGGAGTCTCTCTCCTTTATCCCCACTAAATGGTGTACCTTTGTCCAATCCTCATTTTATCCTTGTCCTCCCATGGGCTGAGGTTTTTGAGCCTGCCAGTGTGCATTACCTCAGTTTTGATGTTCCTGAGCACTGGAATTGGGACTCAGGGACTGGGTTTGAGTGCTTAACTCAGCAGGTAGTTTCATGTAGACTTATTCCTCTCCTCTCCTTAGTTTTCTCAGGTTTAATGGCTAATTCTCCTGAGGCATGGATGGTGTCTTCATTGCATATGGGCATGGTACCAATGTATTGAAGCTCTCAGTGGAATAAATTGCTTATTCCCAGCTCCTGACTCAGAGTTTTGTGTGCTAAACCCTGATTATCTTAGAATGGGTCTCGTGTGACTTGCAAAGTAGCAGACTGGAGCAGCAGGTGGAATCAGGCAAGCATCTGCGTTTGGGACTTCGGTGACCAGGCCTCCACATCTGTTAGAAATAGGGTTTAGGCTCTCTGGTTATACAAGTGCTTTTGAGGCTTTTCCTGATGCTTGACATCACAGCAGTCTGCGAGGGGAAAGCGAAAGCAAAGGGGTGCTTCCCCCCCACAATAGAGCTAGCTGCCTTTGCCATGAGAAGTGAAGGTTACCTGCATGCTTCCTGGCTTCACTGCATTTGTTAAATTGTCCGGTGATCCCACGTCTGGCCTTGGTGCAGCATTCTTGGTTCAAAACGTGGGCAATAAGGAGCTTCAATTACCTGTTAAAGATATCTAATACTTGTGTGCTGTTTGTGGAGGGTTTTTTCGCTAGCAAGAGCTGTGAGGACAGATGTGATTTGCTTAGCTGCAGCAACTTATTGGAGTTGGGATGGAAGAACAGCATAATCTTGTTGCCATGGGTTGGGATTGTCCTGAGCAGCTGGCTTCCGCATGGCCTAAAAGTGTTGTGTACCATGGAGTCACTCGGGGGTAGAGGGGAGAGATCCAGACAGCCCCTGTCATGCATCCACCTTTGGATCTATGGAGAGCTGAAGCAGCTTTGGAGTACCCCAAGCCAGGCACAAGAAGGTGGGGGCAAAAGAATGGGCCTCTCTGTTTGGGCCATAAGAATGCATCTGCAGCCCCAGCACAACAATATAGACATGGACATTTAGCAACAAGCTGAAGGGACATGTCCTGCCTTTGCTTAGGATGTGAAATGCCACTGCGAATAGGAGGGGGATGAGTGAGGGGGTCAGATGCATTATAGCGTTTGAGTCTATTCTCCAGTGCTTTGCCCATCCTCATCTGAAACAACTCAAGTGATGGAGCTCCAGGCACTTCCCTGGGGAGATCATTCCACAGTCTAATAAATCTCTCTCTGCTAGGAAATGTTTCTTGATAACCAGCCAAATTTTTCCTTTGCTTAGTTTCATTTGATTATTCTTAGCATCAGAGCACCCAAAGATGATCCCTCTTCTTACTGGAGGGGCTGCAATTCCTCCCCTCCTCCCTTGGCTCCAGTGTTAGGCTAAGATGTTGAGTCAAATCTTGACTAAGAATGTCAGGATCTGGCCTTTTCCATGTGCTTTTCATCTTGTTTCTTCAGTTGGCCCTTGCAGAATGCATTATGCTTTGCTGTTCTCTGTGTTTCGCTTGTCATGCATATGTATATTTGTGTGTGTTTGTGCACATTGTATGGGTGTACACATGGCACAGAAAGCCAGGCCTCTCCTTCTGTAGCTTTCCATAATTCCGTGATCTGGATCATGGAGCTTTCATATGAGCCTAAAATCCCAGACGCTTTTCCTCTTTCCTTTTTTTTTTTTTTTTTTTGTATCAATAATCATACTGGTCCTTGCATCTCCTCTGATCCTTGTGTTTTGGGCTGTTTCTCCCACAGGCAACATTAGCTTGTGTTTTGCTCTCCTGTTGTTTCTCACCTTGTTCAACACCTGTTTCAAACCTAGTTGATTCACTGGAACCCTTTTCCATGACTTCAACAGACCTTGGATGGGGCCTGCAAGTCCTTTAATGTTGTTTCTTTGTCTTTTTCCCTAGAGTCTTCGACACATCCAAATTACATTTGCACCTTTAATTAACAAGCCACCCCCTCTGCCTCYCCCCCCCGCCCCCCTTAAAAAGTCAGGTCTCGCACAAGGGCTGTCCTAGGCACTTCCTCTGTACCTGAGCAGAAATGTTGGGATGGGGGTCTGCTGGAACAGGGCAGCATCTGTGGTTCTTGTACTTCAGTCACCTGCTTTCACCAAAGAAGGAACGTTGTGTCGATGTGCATCTGCAATTGCATGTCCAACTTGACACTTGCTGTATCCACTGCAGGTTGTGCGTTCCTCACATACTGTGCCAGAGACTCTGCCATCAAAGCCCAGACAGCACTGCATGAACAGAAGACTTTGCCAGGGGTAAGTCCCAGTGAATTGTGCCTGGAACTCATGCCATGGGCTGGTGAATGGGGGATTGTCAGGGGAGGGAGTGAGGGTGAGAAGTGGCTTAGATTAATTTTCCTGCTTGTGAAAGAGAAGTGTGGTTTGGGGGTTAGAACAGGGACATGGGAGCCAAAGCACAGTGCTGCTCTTCACAGAGCTGCTGCTCTTTTCTCCACCTTGCCAAGGCTGCCCTGGGTAACTCCAGCCAAGCCTATTTCTATGCTGCTCTTCGGTCTCTGTGGTGTGACGTGACATCTTCAGCTATCTGTCCCTGTCACTAGGGAGCTGTGGGCTTTGGGGTGAAGTGCGTGGGCCCAGCCTGCACAGTGGGCATGCTGGAAAGCTGACAGGAGACAAGACAAGGTACCAGACCCTTTTCTCCAGGTGTGCAGAATTTTCTGGTGCATCCACTCCTAGTTTGCCATTGCCCTGCAGGGTGCCTGGACAATTTGTTGGGTGGCTCTGTGCAGGACCCAAAATGACTTCTAGTGCCGTGGCTGAGTTGGATCAGCTTCTCAGAAGAAAAAAATACACTTGCCACATCCCATTGTTTGGAAGAGAAATGGATTATATAGGTGAGACCAAGACTGCTGAACTAGCTGTGGTCTGTTCCTGGGTCCTGCTTGCTCCACAGCTCGTGTTGGGAGCAAAGTGCGGTAGGGATCGCAGGAGACCAGGCACTGTGGAACAGGTCCCTCCTCACAGGGAAGTCCTCTGCCTCCCTGGGACCTGCCGGTGAGCTGAAAGGACTTCTGAATTGTTGCCATTCCCATTTTGGTATGATTTGAGAGCTTTGACTGGGCAGTTCCCTTGCTGCGCTGAGGGGTTGATCAAGCACATTGGAAGGATTCATTTGGAGGTGAGTAGGCGGAGGAGTTGGGTACTTATAGACAGAAGCTCACAGGAGGCCCTGAGTGCTCAAGGCAACAGAATAATTAATGTAGACCAGGGGTCTCTGGAGAGGAGTTAGGAATTCTTAACCATAACATTTCCTCTTTAATCCATACAGGTCCAAATAGCTTCCCTCACGTCTCCCAGCTTCCCTCAAGACCTTCACGCACACATCCTTTTCCATATTTGTTTACCTGTGCTCCCTTTTTGCATAGGCCTGTGTTGGCGTTTGAGGGCTGGAAAATGTGCGTAACTTAATTGCCACTTAATAGGATCTTTACTGTTTCATGTTATCTCAGGGCAGCAAGGGGGAAGAGTGCAGATAACCAGGTGCTCAAATACTGGTTGAGTTAATTTTGTGTGAGGGGAAAAGGTCAGCCTTTCACGCTAAAGCAATGTAATCTTCTGTGTGTGTTGGTCCAGGGCAGAACTGACAGAGTCTATAAGAACAAGTCAAAGGATGGAGGAGTAGTTGTGATGAGTCATGGTACAGTGCTGTAGCACAAAGGAGAAGACAGACATGTCTCTACCTCGTACCTGTAGAGGGACTCTGAAAGGTTATTCATGTGAGGCTCGGTGGATTCAAGGCAATCTCAGTTTTGCTGCAGTTCTATATCGGGAATTTGTTGCATGTTTCGCTATGTTCTCTACTGTTTGTGCTCTCAGTGGTTATAGAGTGCTGCATGGAGTAGTATTTAAAGCAGCAATTTATCTGTGATGTGGTGATCTAAAGGCTTTTATGTTAAAGGAGGTGTAAGAAACAGCTTGGGAACAGTAAGAAGTCTGTGCTAGCTGAGTACTTTCAAACATGATTGTCTGGAGACAGTTAATGAGCAATGTGCTGTAATTAAGCTTCAGGATTAAGATGAAGATGAGCTGTGCTGCATTTGGAGCTGTCTGTTTTCAGGCTGGCCATACACCACTTCATCACATTTAGTTTCTCTTTTGGAAAGTCCCTCAATGACCAAGAAGGCAGGATTCTCTCTCTCTGGTCATTTTAGTGGTCATTTAGAGATGGTTACTACCAGAATGGAACAGACCTCCATCCTGATGTGCATGGAGTTGGTCTTGGCATGGACATGGGCTGGGTGACCTGAGGTAGCTTTCAGCCCTGTTTTCTTAGGCTGGTTTGCTTGTGTCTGTATAGTAGCACCCATCGCTCTGACCCAACTGATCACAGAGAATACTCTGGAAATGAGTCACAGGCAGGAGTGCTAGGTAAGTGATTGTTTCCCTGTTTTGGGAACAAGGCCGTGAAATTTCATCTGTGTACATTCACATCTAGATCATCTTCTGATGAACTCTGTGGCAAAGCCTCTCACCAGAAATATAGTGAGGACCTAGCATAGGACAGAGAACAGAATGTGCTGGACCACACCGCTGGGATTTCAGCAAATGGGCCATAGTCTGGCAAACAAGCGATTTCTTGTTCATTTTACCCATGTACTATCTCTTTATTGCACATAGCAATAGCAGGAAGAAAGTTTAAGAGTGTATGACATCAGCGTAGGGTGACACAAACTGTCATCTGAATGCATGACCAAGCATCAGCATGTTTAGAGACAGCAAGGGATCAAACTGGCATAGAAAGGATCTTGTTGGTAATCCTACACTTGCCATTGTATTGCAAAGCAACCATAGATGCCACAAGGACCCAAGTACCTTCCTTTGTTGGTCTCAATGCAGAGACCAGTGGTTGATCTCAACAGTTCATGAACCTGAATAGAGACAAATGGCTTTCTTAGTCTAGACTGGGGATTTGGTAAGGACAGACTTACGGAAATGCTTTGATATGGTTTCTGATAGGTCCTTAGGCTGTGATCAGGCAGCTGGAGCAGGACTTCTGGGTTCTCTTCCAAGTCTGTCACTGGGTAGGCCTGTGCCCACAGGGGTATTGCTTAGGCCCTTCAGATCTGATGCTAGTGATGTCAGCCCATCTAAGAATGCTGCCACATTGTTCCTGCAGGGCCATACCTGCAGTGTAGCTTTCCTAAGGATTTATATTTATATTGTAGGTTTTTCACATAAGTCAACAGGAATCACCAAGATCTATATTTGCTTTTATGGCATTTCGAGCAAGTTCTCCTTTTGGGAGATCAAAATTCTTGTTTATTTTTAAATTGAGGGCTGTTGGATGTATGGTAGCTAAATAGGATTTAAACTCAAAAAAGCTTATTTTTTGACAGTAGGGCTTAGCATCTTTTCCTGAAGGTAGACAGATTTTTGGCTTTCACCCCCTTTTGTAAGGGCTAGTGCGCTCAAGGTGTAAAGCAAGAAGACTGTCATCTGTATATTGTATTATCTAAAACACCTGTGTTGCCTTCAGAGCTGGTGAATTGCAGTGAGTGCAGTCTGGAAGTAACAAATGTGTGAATCTTCCTTTGGGGAAGGAAGGATGGAGCTTCCTAGAACAGAGAGGTAAAGTGCATCCTCAGTGAATTAGCAGAAGTGTCTGATCACCCAGGCTTTCTAAGGAGCTTAAAAGGATGCCAAGTATCTATGCCCTTGCCGTCAGTGGGGTAAGTGGGAAGAATGCCCTGCCTTGTGGCTGTGTGGGCAGGGAGCCTGTTGCCACACACTGTGGTGTGGGCCCTCAGATGTGGACAGCAACCTGTGAACCTCAGCACAGCCAAAGGGCCAGCACGCAGCAAGACAGGTTTGCCCATCAACCTGGTCGCTACACGTGACAAGCGGGAAGCACGTCACACCTCACTCACAGCGACTCATGCTGTGCAGCATATAGACATCGCCAGCATCGTGGCCAGTTCTCTGCCCAGCACCACCTCCTAGCCAGTCTGACACACTCCTACTTCCTGCCCTTCACAGTACTTTCTGCGTCCTGCATGTGCAAAGATCCTGTTTCGTGTTCCCCAGTTTTGCTCCCTGAGGACAGGCTGGGGAACTGCAAAATTAAGCCTGACTCTGTCCCAATAAAGCAGTTTGATGGGCTTCAAAGACTCAACAGAGGTGGAGACAGATCTGCCTGAGGAACAAAATAGAAACCAGCTCCCTTTGTGGCCTGAGTCCACAGGGCTTGGAGAAATACACACAACCCGTGGAGGCTGAACAGAGGCAAAATCTTTGGATCTGAAAAGCAGAGAGGGAATCAAGCCCTTACGCTTCTTCCTAAATCTAGTGTCCTCTTCAGCTGCCAGCCAGCCTAGCAGTGCAGTGTTTCACCTTCTCCCTACTCCCTGGCAGACTCCTCCCTGGCTCAGTGAAACGATATTATATCCCAATAACCCATGCCTTTGATTCATGATTGTGCCTTCACTTTGCTGAGTTCTGAAAGGAATTGGAGAGGTTATTAATGACACGCAGTGATCACACAAGTTAAAGCTTCTCGCTAAGTGAAATTTGAGGGAAAAGCAGCCAGCTTTTCAATATTTCGCAGAAACGCTTTGTGTCTCTTTTCATTTGCAGCCAGACAGTTGCAAATTACATAAAATTGCTCCTGAAGAAGAAGGGGAAGGAGAATAGAGGGAGGAAGTGGAGGGGTGGTTTAAAAAAGTAATTCTTCTGGCAAGGTACAGTTAGAGTTTTATTTCTATGCAGAACAAAGAAGGGCTTGCTGGAAGGTAGGCAAGTAAGTGGCAGAAATTGGTATTGATCCAAGCTGGGAATATGGGCAGTTTAAGAGCAGTGATGGGGGTACTGAAATGTGGCTACATCAGGGGGAGAACTCATGGATGCAGTGACGGCTTGGGAACGCAGGGACACAGGAATGGAAAATTACAGAGAGCAGCAGCATAAGAGCAGAGAGAGACTCTGGGAATGCACCAGGGGTTGAGATGCTGCAGCACTAACTCAGATGGCTGGGCACAAGGATTAATACAGGGACCCAGCAGAGCTTGAGCAGAGGGCATCCTTGTGGGCAGGCTGTCTCCTGTGCTGCCAGGAGCAAGGGCTCACCATGGGCCATCTGTCAGGATCCACAGCCTGTGATGATACAAGGGAACACAGGTGACTGGAGGGCTTTTGGTAGAGAGGTCAAAGCATCTCATTCTCCCCTCCCCTCTCTTTTGTGCAAGTGCTTGTGTGAAGCCAGCCTGGACCAGTATTTCTGAAAGTTTCTTCATGTGAACGCTACAGGATATTGCAGCTGGCAAAGCTGGGAGACATGCTGAGGAGTGGAGTAGGGGGCCTGAATGTTTGGTTGGGGTATGAGCTGGACTCTGGTTCTTAATCTTTGAGGTGGCTTCTGCAGTTTGAACTTTGGGCAGGGCAGGGTCGAGAAGTTTTTCCCATGTCCATCCTGCAGGTTTGATAGACAATATCAGCAAATTCATGAGAGCCATACAGCATTATCAGTAGAAGGTAGCAATACAGAGAGCATGTCAAGGCTGTCTCGTTGAAATGGCAGCACCAGGACATGAAGGTACTGGGCTAAAGCAGCCCCTGGGCAAGGAGCAACAGAAGTGCCTGTTCACTGTAGAGAGAATTGTAAATGCTTATGCTGGTGGGGGTTTGGCTTCAGGGGCTGAGAACTAGCAGTGAGGCAAGGCAGCAGCCCTATGAAGTACATACCCTGAAGAGGGAGGGGCTCCCCCTGCCTCCCCCTTGGCAAGCTGCCAAGGTAAACATTGGCTCCTGCTGCCTATGGAGTTGGAAGGATAATGAAATTAAAGATCAGCACCCGTTCCCACATGCTGACCAAATGCACACATGCAGGCTCTGTCCTGTGCACAAGGGGCCTCCCTTTCTCCCTAGAAATTGCTGCCCTTTGCGCAACCGGGCACTCGCATCTCCTTGTAGCACAGAGCTTAGACTTTTGTCTCCCTCTCCCAAAGCTGGCATGTTTCCTGGTGAGCTCACCTGTGCTTGTGAACATACACACATGTGCACCTGCACACCAACCCACACAGACCTTCATCTTTGCAAAGGCACCCACACTCCTGAACATGACTCTGCATTCCCATCTCTCCAGGGTCCTTTGGCACGCACACAAGTGTTTGAGAATATGGATATAGAATCACAGAATAATTTATGTTGGAAGAGACCTCTGGGGTCTCTGGTCAAACCCCACTCAAAGCAAGGCTAACTACATCAGATCACTGAGGACCTTCTCCAACTGAGTTTTGAGTATCTCCAAGGAGATCCCGCAGTCGGTCTGGGCCTCTCTTCCAGTCTGTGAGCACCCCCACAGTGAAATAGTTTACCTAATATCAGCCATAACTTTTGTTGTTCAGCCCAGAGAAGAGATGGCTCGGGGGTTCTTATGGTGGCACTGGGACTCGGGCCCATTTTCAGTGGATTTTCCCATGGGCATGTCGTTATTGCAGGAGGTTTTGCACCTCTCGGACTGTTAACGGTTGCCATGGGAACTGGTGCACTCAGCCTGTGTGCAGCAGCTGGGGCAGAGGGTCCGTGCTGCTGTCTGCTTGGTCCTGTCCACAGCCGCCAAAGTGTGTTAAATTAGCAGAGACCTCTTTCCCCAGCTGCTGTAATTAACCTGCCACAGGGGTAGAAGAGGTGGGGGCATGGCTGCATTGAGGAACTGCCAGTACCCCCGGCTGTCAGGCCCAGACCGACCGCAGCGTGTTAACCTTCCAGCACATCCGTGAGAGGCCTGTGCAAGCTCTCTGCAGACCTGGCTGTGTCTATCAGCTCAGGCTTCCTGTGCCCCTCGCTCTGCCCTTTGCCAGTTTGCTGAGGTCCTTGGAGGCTCCCACTTGTGCACGGAGAAGCACCTGAGCATGTTCACTGGACCAGGTGTCCAGTGCAGCAGGGTCAGTGGTGTACCAGTGAGCACAGGGAAAGATGGGTGTTGGATGTCTTCTCCAAACAGCCTGACAGAAAGATCAAAGCCAGGTGAGTGTGGCAGTGCTCCCAGCTTTCCCCTCTGCAGCTTTCTTGCACTTGCTCACAGTAACTTGGTGACCCGTCTCATACCGTCTTATTCCTGCTTTTTGTAGGCCTGCTAAGCAGTTTCCACCTTACTTTGAGCTGGGAGTGGCTCCTGTGATTATAGGGCCTCCTTGGGCAAGCCAAGGATGGCAAGACCCTGTCTCTGCTGAAGCAAGGTCCTGCAGCTGATGCAGGACTATGGGCCTGAGCACCAAGCTGTGCCTGGGTCCTCAGGCCTGTGGCTTTCTGGTGGCCAGAATGATCTCTTGTGGTCTTAACGAACTTGCTAGAGGAGCTTTTGGGGTTTTCAGTTCCTTCAGCCCTGTCTTGCAAGAGTGGGGAGGAGCAGGAGGAAGTTTGGGGCCAAATACCACTCTTCTTTGCACTGCTGAAAAGCCCCCTTGAAACCAGAAAGGGGGTTTCAAGGAACCTTGCCTGAATTTGGCCCAGGATTTTTCTTCCTGTTGCCTCTGGGGGAAACTTGTTGACCTAGCACCTGTAGAAAAGGATTTGAGGAAGTTGGCACTTTCCTCTTCTCACCTAAAAGCTCCTTTGACCTTCAGTGGCACTAATCACAAGTGACAAGAAGAGATCAGGGCAACAGGGAAGATCATCTAATGCCCTCGTTGATGCAGTGCCCTGCGGTGCACTGAAACATAAAGGAAGGAGCCCCATGAGGACAGACTGACCATGGAGCCCCGAGAGACCGCACTTAAATATGTCCGCCAAACAGTCACGTACCTGATAGAGGCTGTAATTGCTATGTTGGGCTGGCCTCCCTGCTGGTTGTCTGATGTTAATGCACAGTAATGGTGCTGTCACTTCCACAGAGATACCAGGGAGATCCAAAGGCTTTCTGAGTCGTGGCGATAAGTTGCTTGCCTTCCTCCCAGAGCAGCACTAGCTACAGCGGGGACAAGGATTAAGGGAGGTGTTAAGGAAGAAGGAAGGAACACAGCGCAGCAGAGAATCCAGGAGGCAAAGCAGCCAGTCCATGTGTGTTGTTGCCCGCACACTGCTCGGATGTCTGCTTGCTGATTCCTGCATGCACTCAGCTTCGGTGGGGAATGGGAGATTCCCTGCTGTGCTGATTTGCCCTCTGTGCTGGGGGTAGGGAAAATACCTCCGAAAGAAACTTGTGAGAGGAGTTGGAGTTTATGAGTCCTCTTCTCGGTGACACAAAGCAGTTGGGTGAAGTCTTCCAACAATCTTCCTTGCTCATGCAAAAAGAGATGGCCTTAGCCATGCAGGCAGGAGCTGTGTGGTTTGGACTCTGGACTTCGCATCCTGCTTCTGCCACAGACTTCCTGCATGACCTTCATCGTCACGTGCCTTGATTCCTCCACCTGGAACATGGTACTCATAATTATCCATGTCTCCTTCATAATGGGATTGGATGGGGTGAATTCATAAGCAGCCTTTAGAGCTGTGCTGGAATGGTGCTTGGTGCTAATGTTGCTCATGTTTCTGTGTGAGACAACTCCCCTTTCTCAGGGAAGGATGGTTCTTCTGGATAGGACCGAGGTACACTGAGACGTCAGTGGAAAGATGCAAGCAGGAGACTCGAGCACTGAGACTGGCACCAATCCATCACTGCTTGCATTCCCAACCAGAAACAGAATCCAAATGAGCAAATCAGCATTTAGATTTATGTGCTCTGCACAGCTAGAAGTGGTTGTGATCATTCAGGTAGGGCATTTTTAACTGGCCAGAAGAGGACCAGCACACAATTTGCAAAGCCTGAGAGCCCAGGACCGAGTTCTGCCAATGGCCTTGGTTGCCTTTTGGTTCCTCCTGATGTCCCAGAGGAGCCAGCCTGCATTGTGTGTTTCATGCTCTCTGCCTCTGACCCACTTAACACTATGAGGTTCCCCTGCATTGCACCTGAGGGGCTATTTTACATCACTTACTCCTAATTAATAGAGAGGCTTGCCCTGCCGTCCCAGGGGCTTTCTCCCTCTATCGAGTTTTTGCAGTTTGAAAGGAAGCAAGGAAGCAAGAGCTAGGGGTCACTGCTCCTCCTTGGAGAACATGGCTACCAGACTGATGAGATGACAGCTCATGCTGGGCATCAGTGTAAATGTGGGGACCTAGTTCAACTCCAGAAGGTTTTTTTTTGGGTGTGGTGAGAGAAATGGTGCATTTTGACCTTGGTGAAACCAATAGCAAAGCTTCCTCTGACTTTAGCAGGTCCAGGAATTTTCCTTAGATCCTTGATCCCAAGAGTGCTACAAGGGTGGGGGAGCATTTCCTTGAAAGCACAGAGGAAGCCCAAACAAAGCACGGTTCCCCATTTCTCTATGCTGACCAGATGCTGGGGATGGGGTGGGATGTAATCTAGACACTCGCCAGCAAGGCCTCTCACACCTGCCTGTTCCCTAGAAACCTCTAGGCTCCTCTGGGCTGCAGTGACTCTCTTACCACTGGGTATCTCCTCACAGAATTGTTTAGGTTGGAGAAGACCTTTAAGATCATCAAGTCCAACCATGAGCCTAGCACTACCAAATCCACCACTAAACCATGTCCCTAAGCAGCACATCTACACGTCCTTTAAATACCTCCAGGGATGGTGACTCCACCACTTCCCTGGGCAGCCTGTTCCAATGCTTGACAACCCTTTTGGTGAAGAAATTTTTCTTAATATCCAATCTTAATGTCCCCTGGTCTTCAGGTCATTTCCTCTTGTCCTATCGCTTGTCACTTGGGAGGAGAGACCGACCCCCACCTCGCTACAGCCTCCTTTCAGGTAGTTGTAGAGAGCAATAAGGTCTCCCCTGAGCCTCCGTTTCTCCAGGCTAAACAACCCCAGTTCCCTCAGCCACTCCTCATAAGACTTGTGCTCTACACCCTTCACCAGCTTCATTGCCCTTCTTTGGACACGCTCCAGCACCTCAATGTCTTTCTTGTAKTGAGGGGCCCAAAACTGAACACAGTATTCAAGGTGCGGCCTCACCAGTGCCGAGTACAAGGGGACGATCGCTTCCGTAGTCCTGCTGGCCACACTATTTCTGATACAAGCCAGAATGCTGTTAGCCTTCTTGGCCACCTGGGCACACTGCTGGCGCATATTCAGCTGGCTGTCGACCGACACCCCCAGGTCCTTTTCCGCTGGGCAGCTTTCCAGCCACTCTTCCCCAAGCCTGTAGCGTTGCATGGGTTTGTTGTGACCCAGGTGCAGGACCCGGCACTGAGCCTTGTTGAATCTCATACAACTGGCCTTGGCACATCGATCCAGCCTGTCCAGATCCCTCTGTAGAGCCTTCCTACCCTCAAGCAGATTAACACTCCTGCCCAACTTGGTGTTGCCTGCAAACTTTCTGAGGGTGCATTCGATCCCCTCATCCAGATCATTGATAAAGATATTAAACAGAACTGGCCCCAGTACTGAGCCCTGGGGAATATCGCTTGTGACCGGCCACCAGCTGGATTTAACTCCATTCACCACAACTCTTTGGGCCCGGCCATCCAGCCAGTTTTTTACCCAATGAAGAGTACACCTGTCCAAGCCATGAGCAGCCAGTGTCTCCAGGAGAATGCTGTGGGAAACGGTGTCAAAGGCTTTACTAAAGTCTAGGTAGACCACATCCACGGCCTTTCCCTCATCCACTAAGTGGGTCATCTCGTCATAGAAGGAGATCAGGTTAGTCAAGCAGGACCTGCCTTTCATAAACCCATGCTGACTGGGCCTGATCACCTGGTTGTCCAGTACTTCCTCACTGCTCCCTGAGGGCTACACAGGCAATGTGGCTGCTGTGCTTTGTAGCACGTAACGCTCTGGTGGTCGGTATAGCTTCATGCCCCCATCAGGCTGGCCAGTTGCTTCCCACCAGTAACCCCAAAGAAAGCAGGCTAACAAAGGCTGCGTGCTTGTGAGAAGGAGAGCGATGCAGACAGAGAAACATCATCTGTGAGAGCTGTGGGCTGTGGAGGGTAAGCATGGCTGTGTTTGGAAAGGGAAGGTGTGCATCCGGCCAGGAGGGAAAATGTGAGGGAGAAGCTGAAGCAGGGCAGTGGGAGCTTTGCTCCCTCCCATGTGCTGCCCACCTGGTGTCCACTGCTGCATGTGGCTCCAGAAGGTTTCTTGAGTCCAGTGGGTCATGAAGCTGACAGCTCTTAGTCTGTCATTAGCAGCAGGTAGGAAGGACCATGAAGTGCGGGGGGAGGGACTTGGGGTGGGTGACATTTGGCCTAACGGCATGTACTAAATGTTAATGTGATATTCTTCAGAAATGAAGAACAATAATGCTCAGCTGAATAATTTAATGAGGAAAATAAAGCTCAGCTAGTGAGGCAGGCACCGGCTCATAAATCGTTTCCTCAAGTTCTCCATGCCACATGTGTGTTCACATATGTTTGTGTTCTTGTGTGATAAAGGGATGCATGTCTGTGCATGTGCATCTACTTGGCGCTTGGAGTTTAAGGCAGGCTCATCCTGACTTTGTTGAATTCTGGGCCCAGCTGGGCATGTACAAATATGGCTTTCTTAGAGACAGGTGTGTTCTCTGATTACTGTGCAGCTTGAGATGATGACTGGAGGCTAGAAGAATTTGTACTTCCAGACTTTGCTGTGCAAGCCAGAAGCATGTCCTCCCTCCTGCCCTGTTACTCTCTTTCTCCCTCAAATGGAAGGGGTAAAGCTTGACCATCCTTTCCATGCATTGAGTTCCTGTAGGGGACAGAGCTCTTTGTCTGAGACCTGTATACAAAGTTTAAGACCCTACAGGGACACTTCTCAAGGCCTTGCGACCTATGTTGTTGAGTTAAAGCATCTGTGGACTCTCTTTGCATTTGTAGGCTCACACCTCTGCTTGAGAGGCCTTTGATATTTTGTTCATCTTTAATGGCAGCATGGGACTTAGAAGGGTTGAAGTGGTGGTGTCCTGTTCGTGGAAGCCTCTGGGTGTCCAGTTCTCTGCAAGGAGGACCATGCCTGCCTCTGCCTCAGTTGGGAGACCTCCCATTTCAGGAAGCAGCCGGCAAAGAATCCTGCTGCTCTCCTCCAAGCCTCAGCATCTGGACAAATTTCTTGTATCTCATTTTCTCCTCTTTACTCACATCTTCCAAAGTAGATGAAGACCAGCCGAGAGACCAGGCGTCAGTTCAGTGGGTGGCTGTCAAAGTCACTGGAGCTGGCAAGGTCTCTGGAAACAGGCAGCCGTTGACTGAAGGCTTGGTCTGACATTGGCAGAGGGTGAGTCTTCCTGTGCCCTGCCAAGGTGCTGTGTCAGGTAGGCAAGAGAGAAGCTGTGGCCACAGCTGTGGGGTGCAGAGCAGCCCACATGCTTGATCTCGTCATAGGCAGCCCCGCTTCCTCTTGTCGCTGCAGCCAGACACTGCTTCCAGACTTGCACCAGTGCTAACCCACATCACTGTGCTGGCATCGGTGCTGGCACCTCTACCGCCAGTGCTGTCTTGCAGGCATTGTGCCATGGCCCTGCTGTGGGCATGTCACCCTGCTGTGAGTGTGTGACCCTGTGGGGTGCACTCCCCCATGGCAGGCAGGTTCAGTAGGGCCAGCCATGGCTCACTGTCCGAAGGGCAGGCCCTGCAGTGCACCCTTGGCTGCGTAGCAGTCCCTGGGATGGGGGGAAGGAAAGGAGTGGACAGATGGGTAGGGGGCCCCCTCCCCAGAGATGATATCAAAATGTCTCTTTTGTGCAAAGCAGAGGGAATGCCCCCAAGAGCTGGTTTCCATGGCAACCACAAATGTCAGGTTCCATGTGGTGAATAACCGTTTCCATGACAACACCTCCTTTACCCTAGGTGCTGGGAGCTGGAGTGACAGCCCTGTTGGGGGAGGGGACAGGGAGATGTCCTCAGGTACTTAACCCCCTCCCTCACCTCCTCCCATCCTTTCCGACTCCTTGCCCGAAGCCCGAAGCCCCAGCATCCCTGGGGGTGTGATGCTCTTGGCTTCCACGGCATCCCTTCCTCCCTCCCTTCCCCCAAATGGATTTGCTCCTCACAGAAGCTGAGATCCGAGTCTGTCCCTCCATCTCCCTCCCCATCTGTTTAGCTTAATCCCGGTTTTGCATCCTGGATAGAAACAGCTATTTCTCAGTGCTGTGGGACAGTGGGGAGTGAGGTGGCCAGCTGCCCCACTTGGCTCCGCACCGAGCCCTCTCTTCCGAGTACACATCTGGGCTGCCTGCCCTCTCCCACCCAGCCTGCTGCCGAAACACCCCCAGCCTCAGCTTGCACAGGCATATTGCCAGAGGCTGTGAGCAGCAACAGGAGCCACTGCCTCTCAGTGAGGAAATCTGAGGCTTTCTGGAGCAATGTCTGACCGCATCCTTCTGAACCCCTGCCCCACATCCCACTCAGCTCATGGGCTGAGAGAGATGCTTGGTGCTTGGCAGCTCCTGGGGGGAACAGCAGCCCAGAGGCTGGCGAGTGCCAGTGCTGCACATGCTGGGGCCACGTGGCAGCACAGCGGGATGTTAGGAGCTCTGCAAATCCATGCAGCTGATTGAGAGTGGGAAAGGGGCCCTCAGCCTTTCCCTCTCCTGCAAATGACACAGCAAGTCCTGGGAGATGGAGTTGGAGTTGGCACTGCTGCCTATCGAGGTGCAGCATGGCAGCAGCTTGGCTTTCCTTTGGGGAGCTGCCAGCCAGTCTCTGGCTCTGCCAAGCAGCCCCATATCGCTCCTTGAGGCAGGGATGGTATTGCTTGGGGCTGGTCCCAGCTTCTGCTCACGCTGCCTGAGATCCACCAGTCAGTGGAAGCCAGCTCACAGCCCCCAGATGGCACAAGCACTCTCCCGTGCCCAGCGGTCAGGCTTCAGCAGTGGTGTCCCATGCCACGGCAGCCTGTCACCTTCTGGTTGGCATGTCTGTCCTGTGAACTGCAAAGTTACTTCATGAGTTTCCTCCAGCTGTTGTGAACGTGGGCTCTACCTCTGGTTTCTGGCCAGTCTGGCTCAGCCAGCACTTGGAGACTGACAGCAGTCCACATTTTGCATGCTGGCTTCTAAACACATTTCAGTTGGTGACTTCTATGGCTTGATTTCATTTTCTGTTTTGTTGTTGTTGCTGTTTTTCCTGAGGGTGTTTCCGAAGAGAGGGGGCAGACTATGCCTGGACCTGCAACTTGTGTGCAGGTCTTACTTGCGATATTCTGATTGTTTTTTATTATGAATGTCACTGATTCAAGTCACTGTCAGCCTCTGTGAATGATGCTGAGAGACATGGAGTGAGATGTGCTGTGAATGTGGAAATCTACCTCGTACACCATTCCTCGGAGGAGATTCTGGCTCAGTCGGATCCTGCTAGCCTGGGAAGGAGGCTACAGCTTGTCAATTGCCTTTCTGGGCAGCATAGGACAGGCATACCTTCCAGCAGATGAGAGTTTTGCCCTGCTTTGCAAATCAGACAGTTAAAGCTGTGGGTTACTTAATGCAGCTACTCCTGGGTAGAAGTATTCTTCTGTCTTACCTGGAGAGTCCCCATATCACGTGAGCTAAGCTACCCCTCAGGCTTGTTGCTTGTGGTTGGATTATTGCTGATGACGCTAATGGGTGCAAGAGAGGTAAACAGCTCTTCTCCACAACCAAGCGAGAGGAGTTTTGTCACTTTCAACCTGAGCGTTCCCCTTGTGGACAGGAGATGTTGCTGGAGAGCAGGACTGCCCTTCTTTAGAGCCACTCTGGTGCACAGAGCTCTGACTGCATGAGGGCTGGGGAAGGGGAAACATAACATGCCTGCTTGCTGTACTGCTCCTAGCCAAGTTCAGAGGCAGTCTTTCCTCTCTCCTGCAAGGAAAGTAAGTGGCTCAATTAAGTGAGGTGACCATGCCTGCACTGAGTCAGGGTGGGCATAGGAAGAGCTTCCAGACATAGTCTCACCTTAGGCCACCCTGACCACTGTTCAGGCTCCAGTCTCATGGTGATGAGCTGCTTCCTTGGAGTCCTTTCTTTGCCACTTGCTGTGTCTGAGGAGGTGGAGGTTTATGCATGGTGGGCATTTCCAGGATAGCTGTTCCCTGCAGGCAAGCAGCTGAGCAGGAAGAAGCGCCAGATTTCCTTTTGAGAAGTCTGAAATCCATGTGGTCCCTTCTTGAAGGGTTCTGGTTGCCATCACGATGTCTTGGTTCTCTTCTGCCACTCTCCTACTCTGCACAGCAGGCAGAAAGGGGCACCCTGGTGCCACTGCTGTCAGCACTGTGTGCCAGGCAGATGGGCCAAGCTCTAACCCTCTGCATTTCTCTTTCATTGCAGATGGCGCGCCCGATTCAAGTGAAACCCGCAGACAGCGAGAGCCGTGGAGGTAGTTGTCATCTCTCCTTGCTTCTCCTTTGGCGGCTTTGTGCTTGTGAGGGGGACCAAGCAAAGAGACAGGGTCCTGACCTGGCCTTCCTCTCCCTGCAGTCTGTATGGAGGGATGTTTGTGTGTGGCACGGATTTGGGGGGGGACAGGAGGAGAGTCTAGGGATAGGCTTTGATGGGGAGCCTTCAGCTTGGCACAGCAGGCAGCTGAGAGCACCCCAAGTCCTAAGGGTAATAATGTGGCTGCCCACTCCACTCTCTTTCCCAGCCCTTTGAGGGTACTATTAGCCTGACAGTGTCTGCCCCAGGAGGTTACTGAAGCAGGCATGCACTTTGGTGTACGGCACCAGGGGTCCTGGAGGGTGTAAGCAGTTGGGAAGAGGTTTCTTCATTCTTATACCTGATCAGCCCAATAAAAGCCAGATCCCTGCAGCAGCACTGGCTTTTTAACCTGTTCAGCTCACTGCTCCGCAGCTGATTCTCCTGTCTGCAGCTCACTCCTCTGCCTCCCCCATCACAGTTGGACTGTCTCAGCCTCTCCACTCTCAGTCCTGCAGCAGCCCCCATCACACTGTCAGGGCCGAAGTGCTGTTGCAGAAAATAGCATGTGATGGGGAATAGTGTCTGAAGGGAAAGGATCCTGAGTTTAGGCCTGAGATGGAGGCGCTGTCAGCCTGCAGGGGACCAGCTTGGTTAGAGCAGCATATACTGAGTAGTTCAGAGCTGGAAGATTGGGAACAGGAGAATCTGTTAATTTAATGGGGAGCTCACAGCAGCTCAGATGCCTCCTCCAGGTGGAGAAGGTTTGCAACTCCAGCCCTTTCCAAATTTATGAGCTCGTTTTGCTGCTTTTCCTTGTCTTATCAATACATTTCTTTTCTTCTTCTCTCCATTCCTGCATCTGCCTCTCCATGCCTTGTGCTGTTGGTGCGGCCTCTGAAAGCAGTTTAGTAGTGGGGAAGGGAGAATTTGTGTGAGACTCTTTGTCCTGTAGGGCAGCATATCCTGCATGCTGTGTTTAGATTTGGAAGGCTTTTGTTTTAAATTTTAAGGGGTCACTTCCAAGCAGTTTGTAGTGACTTTCAATTATTGCATTGGCAGGAACATGAGATATATTTTATAATATTTTATATGAATGTGTGTATTTATGGTTGTGTGATCCTCCTTTTAAAAAAAAAAAAGTTTATCTGTTTAAGTCAGATCATTTTTCCAAATAGAATCTGTGACTTTTCATTATTTACTTGAGGTATCGATAAGACACATGACTTTTAATGAAGTCTGGGCATTTTTATTCCCTTGGGCTATACTGAGAATCCCAGACATGCCACCTATAGACATGCTCCTTTTGAAAAGAACCATGGCTTAAGCCTCCAAAGAAACTAGCATGCCTAAAACACACAGGACTGGATTCATCTCACCTTACTGCAGCCCCTGGGTTCAGGGTTGAGTTTAAGGTCCTTGTCCATGCTATAGACAGTAAAAAGAGACCAGTGCCTTCAGGGTGATTCACTCTCTCACTCTTGACACCGATATTAGGGGTGGATGAGCTGTCCTTTAGAGGTGCCTGCAGTGGGGATAGAGGAAGCTGGCTGCTCACTGACACCTCATATTGCCTCTAGATACAACCAGTGGTGTATGTATTGACCAACCAATGGTGGTCAATCCTTCCCCCACCACACTGATTTTAAAAATTTGCACCCCAGATTTCTAATTAATTCAGAAATTGTGTAATTGTATCTGAGGTTATTCCTAATGAGTCTTTAAAAAAAAAAAAGCATAGGAGACTAGGAAAGCCTTTGCTAGTCATACCAATAACTCAACATCACAAAACCATTACATGTACACACTGGCAGATCCCATACACTCTCAGGCTGTAAGACATGACTGCATAGCAACCCTCACAGCCAACGGAGACCCAGGCAGAGGTACCTACAGATGGATGCCCCATGTGTGCACTGCTTTGCAAATACATACGTGTGCCCACTTGACACACATATTCATAGGCAAATGCACACATTTACCTTCACCAGTACCACCCACGCACAGCTGACACCCCTGCATTAAGCCCTCACACAATAGCAGTAAAAACAGACCAAACAGACAATTCAGGCTGTGAACAGACCGACCACTGCAGCTTTGTTTCTTTAACAGTTTGTGTCTCTTTGATGAGTGCAACTCTGGAATCTCTGGTGTCTAATACTAGGCTGAGGTCATTTCTGCAGTCTTTCTTTTGCTGGTGGAACACTACTAGGGACTCTCTTCTATACACAGCCACCTAATATCACAAAATGTGTTGGGATTTAACATCTCTGATGCCTCAGCTCCTCTGTCAAATTGAGCTGAAATAGGCCAACAGGTTCAAAACCAGGATGTTGATTTGGGGGCAAGCTTTTGGTCAAGGCACTGAACTCTGAAATCTCTAAGCTTATGAAAAGTGCCACAATCTCTAATGACTGCAAACAACAGGGCATCAGCTCTGCTTCCCATGGAGAAGGTCATAGAGAAAAGCAGCCTCTGGAGTCTGAACACCTGCCTCCCTCCAGCCCATGTGCCTAGCTTCCTTCCAGCTTCATTGCAGAGCTCAGAAACGAGTAGCTCCCACAGGATCCATGACAAACTGGAATTTTTCCTGAGGCAGAAGCAGTATCAAGACAGCACCCTATATTTGTCTGAATCAGGTTGCTCTTTCCAAAGGTTTCTGTTGTGATGCTCCACTTTGTCAGAGAAGTGGATGAGCAAGTTTGCAGATATGGGAAGAGCCATTCCCTATAGCAATAGCCCCATACTGGCAGGAGGTAAAAGAAAGATTTGGGGCAAGGGAGAACTGCTTGGACTAGGAATTCATCAAGGGAACAGCTGCATGCATCAGCGAGGCTCTGCTCTGCATTATCCTTGAAGGGAACCTCTTTTATCCTCTCCAGGGACTGACATCTCTCAAATTAAGCACCCTGAATTAAGTACATAAGGTTAGAGCACCAGAATTTGTCTCCTGGTCTGAGAGATGCTAATTTTTATGCCAAAGGGGCAGTTTTGGCCCAGCCCTGCAGGCTGTATGGGGATATGTGGATGCTCAGTGTTACTGCACCCTGCAGAAGGAATTCACTAGTAAAAAGATGTTGCCTGCATTAGTTCGGAGGGGGACCTGTGATTCTGGTGCAGGCTTTGTCAGCTCTTTCCTCCTTTCCCTCACGCCTCTGATGTGAGCCTGGGAGTGCCAGGAGGAGATGGAGCGAGGGGGCAGAGGAGCTTGTCTGTGCTTCTTGCGAGACCTGGAGCACTCTGCTGTACTGATGTGATACGACAGCTAGCCCAAGCCCATTAGCACTGCCTTAGAGACAAGGAAGCTCTCTGCATACCCAAGGAGATTTGCTGCGTCCCATCCACAGCCAACTGCTTGAGCGGGCTTCCTCCCTCTCCCTGATCCTTGCTGCTGACAGCTGCTGGCCAGATGACCTAAATCCACTGGGTTTAAAGAGGAGCAGTGTCCAGTGCTTGTGTGCTCTCCTCTCTCTCTCACGGCTGAAGCATTCAGCCGTAACCCCTTGCTTGTTCCCGTGGTATCTTCATTGGCGACCTGCTCTGCACTGGCCCTCCTCCTGCTGCCTGAGTGACTGACTGTGCCCAGAGCATGTTTCCATGGGAACTCAACAGTCAGAGATCAGAGACAATTTTCCTGGTTGCTGGACAGCATGGGAAATTGCCAATCAGAGGGTGAAAAACAAGAGCTGGAGAGAAAGTGAAGGAAAATGGCAGGAGGAGGGTGTGCTGTTGCAAGTGGGGGAGAGAAGATCTTCCAGCACTGCAGGAGTCCCTGCTGGGGAGCCGAAGGAGCCAGTGACCCACAGCAGTGGCTTGAGGATGCCAGCTGATTTGGGATCGACCACTTTAAGAGTGGTGACAGCAGACATCAGGTGAAAGAGCTTGCAGGGTTTCAGCCCAGTTGTGGAGAGATGAGGCAGCTTGGTTATTGGTAGGGAAACGCTCCTATTCGGAAGCTGCCCGAAGCGAGAGGGTGCTAGATCATGGCTTGGGCTCCAACACATGGAGAGGGAGTGTGGTCAGCAGAAAAGGAGCCCTTTCACAGGTCCCCAGTTGCTGCAAAGAGGCATCCTAGGGGAACAAGCCTGGGTCCTTTTCCTACGTGCAATCTTGGGAACTGGGCTGTACGAAATGAAAATAACTGTGAAAAAATATTTCTCTTATGTTGTTAGTGACTTCATCGCCTTCTAATATTGCTGTTCTGGGCATTTGGAAAAGATTCAAAACCAATAGGTGTGTTTCTTTATATTTACCTTTACAGCTTGAGTCCCTAAGGTATCATAGTTTTAACCTGTTCTGCATAGCCAGGAAGGCTGGCATTTTTTTCTTCCAAATTCAGAAAAGAAAAGCTGAAATTCCCACATAAACACAGGCCTTCCAAAATGTTCCATTAGTGAGCCCTGTCAGACAACAGAAGAACTGCAGTAAAACTGCAAGAATGGAGACTAGCATCCACTGTTTCAGTGGACCTTTCCCAAAGTGCAGGGTAAAGAAAAGTGCTTTTGATCCAACAGAAATGGTATGAGGATGAAACCACAAGAATTATCCAGGAAATTTCAAGGCCCTCTGAAGGAGAAAACAACTAGTAACTCATAGTTTAATGTTGATTTGATTGCAAGTTGACAAGGTTCCTTTTCGTTCCATGCCTCTATTGCAAAGTTGTGGCCTCTTGCATTCATTACACTGTTGCTTGGCGAAGACTTAAGCTTTGGGTGGCTGTGGTAACCATCAGGTCTTTGCATTGAAGTAGTCATCAGTCAAAACTGGAACCACTTATCCAACTCTCCACTGGTTACCCACTATTCTTCCGCAAAAACCTCACTTCACACAAAATCAGATCCAGAAGCAAAAGGCCAATGTTACAAAAGTAACATTACGTCTGTGTAGCTCTATGTTCCCTCCACTCCAAGAGTTCCAGCTTTTTTAATTTCTAATATAACTGACTTTCCCAGTTGTCTTGACACCCCCCTGCCACCCTGACCCAAACAGCCAGACAGCCTGCTGGGGTCCCTAAAGAGCAAGGCAAGACCATCAAGTGCATTTCTGGCTGTTAAGTCTTAGTCCACAATTATTTGCTTGTTAGTTCAAAGAACAAAGGATTATTTTACAGCACCTAAAGTCAGTACAAATATTTCCCAGTGTGTTTTTCCCCTTTGTTGATGTGTTTTTTGAGGAACTCCCGCTGTGTTTGCAATCCAAAGGCCGCACCATGGTGCACATATCTGAAATAAGGCCTGGCTGCAGCTGCAGTATAGATTCAGGGTAGAGGAAGGGGGAACACTGCAGAGCTCGTGTCCCCTCCCATAGCCAAACTGCGATCACATATGGTACCAGGTGATGTTAATGGGAGCACAGAGCTACTGCTCCTTTAGTTTCCATTCTCCTCTCCACCTCCCAGT
Source organism: Phoebastria nigripes (assembly GCA_035582835.1). Lineage (NCBI taxonomy): Eukaryota > Metazoa > Chordata > Aves > Procellariiformes > Diomedeidae > Phoebastria > Phoebastria nigripes. The sequence continues at coordinate 157,900 of JAYKAV010000035.1, read as the reverse complement.
AAATATGTTCCTGACCAGTCCCATTTTTTTTCCACTCCCCTTCCAGTCAGATTTTTCACCTTCTCTATGTGCTATTTTTTGGCTGGTTTACCCACCAGCATTTCTGAGCTGGCCCTTGGGTGGGGGCAGATGCTGTCTTACTGCTAAGGCGGCAGCTGTACAGCACCTGCTTTATTAGCTCCTGTGCCTTGGCTGGGTATTATTGGGCGTTGCCAGAGCACTAAATTTTGGATGGACTCAATCAGCTGAAATAGTGTCTCCAAAATGCAACCATTGTCATGCAGGTGCAGGGAGAAATGTAGAAAGAATCACAAGGAAAATGGAAGGGGATGAAATTCCCACAGGTTTAGTTATCCAGGGAATCATGAAAATGGGGAAGCCGGGAAATCTGGCCTTTAAAAAATACACAAGGCCATGTATTCCAGCCACTTCCAGTGATATAAATCAGGAGTATCTGTTCGGGAGGCTTAGATGCAGCACTTTTAACCCTTTATCTGTGGTGGATCAAAGTGCCATCTGTGTTGCATGTACATCTAGTGCCTAGTGGATAGCTGTGCCTGCAAAAACTTGTGCTTGGGCTCTGTGGGGTGGTGCAGACATACAAAGTGGCTCCCTGTGGTGTCTGCATGGTGGAAGAGTGCATCTGTCTGCACATCCCTCTTGCTCACTGAGGAAGTTTGTTTCTGAAGGCACCTGCTGGGGCTGGGTCAATGTGCAAGCATGTTCCTGTGCATTCGTGAGCCTATGTGCTGTGTGTGTGCATCTGATTTTCTGCAAGGGACCAGTGGTGTGTGTAGCTACTTCTGCAGGTGTTCTCAAGTGTGTCTGTATGTGGCAGAGCAGTGGGGGGAGGCAGCTTGCTTACTTACCTGGGTGGGAACCATCCTCTAAGCCAAGGGGAGCAAGGAAGGGGCTGGGGGTGTGTGCTTTGCTGGCAGTGTGAATGTGTAATGTGTCATCCATTCCTGCCATACATACACACCACCACCCCTGCAGCCTGCTCTGCTGCTGTAGCTCCAAGACCTGTTGTTTTTCAGGTCACTGCACTCTCAAACAGATAGCAGCTTCCTTGCTATTTTCCCTGACGTGCGTCACATTACATTGGTTTTGTTTGAAGCCGGCCCCTCTGATCCTGTCGCTAACAATAAGGAATCCTCTCTCACTGCTCTTCCCAAGCCATATCCTGACATACTTGCTCCTATGGGTCATGTCTCCCCATGCATCTTTGGAGCAGTGGGGGAGGGTTAACTCTGTAGTTAGCACAACTATCTCCTTGCAAAAATGGACATTGGGCTGACATTTAGGCTGGGATTTTAATGTTGTGCTATTTTAATAGCTGTTCACAGCAATCTGTGGAGGATGTTGCCCCAACCACTGCTGTGTTTGTGCTTGACTGGATGGCATCAGGCTGTGTGATGGGCCCCTGTGTGTACTGATAGGGGTAGAGGAGGGGAGAAAGCGCTGTGGACCTTTCTTCCCACCTCCACACTTGGCCATCCCAACAAAACCATAATCCTCACTTCTCTGTTCTGATGGAGGAACCCAGAAGGACCSTGAGCTCAAAGTCCTGGATGTGTTGGCCAGCCTTCCAGCCCCCTGCCAGTGTGACACATGTACAAAATGACCTTAGAGAGCGGGGAGTGGGGACCATGGAGCTGTTTGTTGGCTCTCACCCAACTGTCTTGCAGTTGGCTGATCCTATGGTGAGGCAAATTGGGACCCAGGATGCCAGGGTTTATTCCAGGCCTTAGAGGACAGCTCGGTAGACATACTGATTAGACTGGGGTAGGGAAGGGCAAATTGAAGCTAAGATGCTTGGTTACATAGCAGCTGTGGAAACAGTGATCTTGGAGAGAAGGAAGAGGAAACAGAAGCCAAGGGTCCTGGAATTTATTCACCCTGCCTGGGTTGATCTGCTGTATTTCCTAAGGTACCTCTTGGACTTCACATATTGTTCAATAAGGGTATAATTGCCCAGGCAGTTTTTCTTATTACCATTTGTGTTGGATCATTCAAAGGAAAGGGCTAATGAATAGAAGGAAATTATTAATCTTTTGTTTTCCTTTAGGGAGGGTAGGACAGGGGAAGCCACAGAAACTTTTGCAGGTGTGAGGAGTTTGGGAGGACCCTGCATACTCACCCCTGGAAGCATTTCAGCCAACAGCAAATCATTTCCATGCCAGGCATGTTTTCAACACTAGGCTGTTTTGTGCTTAAGTGTCCCTATCCTCCTGCTTTGGACTGTAAGCCTCATAGAAGGTTGATGTTTCTGTGTTTGCCCCTAGGGGACAGGAAGCTCTTTGTGGGCATGTTAAATAAGCAGCAGTCTGAGGATGACGTGCTCCGGCTCTTTGAACCATTTGGGGTCATTGATGAATGTACGGTGCTCCGTGGACCTGATGGTAACAGCAAAGGTGTGAACCCCTCTGTGTGTCGTGCCCTTTCTCCCTGCTCTTCAGGTAGCACTCACCTGCCTCACCACCTGTGCCTCCTTAACCACTGGGGCACTTATTCCCCCACCCCATCTTTTTGGGAACCCATATCACAGCCAGGCGTAGGGAGCAGGGCAGGAAGAGTTGTCTGCTGCGAGGAAAGATTGGGGAAGATGGGCAGAGACCAAGGTGAAAGGAGGGGAAGCAGAGCACGATGAGTAGCTGAGTTATCAGAATCACTACGGAGCCTGTTGGCTCAGTCTGGGTCTGCAATTTGAAATGTTTGTACCCACAATTAGGAGTGCATAGAGAATTTGGGGAAGAGGTAATCAGGGGCAAGGGTAGAGATGGTGACATCATCTATAGAGTATATCATCGAGGTAACAACTTGAGACCCTTCCTGTTTTTTCCAGGATAGAGGACTTGGGATGAGTCATCCTTTTGTTCCCTGCTTTCTTGGGGTGGCTTTCCTTTGCCCTGCCTGAGATCCAGATACTGTCTCTTGCGTGATGATGCAAGGGGCACTTTCACAGCAGTCCTGTCACTGCAATCTCCTGTGCTCTTTCTGTCCCTTTCCAGGCTGTGCTTTTGTAAAGTTCTCATCTCACACAGAGGCTCAGGCAGCAATCCACGCACTCCATGGCAGCCAGACAATGCCCGTGAGTATAAGGCCAGGGTACCTACCCTCTTCCTAATCCTCTTCCCATCACCCTGTTGCAGGAACCTCCCCTCGCTGTCCAAAACCATGACAGGTTCAACTGCAGTTTCCAGCTCGTGTGGTTGTGGGAGGTGGGAGTGTGCACATCTGTGCTCTTGTCTTTGGGAACCATCCTGTCTCCTGGGCTGGTGTGTGTATCTATGTCTGTCCAGACTGGTGGTGACAGCACTTATAGCTATAAAGGCTAAATAAAAGAGAGCTAAGAACCAGGCCATGAATTTGTCTTGAAGACAGCTACCTGGAGTAGCTCAAAACTGAGCAGGGTTTTTGCAAGCTAACAGTTCAGCAACGTGAGCCATCAGGACTCCAGTGTCTGAGCACACTCCCTGCCTTCTCTTATTTAGGCAGTAGAGGAGGCCTCTGGGGCAGGCTGGGTGTGGATGGGAACGCTTTGTGCATTGTGTGGGGTTGTGTAGCCGCAGCTGTGCCTTCTTGTGCAAGTGGAGCTGCAGTTGTGATCTCGTCTCTCACAATCTCTAACCTGGATTGGGGCACCTTGGGGGCAGGATAGTGCATTGCTGCAGCAGGGGTATTTCCAGCTACCAGGAACTGCTCTGCCTATCCAGCCAAGCTCATGGTGGTGGAAAGATGGTGTTTGTGGCTGACAATGTCCTGGGTGTTCCTGGCTGCACCGTCACCTAGTGAATGCAGCCAGGGATGTGTGCACCCACTTGTGCAGCTGTGCAAGGCCCAGGGTGTGAGGGGAAGGGCAGGAGAGGGAAGGGTTGGATGGACAGATGGATGGGGAAGGGCACAGCCCAGGTTCCAGGCAGCTCCCGAGCACTTTCACGCCAATATTTGCTCTTCTGCTCCTCTTCCCACTCCTCTCTGCTGCCTGTTCTGCCCATCCCACCTTGCCTGATTGCTGACTCTCTGGCTGTCCCACGGCCTCTTCTCCCCCTGCCTCCTCTCTCTGTCTCCTCTCTCTGTGCCTAGGGCGCCTCCTCCAGTCTAGTGGTGAAGTTTGCTGACACAGATAAGGAGAGGACCCTCCGTCGTATGCAGCAAATGGTGGGGCAGCTGGGGATATTCACTCCATCTCTCACCTTGCCGTTCAGCCCATACAGCGCCTATGCGCAGGCTGTGAGTATCACGCGTGTGTGTGTGGGGGAAGGCTGCCCTCCTGGCTATGGGGCAACACCATACCTGGGCTGGGAGACCACAAACGGGTCTCTGTAACCAATGCGTCAAAGCTTCCCGGCACCTGAGAGTTGTTCCTGGCTTCAGTTTCTCCAGTCAGCAGCCTAGTCTTTGTGCATTTCTCTCCTAGAAGGGGTGACAGGAGAGAGCTGGGACCTTCTCAAAGTGAGGCTGGATTTCTCTGATGTGGTGTAGACTGGCGGAGGTGTCTGGGAACACGTCAAGCATGACCCAGTGTCTTTCTGTCTTGTTTTGAGGACAGCTCAGAGCCATGATTCCTGGGTGATGTCTGCCAGACATGGCAGTCTGCCAACTTGTGAACTCTTCCTCTGGGTCTATGGCACAAATGTGTGTGTCTCTCTGTTTTTGGAGCACCATGAGAGCCCTGGGCCCAGCTTCATCTGTTTATTCCTCTGCTGAAATTCTGAGGAGGGCCCTAGTCCCTCCAGTGCTGTGCTTGGCTCCCAGGGTTTTCTCTCTTGGCTAGTGTGACTGTGGGGTTTGCAGGATGCTGGAGAGGGGGCAGTGGGCAGCAGAGGGTCAGAGGTGTTTCAGCAGTCTGGCCTCCTCTGGCAAGACTGGCTGTGCTTTGGATCTTAGTGAGAGAACCTCATTGCCTTGGAGCGATGGTGGTGATTGCCATTGATGTTTGAGGTAGGTCCCAAACTCAACAAGTCCTTGGTCAGCTGTGGTGGAGCACCTTTTGGGTCTTCTTGGTGACTGTCACTTTCAGGTCTCTGCTACCAAGTATAAAGCCCATGGAAGGAGGCCCAGAAATTGGTCAAGGCATGAGAGATGCTTGTGTCAAACAAAGAACTCAAAAGTAGATACTGTTACTGAAAGTAATGTTTCGGGGAGGGAGTGCAAATAAACCTGTTCTTCTCATACACGTGGACACCTCTTTCACCTCTGGCTTCAGTGGCTACTTGGTGTGTCTCCCTTCCATCTACATGACAGAGAAGGAACTGTTTCTCAATTGTTGGCCGTTTCCTCTCAAAGAATCCCCAGAAGGTGCCAAATGCCATTTAAGTGTGTGGCAAGAGCATGGAGTAGCAAAAGAAAAGAGGCAATACAGAGGCTCCATACTGTTGGGGAATTTTGGGAACCAAAGGTAGAATTTGTCCAACATAGATTATTTGATTCTTCTTGTTTAATGAGGCTGAGAACAGCTATACCATTCCAAGCACCAAGGCTTCCAGCAGAAGAATGGTTTAGAGGGGAGAACCCTTTTCACCAGACACCAGTATCTCTTGCCTGAACCAATCTTTTCTATCCAGCCCTGTAATCCACAAGCCAGCTATACCTGAGGTCTAAGGTTGTAGCTTAGCTCAGCTGTGGGTCAGCTATGAGATGATCATTCTGGTGTATCTTCTGCTGTCATGGAGATGGTGCTAACTTGGGCACGGTATGATGGTGAAAGAGGCAGGAATGGACCACACAGTGAGGTTATGATGGCAGAAAGTACTTTATTAGCTTATGGTCCAGGATGTATAAGGAAGGAGAGCAGTGAGACCTTCTAGACTCTTGTCTTTAAGTGCCCTCCAATCTTCAGAAACTCTGCTGATGACAAGAAGCCAGTCAGGCCTAGGCTGTGCTCCTTGTTTATCTGCATCTTCTTTCTTCAGTTGTCTCTGTAAATTTGTTGCTTTGTCTCTGATTCTTCGCTGGCCTTCCTGCTCTGTGACTTTATTTTGGCTTTCCCCTTGACTCAAGACTCAGCCTGTCTCCCACTCTTTCAGGTTTTTTCCTCCTTTTCCTTTTCCTTTCCACTGGTTTTGGTTCTCTCTCCTCCTTCTTTCTGAGGCACTGACCTCACACCTGATTGTTTCTTCTCTTGTGTCATCCCAGTCTTTGGTCTCCCTTCTCCCAGAGGAGAGATCCTAGCCAGTTCTCATACGCATACAGTGTCCCCATCAGAGGGAGAGGGTATCAACCCTTTTACATGCCATCTAATATCTCTGGAAGTGGGGACAGAAGGGAGGGATTTCCTTGCTGAGTCTCCTTACAGCACCTCCAAATGTCCTGCCATGGGCAGCTCTTGGGAGCTGGGACCTCTGGTAAGCCAGGGCTCAGGGGAACTCCTAAATAGTTCATGCTTGCATGGTGCAGAGCTTGGAGTAGTAGATGCTGCACCCAAGGTTACTCACAGGCCCAGGAGATGCAGCTAAAAATTATGGATGTGGTTGAATCAGACTGAGAGGAGTGAGTGCTGCTGGGGTGAACTGGTGCATCATAGGCATTGGTTCTTACATTCACAATTTAATGCACCAACAACTTTCTCTCCCTATCCCCATGGGATTTGCTGCCTCGCCAAGCCAAAGCAGTTCCCAGAGTCCCCAGCCTAGGAAGAAGGAAGTTTGGAGCCTGGGTTGTTTGGTTTTTGGTTTTTTTTCAGTTGGATGTTTTAAATTTATATTAATTGCATTTTCCTTTAAAAACTATCTCAAATTAAACATGAAATAATCACAAACTATGTTAGGTCTAAAGTTACTCTGATCTATTCAAATATACAAAATAAGATATTAAAAATAGTCAAACAGTACATGTTAGCTGATACTGTTTGTTAGAAAAATTCTCATACTTATCTGGGAAATATGACTGGCTAAGCATCTGGAAGCAGTTTATTTAAGTGCTTAAACCAGGTTTTGATCCCAGGTGCCTCTTCTGCAAGTGAAAAGTAAGTATTTCCTTCATTTCAGTTTATTCAACAAGTTGAATTCAGTGATTAGTTCAGATGGAATCAGGGAATTGATTGGGAGCTGAAAAAATAATAATCTATCAATACAAAAGAGGCCTGAAGTCTTAAAAAAGCAGCCAGTGCAATTTACTAACTGCTTACAATGCTTGAATATTTCTTGTATTTCATAAATCAGTTAGTTCTAAACACAAAACAGTTTGTTCACACACCCCCCTTTTCTTTCTGCTCTTATGGTTCATTATGGTAATTTTATTTAAGTAATGAAAACAATTTCAGAATGCTAGTTTGGTGCATGTGCAGTTGCATGCAGGTCTTGTTCCAGCTGGAGCCTGGCACAGAACAGGCATTAATGAGAAAAAAGAAAATCAATATTCATCTAGTAAATAAGAAATGCATTGGTTCCTGCATCCTTAAATGGGGACAGTGTGAAGACAGGACTAGGAATATGTGCAGACTGCTTGCCATAGGGACATCTTCCTTAGCAGTTTTGTGCTTTCAGGAAGGCCACATTTTGTTGTAATCCTGGCTCAGGGCGAGTGGTTCGCAGTAATATGAGTGAGTCCTGCTTCAGGGGAATCACTCCAAAGACAATGTGGCGGTGAATAGATGAGATGATTTCAGGGTGCTTGCTTTCTGGAGTCAAGCGGTCGTGAACCTCTTTGCTGTCAGTCAGTCCTGCCTGTCTGCAGAGACCCTGCTCTGTGGTGTGCCTGGGTGTCCCACCTCTTCCCCAAAAAGGGCTCTCCCCTATCCCAGCGCTGCCCTGCAGAGTCAGTTCCACCCTAGCTGCTTTGCTTGTGCCAGCTTACAGAGACAGCAATGCCATGAAATTAGGCAATTCCTCTTCTTTTTACTCAACAGCAATAATCAGCTTCTGTGTAGAGGAAACTAAGAGAAGGTTTAACTAGCCATGAACTTTTCAGAGTTACCAGATTCTCCAGCTGAGACCTGGGCGAAACTAGCTTACTGACTCAGCCATTTGTGGATGAGGCAGGTTACTTGAGTGGCGTGTATTTATGTTGCAAAGCAGACAGTGGGATACGGTTGTAGTTCATGTAAGGAGGATTTGTGTTTTTCTTGGGTTTTGCCATTTCCCACCCGCCAGCTCCTCCTGTGGAATTGTAGTTTCCAGAAAGCCGTGCCTGTGCCTCCCCCGCTCTTCTTGCTTGATGGTGAAGACAAGGCTTATAAAGGGGCTAGGTAATTTTGCATCCAGAACTAAGTCTTTGTTGCCACTGCACTCTGAGCGCAGTCTCATTTAATCTTAAGCTCCAGAGCACCAACTGATGGCCAGATAGGACCAGAAGGATTTTTTTCTTCTTCCTCCTAACCCTCCTCCCAACCTCGTGTCCCACCCTCCCCACCCCCCACCCCATCTTTTTTGCATTGCGCATCTCTGCCTAGTCAGGTGTGTTACAGGACCACAAGGAGCTGCCATCTCCCAAAACCAGGGTGCAGGCCACTGCCAGAGGAAAGACTGAGCTCAGTGGATCATGGGGCAGACCTCAGATGGCAAAGTATGCCATACGAGCTGGGCCTGGACGGACACCTGGTTGTACAGCAGGGTGTACGTACCAGAATGAGCCTCACATGTCTCCCAGCAGCACGGTCTCCTTGTTGAGGCTGGGCAAAAGGAGAGGGATTTGGACCCTGTTCCTCAAGGCAAAGCTGTGTTAATAACTGGCACTGTCCCAGGAGAAGTGGCAGTGCTCAGAGAAAGGGCTGTGGCTGGGAGGAAATGTTGCTGTGCCTGACAGAGCGGTAGGGCCTGTGGTGAGAGGGTGCTGCTGGGTGCCAGGAGCACACCCCTTTACCTGCCCCCTTCTGCACTGCAGGAGCTCTCTGAGCAGGAACAGCCCATCCCCATGGTCCGGCGCATAGCTGAGTGAGCGAAGACCCCTCAAAGTTGCTGGCATGCGGAGAGGGTGAGGGTGGGTGGAGGGCTGCCCGGCTATGGCCCTGGCTTTGCGGAGGATGCCCGCCTAGCTGTGTCCCCTGGCTGCAGGGCAGGAAGCTGTGCCCAGCTCTCGGGGGCTTCCACGCATGGCCTGGCCCAGGCCGCCGACCCACCTCGGCAGGGGCAGCCCCTGCGTCAGTACGTGGCGGCAGGGAGCTCCAGGCCCACCTCGGGGGCCCCCGGGCGCGGGGACCATCAGCTGGGCGGGGCGCGGGGCTTCAGAGGACGGCGGCGACAGCGCCCTCCCCGGCAGGTCCCGCTGAGTCGCGGGAAGCTGCGGGGCAGGCAGCGGGAGCCCGGCGACCCCCCGTGGCGGCTGGGGGAGATGGCGAGGCCGCAGCTCCAGCCTGTCCCGGGCCGCAGGCAGCGGCGGGGGAAGGCAGAGGCCGCGCTGGCCTGCGCAGCCTCCCTGAGCTCCGCCCGCRGCTGCGGTGGGGCCCTGATGGCTGGAGGCCCCCAGCAGCACGAGGACTGGGGCAAGCGGAGCGAGCCACTGAGCTGTACATGGCCCTGAGTGGAGCGAGACCCCTGGGCAGTGCGAGGCCCTAAGTGGTGCGAAGCCCTGGGCAGCATGGGGCCCTGACTGCATGGTCCTGCTTTGCAGCTGATGCAGCAGCAGACGACGGTTCTCTCCACCTCCCACGGCAGCTACCTGAGCCCAGGCGTCGCCTTTTCCCCTTGCCACATCCAACAGATCGGTGCCGTCAGTCTCAATGGGCTGCCAGCCACTCCTATTGCACCAACATCAGGTGAGGGCCTGGTGTGAGCCAGGATGCAGCAAGTCCTTCACTACCAATGAACCTCCTGCCCCAGCACTCAGCATGGTGCTCATACAGGTAAAACAGTTCCCACATCCCTCCGGGCTCAGCATCTGGACTAGGCCGCTCTTTTCTAACAATGCAGCAAGTCCTTCACTACCAATGAACCTCCTGCCCCAGCACTCAGCATGGTGCTCATACAGGTAAAACAGTTCCCACATCCCTCCGGGCTCAGCATCTGGACTAGGCCGCTCTTTTCTAACAATGCAGCCTCTGAGGACAGCAGTCCCTAGTTCTGCACAAATTTCTGCAACCTCCCTGACACCCTCACATGTTCAGCGCACATTCTCTTGCCCTACAGCTGTTCCTCTCTGCTGCAGTTTTTCCCTTGATATAGTACAGAAGGACAAGGTTCCCAGGATTGCACCTGAGTACAGCAGTGCTATTATACATTATCATCATCCCACAGTAATAATATCAGCAATAATGCATATTGGGTTTGAACACCTGTCAAGAACAGGGCTGTATCATGCTAGGTGCTGTACAAACCTGGATTAAAAATGTTCCATCCCAAAGCTCTGACAGCAGCCAGGACTAGCAGTGCTGTGCACACTCTTCTCACTAGTGCTGCATCTAATTTTGTGAAGGCTCCGGCACTAGTCTGTCACCTCCACATGCCAACTAGAAGAGAGAATAGCTTCATTCACAGCAGTCTGGCCAGGCAGATGGAAGGAGGGAGCACAGGCTTTGTGGGACCTTGACTCTCATGGGATGTCCTCTCTTCTTGCTCTACAGGGCTACATTCACCACCTCTGCTGGGAACAGCAGCCATGCCAGGACTGGTGGCACCCATTTCAAATGGCTTCACTGGAGTGGTACCATTCCCAAATGGGCATCCAACCTTGGAAACAGTTTACACCAATGGCCTTGTGCCATACTCAGGTACGGAAAGCAGGATAAAAAAATATCCAGAGACCTCAGGAACTGCAATTAGCTCCTCTTTTCTGGATTCCCCGCACAGAACACTTTTTCTAGCTCCCTACCAGCCAGGCACTGAGACTCACTTGGTGGGGGGGTTGGCAGTGGGGGGAGAGAGAGACAGAAAGAACACAAGTGAGTCCCTTTGCTGTGCTTCTGATTATGTTCTTCTTTGTAGCCCAGAGTCCTTCAGTAGCAGAGACTTTGCACCCAGCCTTCACAGGAGTTCAGCAGTATGCAGGTACCAGCTTCCCTTGTCTCCCTCAGGCCCTTGTGTGGCTGACCAAATCCTCGGGTAAACAGGTTGTTCTGTCTCCTTGGAATACAGCTGTGTATCCAACCACTGCCATCACACCCATTGCTCAGAGCATCCCTCAGCCACCTCCGATCCTGCAGCAGCAGCAGCGAGAAGGTGAGGAACAGGGTGGGAATGTGTGTGTCCGGCAGCGGGTGGAGTGGGGATTTGTGTAGTTCATCTTCTGCACCACAGAACCAATGGGAGGAGATGGCACTAATCTTCGTCCACTCTGATCTTTAATATTGGAGCTGGGTTACAGAACCAACCATGTCTCTGCAGTGAGTGGACTGGAAGTGTTCAGAGGATGCTTGTCATGCAAATTTTCTGAGCTCATCCCTGGCCAGATGCTGCTGGGTACAAAGGGGACAACAAGCACTAGAACATCAAGCTTTGACACGAAAGGGTATAGAGTCAGCATCTTCCCTATGCAGGCAGGGGAAAAGAGCTCTTCCACCCCATCTTTAGTGATGCCAGAACCACACTGATAACAGTCAAACCAGCCTCTCCAACATACTGTCCTCTCTCTTCAGCCTTCCTAGCCTCATGAGTTTGTTTTTCAGCTTATTTCAAAACTGGCCTGGACAGAATTTGAGGCAAAGACATTCTCTGTCTGCTCCTGCTTTGTACAGCAGGTGTCAGCGAGGGAACAGCTCCTTGTGCTCATCAGGCTCACAGGGAGCAAGTGAAGGAGTGGGCAGGACCAGGTCAGCCCATAAATCGCATGTGTGGCAATCCAGGAGATTTCCAGTTGGGGCTGTGGCTTATGGGCTGAAGGCAACCACTGCATAGCTGTGGGCAGGGAACACTAGAGCAGCAGCTTTCACATACCAGTGTCTGCTGCTCTTCCAGGACTGGGAGAGCCATGAACAAGGAGCTGTCACCTCAGCTAATTTCCTTCCAGCAAAACAGCACCCAGACACTCACAGAGTTGTTGTGTCCAGCACCCCACATGGGAACTGGGCAAGCTGTGAAGGTGCATTGGCTCTCCAGAAACTAGCTCTGCATATTGCCTCCCAGCTGCTCTTAGAGAGCCCTCAGAACCTGTCGTGGACCAGTGACTGAGGGAGACAAGCAAGCGGAGGTCAAGACAGAAGGAGGCAGTGCTGAGGTTCTCCTCCAGTGCTGTGCTTTGAGTTGAGCCCATTTCTCTTCCCCTTCCCTTTGGGGGCTCTCTGTTTTATCCCTCCCCATTGCCCCCATGCCTGCAGGTCCTGAAGGCTGCAATCTCTTCATCTACCATCTCCCTCAGGAGTTTGGAGACAATGAGCTGATGCAGATGTTCCTGCCCTTCGGCAATATCATTTCCTCCAAGGTATTCATGGATCGTGCCACCAACCAGAGCAAGTGTTTTGGTGAGTGCTGACGCCAGTGGGCAAGGGAAGCATGATGGATAACGAGGAGACTCATGCACTGGGCATGGCACCAACGGTGCCGTTATTATCCATGCCTGTGTCCTGTCCTTCAGGTTTTGTAAGCTTTGACAACCCATCCAGTGCACAGACTGCTATCCAGGCCATGAATGGCTTCCAGATTGGCATGAAACGTTTGAAGGTCCAGTTAAAACGGCCCAAGGATGCTAACCATCCCTACTGCCAGCAGTGAGCAAGCAGGAGTCTCTTCTGCAGCACAGGTAAAGCTGGCACCATCACGGCACAGTTCCTACACAGTGCTGGCCAGTGTCAGGGGGCAGCAAGGTCAGGCTGCTCCCTACGGGGTGGGAAGCCAGGAGCTGAATGCAGTAACACAGCTAGCAGGGCAGAGGCCTCGCCTGCCAGGGCCCAGCCCCAACACCTGAGCAAGGCGACCAAGGCAGGCCTGGAGATGATGGCCAGGTTCAACCAAGAGTCTAGATCATCAGGCAAGTTTGTGGCAATGAGGCAGGCCCAAGGCCAAGCCAGAGAGCCAATCTGCAGGTCAAGATCAGGCTCAGGTCTGGTGAAGGTAAACAGGATCAGACATAGTCCAGTGATTGCCAGGCAGGTCCACAATGAGAAAAATAAACAGATCCAACATCAAGATGGGAAGACAATCCAAGGGTTGGAGTCCAGATAATAAGATCCATGGACAGGCCAGGTCCATGGACAGGTTGAGACTGGCACTTCCGTGATGTAGATCAGACAAGGACTGAAGGCACAGGCCTGAGCTGTAATGAGACTCCTGGGCCCATGGGCACGGAGTGTGGACAGAAGCTGCAGGTGAGGCTGGTCAAGGCCATTAAGGCCCGTTAGTGCACTCAGGGCCCTGACAGGCAGATGGATTCAAATTACCTGCCTGTGGTCTAAGCAAGGTTTCAGTCTACTTTCTGACCACTCCCAAAAAGCGTTCATCTTCCTAAAAAGGTTTTAAAACCCAATAGTTTTGTTTTCAATTGTTACATGTGCCCTGAAATTAGTCTGCAGAGAATGCTTTCCAGGGTAAGAAGGGACAATCCCATGATTCACAAGGATCACAGGAAAGCAGAAGAAAGGCGAGACCCTGAAAGGCCACAGAAGAGCTGCCTGACATGAGAGCTGGCTGTCAAAGAGCTAGCTCCTACCAGCCAACAGACTGGGAGCAAGGGAGGGCTGATCTTGGTCCCTTCTAATTGGGGTCATCTTCCTCCATGTTTAAGCAACAGCAACTCAAAGTTGCTGTTTGCAAAGATGTCCTGAGATTTGCATAGATGTCCTCCTAATCTCCCAATTCCCTCCCTCCTCCCTTTCTATTCAGGTGAAGGGAAAGTCCAGAGGAAGAATTTCTGCTTCAGGTTGATTTACAGAAAGGCCAGTAAATTTATCAACTCTTTTGGCACCACCCCTTTCCTTCCTCTGCTCCCCACCTACCCACCCCATCCTCCTTCTGCCCTCCTCCCCAAAACATGCAATTAAAGAGAAGGCTCAGTATCTGCCCAGCAGGAAGATTCTTGCCACGACGGACTCGCATATTTGCTGCTAATGCGGTGCATAGCAAAGGGACCAGAAAACCAGCAGCCCCTGGGGACCCGAAGCTCTTCCTCTTGGGGTATGCCTGGAGTACATGGACCAAGAAAACCCACTGGTGTGTCTCTAGGTTACTGCAGTAATGTATGGAAACTTAGCTCCATCCCTCCCTCCCTCCTGCCCCGTCTCCTGGCCCTTTCATAGATAAATATAAATATATATATATATACAGTCTCTATTTTTTTTTAAAGTGGCTCACAGGACCAAACTTTTCCATTCAGAGACTGACTCCTTGCAAAAGGGATTGGAAGTTAAGGGTTTACCTTTGCAACAGTGTCTTCTCAGCAAGCACTGCAGATAGGCCTGAACGTTTTGAGAGCATGCTTGGACGGATAGAGAGCAAGAGAGAACGCACATCTCTCTGCTCAACATTAGCAAGAAGCAAGGAGAAAGAGAACTACATACCTCCAGGATTAGGGCACAGCCAGCTGCTCGGCTCGAGTCACTCATCCACCGACCTTAGCACCAGCCTGGTTAAGGATCTCAAGAGCTCTCAGTCTTACCTTTCCAAGGGCTTCTGCAGACAAAGCTCCTGGAATTTGGTGCCAAAGCCTATCCTGAGCACTCCTCGATTAGGCTGAAAGCACAGGAAACCAGTCCCTTACAGGAACTGTACTGCCTCCCCACACGTGGCACAGATCCATGTTTCATAGCTCTCCATGGTAACGGAGCATTTTCTTGATCAAGGCAAGAGAAGATGAGAGTGCGAACAGATGCAATCTCCAAAACAGAGTGACAGAAGCCTCCCAGGGGCTACACACTGCCTCCCCATGTCGGAAGTAACCTAACGCTGGTTAGCGGGCAGTTCCGATTCCCAGACGAAACAGGACATTTTCACCATCTGAATTTAGCAAGAGGACTCACCTCTTACACCCTCTGCAAAGCTTTCCCAAGCAGACACAAGGATAGTATGATGAAAGAGGGTTGCCATTCTGTTTTTTCCCCCACCACCCCCTCCAAGGGACATATTATACATTATGCAACATATATAGATACAGCTATATACACTTAAGCACAGAACATAGTTCAGAGCTTGATTTAACAAAGATCCCCTGGGGGTGGGTGGGGTGTCATACTGACAAGGCATATCCCTTTAATAACTTGAAACAATCTCTTTTAAGTTTCTACCAAAGTAAGGAAAGGAAAGAAAAAACAAAACAAACAAACCAACCCCACAAACCTTCTGAATGATTGGTTTCAATATTCCAGAGTTTGATAAGGTACCAAGAACAGTCCCCTCTGTGTGTGCGTGTATCTGTCTGTCTGCATTCAAACATGAACAGAGGGTTGGTGGAGAAAGGCTGATGCAATTGATACTGAAGTGAGATACGGGGACTTCAGAGAACCTCAGCCAATTCTCATCCTCCTCCAGTTTCCCTTTGTTCAGATGTTTGTGGCACAGTTCTTTAAGTACCTTCACATCTCCTCAACCACCCCCTGTATCTGATGCTGAGAGTTTATGAGATGGATGAAGCTGTGCAAGTCTGTGTGTTTCTATAGTCCATGTTTACTTATTGTAAATACCATTTTTATACTTAACATCTATTATGTACGTGATTTGTATAATGTACTTTATTTCTGCTACAAGTAATTTCATGAAGTTTGAACTTAATCTAATTTTGAACAAAACAAAAAAAAAAAGACCAACAAATGCAAAATGGGAAAAAAAGGACTTTGGAAATTCTAGGTGAAGCTGCTTTAAAACAAGCATTTACAGTTTCTTCCATCACAGTTACTGATGTGACTGTACAATGTTACAGGTGCGATACAAGCTTCATCAATGTCAAATTCCTCACTCTGGTCAAAAAAAATCTTTATTTAATAAAAGTTTTACTTGCTAAGTAACTGGAGTTTTACTTCATGTGTTAGTTGCACCTGCTTTTAGATAATGCTTACACTTGAAGACAATCACCAAAGGCCTGGGGTGAGGAAAGTCTATTTCCATTCAGCGTATCATCTGTGCAGCCAGTTAAAAAGCATTTCACAGGGGGATGGATGACAGAGCCTGAGTCCTACAGAATACAACCCTGCCTTACTCTGAACACCATGCAGTGTCCCTGTGTCTCCAAGAAGGCTGTCTGTGGATTTTTATTCCAGTCTTCAGCATATGACCCCCAAAATGCAAGTTTGTTATATTAGCCCAATTGCAATGAATGAGTTCAGCAGCCAAGCTCCAGCAGAGCTAAACACAAACCAGTCACAGCTCTTGTGTGCAGATACCAGACATCTTTTAAGAACTCCTCTGTACTCTGCTCACAACTGAGAGAACAAAACTGGTTCTCTCAACAGCACCTTGACGGAAATCAATCGAGAGCCAGAGCCCAGCCCATCTGGTGCTATGCACAGAACCAGGAAAAGGGAAAGCAAATGCACAGACTCTTCATCTCTGCCCTGAAGGTGAGGGACACGCTTGGGATTGATAGAGAACCAACTCCATTTGCCATGCCCATGGTTCAGCCCTCCCCTTCTATAAAAGCACCAGTTTTGCTGGGACTTTCTTCTGCTTTGAAAGCCCTATTTAATGGTGCTGGAGAAAAGCAGAATATGAGCAGAGAATGAAATCTAGGACTACCTCAATTTTTGATGCCTCCTTGCCCCTGCACCAACACAATTCTGCAGTGACTGAGCCAAGGTGTATACTGCAAACTGTCATGAGAAGCAAGCAGGTGTGTGTTTCACAAGGGACGAGTTCAAACTCCAGAGTTTGTGAATTGCAGTGAGTTCTTGTTTCCACACAGCTCCATAGAAAGCTTTGCCATGTCAAAATCCAGTCAATGGCAAGGAGAGAGAAAGGAAAACACTCGGCTGGTGCCCGTTCCTATGATGTGAATAAAATGTACTTGCAACTAAAAGTGCCATACACCATTCCCAGTAACAAGAATAAGAACTCAAGCTGCAGTGACATCTCTTGCAGGCACACAAGTTTTTATATTTAGCTCAGAACAAGAGTGCACTTAGTCTAGCACCTAGCTGTCAACAAAGCAAAGAAGGAGTGGGGCATGCAGTGACCCTTTCCCAGGAAGCCACCTCTCACTGGCTAGAATGTACCCCTCAACCTGCTTTTTTTCTTTCCTTGGAGAAGACCAGCTATGATTGAAGAAAGACTGCGATTGGCAAGGCTCTGCACACTCCATTTTAGTTCTATATCCCCTAGACAAGCCTGTTTTTTAAGCAATACCTGGCTGTTCCAATAAATTCCAAACCTGTTAACCAGTTTCTACAAAATGTTCAGCTTTCAAAGCTACTTAAAATTCCTTCAGGATTCATGCATTGCGGACTAGAACAACACACAAAAGAACCATCCTCTCAGACACCAAGGAGCCCACATAGGATCTTTTATCCATCCCCAGCCCAGGAGGATTCAAGCAGAGACTGCTTTTTCTTAGCTGCTAGAACTTAAAAGCCATGACACATATCCATAGGAATAACGTGTTAGGGAATTCCCTCTATGTTCTTTCTCCTGTTCAGTGCAGGAATCATCAACCCAACTTGGCATTTACAGCAAGGAAGAGCTGATTTAACAGGTCCCATGCAGTCAGGAAACGTCTACCAACAGGCCTGGGCTCACAGAAGCCAGGTCACCAGCATTCCTTCACAGAGGAAGCATCAACATGTAACACCAACACATTAAAAAAATAGTTTAATTAAAATAGAGATTAAAATTCTATTTATAGGAAGTAAGAAGGTTCACAGAATCCATAAAACAATGAAGCAGTGCAGCAGGATGTCCCAGGAATGTAGACATTCCAGGGACATCCTGTACAGACAGAGGTTAAAGCTGGAGCTGAGAGAAGACTAGAGGCAGTAAAAGCAGACAGGTGAGGCTGAAGGAGGAGAGATGGGTGGAGGGCTAAGACAGAGTGAACAGTGGGAAAGATCTCTGACTGACGGGTAGAAATATCAGAACTGGGGCTGAAGCAGGATAAGAGGGAGACCAAGAAGCGTCTTATGAAAAGAGATAAAGTTACTTTGCCACCACTGCTGCCCTGCTGCTGCTGGACACCAATGGTTGAATGGGATGCTTAGTGGGACGGGGGAATGTGATTAGAAGCGATGTAGACGGGAAAGGAGACTGAGACTGGGCATCCCTTAAGGACTGCTGTAGTTATAGTAACTCCGTAAAACCTGGCCCCCATCATTGGGGAACAAAACCCAGAGGCAGCATATGTGCTGCAGCCACCATGGGTAGAAAACCTCCTGCACCCGTGTGGCACCCCCCTGGATGATGGCAAGCGCAGCTTCAGGAGCAGGAGAAGCAGTTAGGTGCACTTTGCCCCTGGAAGGAAACAGTCAGAGGATCACTCAAAGCCAGTCAACCCTTGCTGTGGTTTTTAACTGTGCAGACTGACTACCACCACAGGGTTCTGCATGCTAATGTTCCATGCTGAGGTGGACATGCACAACCCCCATGATGTACCCAAGCAGATGCACTCTTCCCATTAGTTTTCTTGCACATGCAAACAGATGCACACACCATCTTAAACACAGTTGTGCATTTTTTGCATGCTTTCAAGAAGAGACATGTTCCTGCAGACACACTCCCTCCCAGACTCCTACATCCTCCTCCAAATACACACCTGGTGTTCTCTAATGCCGTATCAGTATCAATCAGGCCCAGGATGCACAGTGTGATAGAGACGTTTCTCTTCTGCATTATGAGTTCATGGCGCAGCGAGCTGAAGAATCCATCCAGTGCAAACTTGGTGGCAGAATAAGAAGTGGTGAAGGGAGTGGGTATTTTCCCTGGAAAGGAAAAGGAGAGAATGGAAAACACCAGGAAAGTGGCTGTAAGGAGGATGGTGCTATGGAGAGGGAATCTGGGCAATGACAGAGGCTTTGCCATTCTGCATCAACCCATGTTATGTTCAGGTGAGTTTCCCTCTGTTTCTAGTCACGCGCAGGCACTTAGAAAATTATACCACTTTGTGTGAGCACATCCCAGCACAAGAGCCACCACATACGTGGATAAGGGGAGGAAATTTCTTTTAACTTACACAGTAACCAGGTCACATGCTGGGCTAAAAAGCCCAGTGTGATGGTCTACCTGCAGCCTTCCCCTCCCCCATCACATGCAAACACATGGACTGGATCACATGCTGGTGCATCTGGCCATGACATTTCCCTGACACCAAGGTATGTTACGTCACAAGGCAGGGATGAGCCGTAGTCTGAACTTGCGTATAGTGATGCAGCTCCCTTGAGCACACACTGAAGACTTTCTCCTGCCTTTCCATCCCGTACAGTACGTGCAGCTACTCAGCAGCCTGCTATTCAGGCTGGCCAAAGCCAGAAGGCCTTAGAGTGGCAGGATGGTCTTAATGCTGTGTCAGAAATGCAGGAGAGATGGGCCTGGCTGTGAGGGACAGGAACCAAACGAGCAGATCTGGACACGTGGTGAGTGAAGAGCAAAGTTCCAAGGGAATGCAAAATGGTGCAACACAGAGAAGGTCTTCCAGAAAACACGGCAGCCAGCCAGCCACCATCCTGCTTGCTACTACAACATGCACAGCTTGAAAATGTGTTGAGGGGTTGAAGGACACAAAGAAACATGATGTGCTGGGAACCATTGTTTCCACAAGGCCAGCGCTTATGCCAGTTAAAGACACCAACCTGTGAGGGAAGAAACAACCACCAGAGAGCCTTTATTCTTCTCCAGGGTGGGAAGAGCTGCTGTTGCGAGTGCCACATAACTGAAGAAATTCAYCTGGAATGATAAAAGTAGGCATGGAAGAAGCAAGAGGGTTTGGAGGGAAGGTCAGCATGAGCCAGAAAGCCAATACCGTGGTCAGAAATGGAAAGGAGCATGGCTTGGATTTGCTTTCTCAAACATCAAACGAAAAGAATCATCTCTGTAAAGATGGGGACAAACATTGCATCCGTGAGTCTTTCAGATTCCACAAAAAGCAATGGAGAAGAGTCACAGCAAAGGTTATTCCTGGGCTTTAACATACAGATTTCTTGACAAGAGACAGTTAGCTATCCCTGATTTCTCTATATGCCATTCTTTACTCTGCAATCCCTATCCAGCAACAAGGACACCAGCAGTGTCTCAATTTGCTCCCCTTTTAAGTTTCTCTTGATTGAGCTCAGACTACAACGAAGCATAACATTCAGCACCTCTTCTGAGCTTGACTGCTCTCTAACTTGTATGAAATTTCTTACCTGTGATCCCAAGTTCCCTACTCTCCAGCAAACAGGCTCCTTCCAACATGGAATAGAACTAATATGACCCACCTGACCTAAGAAGACTGAATCAAGAAAACAGCTCTTCATCTCCATGGTCCCAAAACCTGGTACCAAGGTGATTCTATAGGAAAACTCTGAATCTGTGAGCAGAGACTCAAATGGCAAACACCATTTCAAACAACCTTATTGTGTTCTGCAATAACGTGTGCACTTGCTATAGATTAGTAGGAAGTGCTTGCTCCTCACCCATTGGCCTTCCTAAACTAGACATACATTGCACAACTGCTCATAACTACCCATCAATCCCTAACAGTCCTGGGCTAATGGGAGATAAGAAGGACAGAAGGAAAGACAGAAGTGAAGTTCTTCCCAGACATTCCTCTGCACACATATACAACAACTGAGCAAAACACCTGTCTAGTAACAAAGCCTCCAAACCATTTGACTTGAAACACAAATGAAATAAAAGGTTTGTTCTCAACCATTGCCATAGACTTGAATTTGCCTTTGAGCTTCCCAAAGCTGTCCCAGGAGAAGCCAGACTCACCCAATTCCAGGTGAGCTCTTCCTGCTGGGAAACCTCACCTGCATGAGCCAGCGGGTATATTCTACATCTCCAGCCCACATCTGGAAATGGGTCATGCCAATGTGGTTCAACACCAGGTAATCCAGTCCCCCTGTGGATAGGAGAAAAAGCAGTCAAACAAAGGGGCCATCCCCTAACCAGTAACCAAGGAACTCAGAAACGCCAGCAGGAGGGCTGAACCAACCAGCCACTCCCTCAGAAGGCTAGAAAGTGCTTTACCATGAAGATACATGAAATATGTCCATCTGGGAGCAGCTTTGCCTGCTCTTCAAGGGTAGAATTGGAAGGAAAGCTGTTCTTTGACAGCAGCTCTCCAAAATGATGTTTCAGAATAATGCAGACTCAGAACTTAGTTCTGGTGGTACACTCTATTTTCAAAGTTATAAGTATACAAATTTGCAACAGAAAAATTATAGTTGGTATGGGAATGTATCAGCAGAAGCAGCAGAAGGTTTAAAAGAAAGGTATGAATTGATGACTGCTGGACTGGCAGGTCATCCAGATCACAGCACACTTACACATAGTTTCTCAAGATGCCCACATCAGGAAAACCAAGAGCATAATGAAGTAATTAAGACACTCAAATAATGGACAAAAGGATAGTGAGTGTAATAGAAAATGCTGCCCAATGACAGTCTGACCCAAATGAGACAAGATGGAGAAGCAAAAGAGCATAATCGCTCAAATCCTACAGGCCACAAAAGACAATCAAAAAGCAGCACATAGTCACCAACCAAGAACCCAGAAGACACGATGAGGACTCAACAGTGGGTGTCCCTTGTCCTTTGTATCACCACAAGTAAGCTTGGCCAAGGTACTTGGTCATACACATCTTGTTGCTTGTGAGTACTAAAGAATGAGTGAACGTGAATGCATGAGAGTGGGAGTAGTGTGAATCAGTTCTGGTTAAAATAAGACCACCTTCCCCTTCTATACAGTCTTGGACTGAGCTTTGCTATGGGGGCAGGTCCCTGCTTTCAGACCTCCCAGTTTCTGTCTCTCTCAAAACAAGGCACTATGTTCAGGGTTGGGTGTGTGCAGCTGGTACACGCTCACTTATGGCAAATGCATGTACATGTGGTACCCTGTGATAGGTGAGGTACTGCAGCTGTTGCTATGGGGTGTGGTTTTAGTGAAGTACTGCGAGCAAGTACTTTCTGAATACTTTTCTCCTCTAGCAGAAGACATGCCCTCCCCATGAAAGGCAGCTAAAAAGATGGCCACATCCAGAATGGTATTTACAAACCCCACACCCTCCCGTCCTAAACATCCCCTTCAGTGAGGAACATCGGGAAACTGAAGCAGGAAGCTCCTATTGGAATGAGAACTGTCTATATACCTGAAAGCCAAAGAGATGCCCAAGATGCTTACCCAGCTTTTGAACAGCAAACTGAACCACCTTTTCAGGCTCTGAAGGGGAAGACATATCTGCAGGGATATAAAATATTTTCTTTGCTCCAAGTGTCAGGCATTTCTCCACCACCTTGAAAAAGCACACCCAAAGATTAAACAATATGGGGTGGGGGGAAAAGAATAGAAATAAGGGCACTGTAAGGCACTGTTTTTTCCCAATACTACAGTCAGTGACAGTCAATTCTGGACAGAGACACACTTTAATTTTAAATCTACCACTATTCAGCCCACGGAGAGCTCATTTTGCATCCAGACTTTGTTTAACCAGACAGTTAAGTAGAGGTAACYCTTAGCAGGATGCAGATTCAATCTACCTTGGAAAAGGATCAAGATTCACCCAAAAAAGACAGTCTTCTTCAGGAGAAATATTCTGGAATAAGGGTTATGCTTTACATTACGTTCTTCTTTTTGTTCCAAAATACCTGATAAGGCTCTAGCAGTATTCATCTTTCATAGTTCCTTTGCTATGTTGAGTATGTGAAGGTGCCCAGTAATGATAGGCAGTTTAGCTATTTCCTGAAATAATGCCTTCCAGGCATTAGGAACTATTCTTATGCTTACTGTCCCCAACTCTCCTTTTGCGCCATTTCATAGTGAAGAACTTTCCTTGCAAGTCACCTATCCCCCCAGTTTAAGAGATACCTTCTCTAAACATTGTCCCATTTTACAAACTACAGATAAAGGAGTCTCATCTATTCAAGCTGGTCAAGAATTATTTAACCTACAAAAAGGTTTGAGTCTTTAACAAAAGAGCTACAAATAGAACCGTTTGGACTCTGAAAAGCTGCACAATATTGCACAGGAATTGTAGTTCATAGAATCATAGAATATCTCAAGTTGGAAGGGACCCATAAGGATCATCGAGTCCAACTCCCTGCTCCTTGCAGGACTACCTAAAACTAAACCATATGACTAAGAGCATTGTCCAGATGCTCCTTGAACTCTGACAGGCTTGGTGCTGTGACCACTTCTCCCTGGGGAGCCTGTTCCAGTGACTGACCACCTTCTCAGTGAAGAACCTTTTCCTAGTGTCCGATCTGAACTTCCCCTGACGCAGCTTCGTACCATTTCCTCATGTAAATGTTCAGGCAGTAAAAAGTTCAGGCAGTGTATATGCATCTTCCTGCACAAGCCAAGCTCCCTTCTGGGTTACACCTCCCCAGTATGCAGTGTTACTGCCTTCTGGTAAGAAAAAACGGGCATATTGCAGCAGGCACTGGTGTATGGCAACACAAAGTAGTCCATCCAGAAGATAGTTACAGAGAAGAATGGCACAGGACACTGCCAGCAAACCAGGCTCAAAACATGTCACTGGCATGTTCCATCTTTCTATGTAAGTGGAAAGAATTTCGAAAGTAACTAAGCTGGTTTTGCTCAACAACAGTTCTGAAGGAAAATTTATCACACTGACAACTAATTTGTTGTTGTTGTTGTTGTTGTTGTTGGTTTTTCTGGTAAAAGTCCAAATCTCTTATGTCTTCCCTCATACAAGGAAGTTCTTACCTTCTGCAGCACAGCTTCCCTCCTAGCAGTCAAAACAATTTCAGCACCAAATCTGGCATAATGATATGCCATCTGCTCTCCAATCCCAGCACTGGCTCCAGTCAGGAGAACGCGGGCACCAGACAAGCTCTCTTATTTACGGGAAAGAGAATAAAAGATACAGAAGTAAGTGAAGGAAGCAGCAGAGGAGCTGCCCTTAACTATTGGCAGAGCTCTAAAGCAGAAAGGTGTGTGTAAGTGCTCAAAAGTCTTGATGCTTCTCTAAAACTAGAAGAGGCAGGACTGACCTGAAGAAGCCACAAGATTAACAATACCTTCCAATTCTTGCTAGACTGAAAATAATCAAAAATCACCTAATCTTTGGAGAATGAGCTATTTTTCCCTTCTGACAGGTGCCTACAACAAAAAGGTTTGTCATCAGCCACCTCATGTCCAGTAGCCAGCCATATTGATCTGTTTTGGCTTGGGTCACAGGAAAGCTTGGCTAGCTCAACAAGCTCCAGCACATGGCAGTCAACTCAGCCTAGCTCCACTAACATGCAACAACCAGTTCCCTCCTCCATCCTGACAACCCCCAGGTTCATACTTCAGTCATGGAGCAGGAGGCTCAGCCTGACCCACTTCACTCAGACAGCAGCTGGCGTGCTAGAAACCAAACAGCCAAGCCTTGCTTCACCATTCCCAGCCCTCCTCCCCAGCTCAGCATTCTTCCATGGAGCTGGATAATGGATAAAAGCGTGCAGCCAGCATGGCTCAGTTGCCATGGAACAACCCCCAGGCCCAGCTGCCCAAGAGGTGTGTTGGTTT
This sequence comes from Phoebastria nigripes, assembly GCA_035582835.1. Classification (NCBI taxonomy): domain Eukaryota; kingdom Metazoa; phylum Chordata; class Aves; order Procellariiformes; family Diomedeidae; genus Phoebastria; species Phoebastria nigripes. Next base: position 133,448 of record JAYKAV010000035.1, on the reverse strand, counting down.
ATTACTGCGTGTTTGTTGTGGACATTATGCCTAGGCTATCACTGCCAGGGAATAATGATATGATTATGCAAGCTAGCTGTGTCACATGCCCTTTGCCTGGGTTCCTAGACCAGTATCTTTCAAGAATGAAATTGGTTTTCATTTTTCACATTATAAAAAGCTCTGGGCCTCCTGCCTTCTGCATATCCTTTATTCTTTGCCATCAGTTTGGAGACATGTCAGCCCTCTTATGCTGGGCACTGCACATCTATAGAGATGGTTCTTGACCCCAAGGAGTTTGCAATCAAAACAAAGAGAAAGGCAGTGGCAAAGTACATGTCATTTTTTCCCCACACAGACGGCAGGATCCCTTGTAAATGGTGTTAGACCATTTTGTCTTCCTCTTTGTTCCAAGCTTCTCTTTATTTCTGGGAATGAAGCATTGCTTTGGGGCCACCAACTCTGGTAAGACTATGGGCAGGAATGAGACCACCAGTCAGAGTTTGGAAATTCAACCTCTTCTCTTACGTGACTTATATTCCAGTTTGGAATGACCCCCGCTGGTAAGCCTACCTGGGTTAAAAGGGTCTTTCCAGAAGAAAGCTAGGAGCCCAGCTACGATCCCTGTAGCACAAAGCACTTTTCCAACTGGCTTCATATCCCTCCAAGTTGTGAAGAACAATGTGAAGTCTTGAAGCTGAGCACTCCAGCCAAAATACCGTAATCTTCTTCCTCTGATGCTGGAAGCCAACCTGCAAGAGGCATGTAAAGTCCTTTTCTGTCCTGCATACAAGAGAGGCACTGTGTAGAACTGAGACTCCACCCGAGAAGTCTCTCCACTGGGAGCTGAAGTCACCTTTGTCAAGAATGAAAGATAGGGAGGACATGGACAATCAACACTTTGATAAGAAGTTGCAAAGAAGTTGCTGTTTCCCTGTTGAAGGGAGGGAACACCACAGTCCTGTGAACCGTTTGCATTTGCCCAAGAAAGGTTAGGGCTTGGCTGTGCCAAGGAGTGCAACGTCCTGTTCAGAGGAAGTAACCTTGGCGGGATAAAAAATGTAAAGCTGCAGGCCTGAAGACAATGAAACCTGCTCTCGTATGAGAGGAAGGGATCCAAAGAGGGCGGAAAACAGGTCTGGAGAAATCATCTCATCTACCTTCCTGTCTTGCTCAACTAGCGTTTTCTCAGCTTTCATTTGCTCCAGGACAGCCGGTCTGGCATTCAGTCTGTCTTAAATGAACTGGACTGGGGGAATTATTTTTAAAATGTCTGTCCCTAATGCAACACTCCACAGAAACTTGTGGAGTCAGCACCAATTCCTCATTAAACCATGACTTGAAAGTCTAATTTTACAGTAAAAGCCTTCTGCATTTTGTATTGCTGCATTCTATTTCAGATTCTCACAGATAGATTTGATGTAAAAATACATCAAATCTGAAAAGCAAAATTAATTATCTCTTTTCCAAAATAATATATTATCTGCAGCTGTCGACAAAAATTTAAAACAGGTATGAAATCACACTGAGAAATTATGTTTAGATGTGCTTTTCCATGCTTTAGAAATTATACATGCCTGCCATATGTAAAATGGTGTACAAGGCAGGGAAAAAGGTGAGGGATTTATTTCTCTACTTCGCCTTCTTTAGAACTTGTCCTGCCAAAGGAAAATTCAAAACTTAAGTCAGTATCGAAACTTACTGATACTAATAGCATTCACTTACCAAGCTCAGCATCATTAGCCAGTACTATTTCTCTATATTTTCTGTGTTTTTCCGTCTTCACAAATTCTTTAGTAGCCAGAAGCAGTTAGATACAGTGAATATAGGAGGAATTAAAAAAGAAATTTTGCAGTAGTTCCAGAAGCTGTCTTCTGCAAAATTCACTTTGTCAACTTCCACAGTTCTGCAAACGTGTTTAAAACTAGATTTTTTTTGGGGGGACAGCATATCAGGATATGGCTAATTTTTAGTGAGATAATGAAATTAACAGTCTTACCCAGGGTACAGAGATGATCATGGACAGAAGTCTTGGGAAGGATTGGGGCCTGGAGAAGATAAAAGGGAAAAATAGGAACAAGTATGAACTTCAGTAGCTGGAAAGTTCTGAGATAATATAGTAGATATTCTTGAAGCTGAGAAGTTAGCAGGTAGATTTGGAACTCAAGGGGTTTAAGTTCCAAGCATAACGTGATTTGACAACACAACACATATTTTCTATTTCTATTCATTGTATCTATTTCTACTCCCCTGTTACAAACAGGGGATCCAGGTCAGCTGAATATCAGCAGTTCAGACCATCTAATATTTGCTTAAAGGTGGATAAAACAACAAATCCGTTCTGTTTTGAACCTGTCTGGATTTTCTAAGGACTAAGAAAAAAGTGAGAAACAGATGCTCGCACTGAGAATTGCGATGGTTTCTGAACACGGCAGGCACCCACAGCAAGAGCTGACCTTGTTTTGGCCAAATTTTATGTAAGCATGTACAAAGTCCAAAAGGTTAGGAGCTCTATTAATTAAAAAAAAAAAAAAAAAAAAGAGAGAGAAATAAAAGAGACAAAGAGAATACATGTGATTCTAAGAAAAAGATCTTTCACTGGCAATTCCCACAGCTCTCTGAACTCAGAGTCAGCCTCTATACAACACGAGTTCTCCCTAGTCTACAGGAGAAAAAAACCTCATGTCTAATCTTACAAAACGTTTAGTTCATTAAAGAATTATTATGCTCATAGCTGGTAACATTAACCACAAAAAGCCGTACCTCAGGATAACCGTCACTTCTTACTGCACAACACACAAGCGAAGCAGCAGAGTTGATAGGACGGAGCCTTGTCATGAGCAACGGGGCTGAAGCCCTGCCCGAGCTTCCGTCCAGATGCGAAGAGCAGCAAGACACCGTCTACCGGCATGTTACGACACACCACGAACAACTGGTGACAGCGACAGTACCACAAAAGGCAGGGAGACGTGCCCGGAGGACTCGAGAGCAGCTCTGGCCGCGGAGGGCTCACTCGGAGAGACAGGCGGCGGCGCTGCGGGACGGGCCTGCCCGCCCGGGCCCCCGACCGACCTGTGCGTGCGGCTGGCGCCAACGCACCACGGCGGGGAGCCGCGTGACCTCCCTGGCGCCGGCCCGGCTGCCATGGCAACCGCCGAGGCGGCCGCGCCTTCCCGTGCTCGCCGCTCCGCGCCAAGCAGGAGGCGGGGACAGCCGGAGCCTCCGCGCTCCCTCGGCCACGTGACCAGCTCCCGACGGTCCCCGCGGCGCGCGGCGGAGTGCGCTGCCGCTGCTGCAGTCATGGCCGCCAGGCTCTTTCCCGCCGTCAAGTGAGTCTCTGCGCCCGCGCTCCCCTGCCTGGAGAGCTCGGCGCGAATGCTCGCCCTCCCCCCGCATGCACCGCCCAGCCCGCGCCCCCTCTGCCGCCGCGGTTCACCGCGGCCCCGCGCGGAGAGTCTCCCCCGACTCTCCCGGGCCTGTTTCCAGGGCCCCGGCCGGGCCTGCCGGCGCCTGGCCTTGCAGCGCTGCGCCCTTGACCTCGTCTGCCCCCGTGCCAGGCTTGGCCTCCATCCGGCAGCATCTTTGTGTGTCTCCATATGCCTGGCAGGAGTCTGGCGGTTTTCTCGTGGCGAGCATCGATACGTAAAATAAAACCGGGGAATGCCGCCCAAGGGTGCTTATTTGCTGAGGGAACACTTTCAGATCTGGACATAGAGCCCACTCGAAGGGAGAAGGTGTGGAAGGGTGCTTTTGGGAGTGAGTAGTAAATCTTTAACAGAGAAATCCCTTTTCCCCGAAATACTTGTGAATACATGGACTTAAATATTGATTCTCTTTTGCCTCTGTCAGCGGCTGTATCTATCATATGTTCTACTACTGCAGTAATGCTATCTGGCAAGCGGTTGGTTGGTTGGTTGTTCTTTTTTCCCAGGTGTGCAATAGCTTTGTGGTTTTTTAAAGGGGAAACAACTCTGCCCTGTGAATTTGAAAAAGTCAGTCTCCCCAGATCTCTTATCTATAATGAAAAAGTAAATAAAGGTCAAATATTCTCTTCCTGTCTTCCATTTTGCAGGTTGCCACTACAGCTGTAAAACTAGTGTTTGCATACCATGCAGTCTACCAGGAAACTTTAAAGCCTAGGCAATGCAGGAACAGGCATGGCCAGGTGTTAACTGGACTGTAATGAGCTTAACAAGATATTGGTGTCTGTCACACCAATCAGGTTACTTATTAACAAGACAGCAAGAACCACATCATTAACATGGATGCCTTACCCACTGCAAAATCCTTTAGTTCCTTTTATCAAAGGTATAGGCCAGTGATTCTCAGACTTTAAAAAGTGGCACATACTCTGAGGTGTTTGACACTTTCTCATTTCTTCTTGAAAACTGTCACTGATAAAATGTGAATGGGTATGGTTTCAAGGGGCTGATAGGGAATAGTTGACCTAGGAAGAAAAGGCAGGTAGCTAGAGATTTTTCTGCTGCTTTTGGTCTGTAATAAGACATTACAGTAGAGAATTTGTGACCCTCAGATTTCTTTATCGATACCCTCCCTTTGATGGTTACAACCTACCGAGAGAGATGCATTGATAGTCATAACGTGAACTGAACTGTTGCTGCTTTTGCTTCTTTCAGGTTTGTCATCAAAGGAAGCCTGGCTGGAGCTGCTGTATACGTGGCATATGATCAGGGGCTGCTGGGCAGTGGCACACAAGGTGCCGAAGCCCTCAAAAAAGCTCAAGCAGCACTGCCTCCAGCTATCCAAGAGTGGACAAGTTACATAGGCTGGGAGGTAAGGACTGTGCAGTTGAACAGTCAGCAAAACAAAAGCATTCTCTGAATGAGGAGGAGAAAACATTGGGGTGATATTCTGGTTCCAGTGATGCTGGCAGGAGTTTTGCTGTTGAAACTGGATTTCACATTGAGAATATTTTGAAGAGGATTGAAATGAAAGGAGGATAAAATTTTAAATTTACGGGAGAGACATTGCTCACAGATGTTATTTCGAAGGAGAAGGGGTAACTAGCCTATGCAGGGTCAAGGAGGGGATTGCAAGCATGCTCTGGGAGATATTTCACTATGTAGTGGTATTCCTAAGCTGCTTTTGAAGGATCCTACGTGCTTTTAAAAAATTAATGAAAAGATTCTTCTCCCAAATTCTCAAGCTGCTAACAGTTCATCAGAAAGTTGAATTTAAATTGCCTGAAGAGGCCCTTCTCTTTGAGTAATTCTTAGTTTTTAAAATCCTCAGAACAGGAGAAGCCTTTGCTGAAAGTTTGAAAAGCATTGTTCATATTAGAGACTATTCTAAACTAATAGATAAGTGTAAGGAGACGATTTTTTCAGGAGCACCTAAATGATAAGTACTACCTTCTGCCCCTACTTTATACTGAGGGAAAGAGCAAAGTCCAGACTTTAGGCCTCATGTCTGATCCCTTTTGAGACTTAGGGAGAGTAGGCACCTAAGTATCTTTGAGATCTGCGGTCAGGAGTCTTCTCCAAGGTGATGTGAATCCTGTTATAAGTGAAACCCCTCCTCAAGTGCTGATATTTTGTATCTCTTTCTAGCTCCCACCGACTCCAAAATTTGACTTTTCCCCCTCTGATTCCTGGAATAAAGGTAAAAATAACTTCTCACCAAACTGTGAAAGGAGCAAGGGGCCAAGAGTGATGTAGCTTGTACCAGTCTTGTTTCAATACTGTCCTCCTAAATTGAATGATGGAGAAGGAGGTGATAGATGTTACAGTCCGGTGGAAGGAGCATTGAGACTGGGACTAAGGAAGCATATTCTGCTCCAGGTTTTACCACTAGCACACTGAGTGACTTTGGACTTAATTTCTTGTTGTTCCAACTGTGAAATAAGGAGGAGGATGTGTGCCCATAAACCTGTCTGGCTTTTCTAACCAGAAGAGCTGGTGTTTCTTTTACCTACAAAGCTTGCTGCCCAAGACAGGCATGCCTATGCTATCCTAGAATCTAATACTGAATGTTTCAGTGAAGCGTTTGGGGAGGCCTATGGCCCACACAATAGATAGATAGAGGTTATGCACCAGTGAGTTCATCAGCACTGGTAGTGGTCAGGGAAACTAGAGCATAAAAATAAATGATGACTTATTCTTAAGAAAGGTGAACCTTTGGTTAAAGATTGAAGAGTTTTATAAACTCTTCAGATGCTAGTATGTCTGAACTCAGCCTCTGACTTTCCAGAAGGGATGAGTATTCCCATTATTATTAGAATTTTAGAGATCTTGTTTGAAGGCCAAAGCATGTTTTAAATACCTAGTAAGTTAATTCATAGATTTTATGGTGCAGCAAAAAGTCTTCATGTAATTGTGGGGAAACACAGTCCACAAATATTGTGACATGTCCAACATCACCCATGGAGTCTGTGGCAAGGCCAGAAATAAAACGGAACTTAGCTCAGTTCTTTGTTTCCGTCTTGTAATTGTCTATCCCCTATACTGGTCCTGAAGTTAGAATTTCTCTGTGTCACAAATGCTACTGAGACAATAAAGCTGTACTTGAACCACGGATCATTCAGGCCTCAGTGTGTTTGAAAGCTTCTGAGATAGAGCTAGATTTTTCTCTCCGTGTTTAAAGAGATCTACAATGCTAGAATAACATTAGGAAATTTGGCTTGAATGATGCTCTTCTTGGGATAATTCTTCTCTGCTTTCCTTGCAGGAGTGCAGACAGTCATGTCTGCCTTGTCTGTAGCTCCCACCAGGGCCTGTGAATACACTGTGGAAGGCTGGAAGTATGTGAAGGATCTTGTCAAATGAACACGTTCTCCAGGGTTCATGATTCTCTCCATGGGATGATGCGTAGTCCATCCCTCTAGAGGGCAGCTCAGCCATGCAAGGGCTACAATAAAAGACTTCGGAACTTCCCTTTGTATTTGGGTTGGTTTTAGCATACAGACTGCAATAATTGCTTTCTGTCTTACCGGTGATCAGAGACTTCAGCAGAGATCATGGATCAATTGTAATGAAGCGATGGCCATATGCTGAGGTATAGCCCTTGTTCTAAAGCTGCCAAGCTTGCTAACTAAACAGTTTATTCTGAAGCTGAATTAATCTTGAAGGTGAATGCCATCTAATTCAAAACAAGCGAACAAGAGTTTAAAAAAAATTTAAAAAATCCAAGGTAACAGTAAAAGATGTCGTTTGAAGACAAAGCACTTGTCTTCAAGCTAGCTGAGGAAGGAGTGCCTCTGTCAGTCAAAGAGCACATTATTGATGCGAAAGCTGCTTCCAGGTGGTCTGCGACTTGTCACACAACTGGGAGCAGCCAGTACTAGTTGCAATACTTGTTGTTGATGACAGTGTGCAATAGAAGGGAGTTTATAAGTCTGTGATGCAAAACTCTAGCAAGTCATAGGAAACTTTTAACACCCCCCCAGTCTATTTGGCCTATGGGCATTGCCAGTGTTCCTAGTACCTGAGCTCAAACAGCAAAATCACAGTACCGTTTAACTGTAACTTTTCCAGCAACTGATCCAAATATGCCCTTGGATGCATAGTCAATGACCAGTAGCACTGTCAAATTTACACCTGTAACTGAATTCTTAGCTCCACAGCATAGGTTATTTGGAGGCAAGGGTTTAGATTTTAAATTTTACCAGCTGTTGGCTAAAACTAAGTGGATTCAGTTTGTCTCTTGACTTGAAAAAGTATTCTGTCTGCTGGCTTCTTCAAGTGCCTGTAGAATAGGGCTGGAAGTACTTTTAAGATGCTGGCATCTCTGTGTGTAAAGCTTTCTGGCAACTGAGCAAGAGAGAAAATGGAAACAGGAAGACTCTCGAATCACAGCAGAGTCCCCATGGGAGGGAGAATGAGACTGAGGGATTTCCTACTTCATCTGAACCTAGTGCCCCCATGAAGAATTAGGCAGAGGTACGTCAGGAACAGAGCCCATTGACTGCAACTACGCCCATGTGTATTTTAAGTTCTTTGCAAAGGAGCAATGCTGTTCTGCAGCTGAGCTATGAACAAATACATGAACGCGAGCTAAACTTGGAGCCGGCCACTGAATAACTCTGCAATCTGCGTGGACATTTTTTCATTTCCTTATTTTTTGAATGCCTAGAGACTTCAAGCTGTGTTTTCCTACCAGACTTTCTCCTAGTTTTTGCATGAATAAAAACAGAAATGTGATTGATTTTTTTTTTTTTTTTTTTTTTTTCTTACCTCTGGTTTTAGCCCAGAAACCTTGTTTGCTGATAAGAAGCAATACAAAATGGGAGACGGGAAGGGAGGTTCCCAGAAAGCAAAAATATTCTCTTGCTATCCATCTCTTCTTCCACAGGAGACGGATAGCTCCTCTGAAGAGGAGGAGCAAAGATTACAGTGCACTTCTCAGTTCCCTGCCAAAATATAAGTAGGTCCAGAAGATGCTGAAAGTAACAACTAGCTGTCAAATCAACACAAGAAATAGGGTAAATTTCACTTTGGCAGGGACCATCATGAACATGTAACTGTGTATCAGGGACATATGGAGAAGAACCAGAGTTAGCAGCGGGAAAATTGTTTGCTGGTGATCGACCTCTATAGAAGGGGCAGTCAACACTTTTTTGGTAGAACAGAAGTGTGCAACGTACAGTTACGTTAAGGCCTGGGCAGAAAGTGGGTTCCTGGCAACTCATTCCTGCCATCAGTTTGCTGAGGATTTTTTTTTCACGTGAGCAAAATGAATATCCATCTCATGATGGGTTAGGTACTAACATTTTGTTCCCATGGTGGAAATACTAGCGGGCACACGCAGGCAGGGATGAGGGTTGCTGTAAAAGCTAAAGAGACTTTTTATCATAGTGGTGTTTCTAGGGGTGGAGAACAAGGATGTAGCATGGCAAGTTTAGAATTCAAAGTAGCTAATTAGCAGGACATCTACAGTAATTCATTCCAAAATACTTTTGATGTATGTGTTCAGTCCTGGCACGTGTCTGCCTCCCCCTCAAAGCATTAATGAAGTAGCTGGGAAGCAATTTCCACAGCTCCTACAACACTGCGGCATTCTCTGCATTGTGAGCTGTTTGGTTTGGTTTCCCTAGAACAGGCCATAAACTACCTCTGCTGTTAGTGCACGTTACTTTTTAACCTCTCCAGCTATGTCCAGGACATGAAAAGGCAGGAAACAGAAGCAGCTAATCAGTTATCTGCAGTTGTCTCTTACCTTTGCTGCTATGAAGAGTTCTTGCAAAAAGGAAGAAGTGCCAGTTGCTGCCAAAGTGAGGATTGTCAGAAGTGCAATCCACCAGCATGTCCAGAGGACAAAAAAAGACACATTAAAGGCCAATTCTCTGCAGGCTGGACTCCAGAGGGAATCTTGAGAGTCACATAGCTTGGACCTATCAGGTCTTGAACGTATGTGTCTGCAAATCCCTTTCAAGTGATGCATACTTTGTCATAGACCTTTGGACTGCCCTTCTGTACATACCCACTGATGATGGAACACGTCTGGGTAATAGATATCTAATAAGTTTTTTCCTGAATGTAAGTTAAAGTTTAAGCAAGAGGAATTACACCAATAGACAGCTGGTTTGCCGGACTCATACAGTTCAGTGGCAGCACTGTATACAAGAAGTTGTGAATCTTGGTACCTTCACCATGCTTTAGTCTCTCCTTCCTACTGGCACTTTTGGAGCTGGTCTGAGGTGGAGAAGCAAAATCCTTCACTGATGCTCACCTTCAAAAGTGGCAGTGTCTTTCAGCTCAATAAGATCTAAAATGGAGTTGCTCACTCTTGCTGTGGGTCCATCTTCATCCACGTGCTAGCAGATGTAAAACTTTTCACAGTAGGCCATCTTACCTCTGCAGGAGGAAGCTGGTGTCCGCAGCAACTGTGTGGCATTGTAGTAACATGCCAGTAGAGAAATGGATGGGCTGGCACATGTGCATGCATGGCCTAGGACGATTATACAAGCACAGGGAGAGTAATTGAGCAAAGTGTATCTGCATGAAACATTTTGCTAGCTTGCAATATGCTCCAGTTTGTGGACTGTGCATGTTTTAATTTTAATGTTGGTGAAAACTTTCCCGAGGTCAGTTTTCAGTCACAACCAAGGCATATATAAGGAGCACCGATCGCCTAGAGGGCATCAGTATTGTAAAATGGAGTTACAGATTTATTCTGTATTTTTAACCCTTTGCAATGGGATTGTGGCATGAGGTTGCAGAAGTCATTATGACATGGTGTAGCATCAGTATGAATCTGTTCCTGCTTCACAGGAAGCATCTGTGCATATGGTGGATGGGTTTTTGTAAATACACAGCTTGTAACCTCTCTGTCGTCAGGTCTCTGTCCCAGAGCTGCTGCTCATGCTTCCAAAACTAGGGACAGAGACTGTCCTGGCTGCTGGCAGCAGAGGTGGCATTTCTCCCACACTGCTGTGCTAACACAGTCGCATTGTTCTAGTCTATGCTAGTTACAGAATGAGCCAAGACACAGCCACAGGACAGGAAATAGGCAGGGGTAGGTAGGAAGAGTAGGGTGAGTGCTTACTCAGATTAGGAAGCAGGTTTAAAACACAAGAAGGAAGGAGGATTTGCAGGGGTTTTGTTTCCTTTTTTAAACAAATAGTTGTATGATGAAACTTACTGCCAAGAGATTTCAGAGGATTTGGCTAAGCTATAAATATCTTTAAAAAGCGCTTAAGTTAATTCCTGGAGGATGGGTCCATCAGTGGCTGTTAAACCTAATGGTCCATATGGAAGCTACGGCTCAGTAAACCTTGGAGTGCTAGACACTGGGAGTTTATCACCCGATAAAGGATTGATCTACATGCACCCTGTTCCAGCATATGTTTCTTTACACACCTGCCTCTAAAAGAGAAAGAATACTGAGTGGGAAGGACTTTTTAATCTGACCCAGTACATCTATTCTCCTCTTATTACATCTTGATGACAATGTGTACATTCAATAAGGGACTGATCCTTTCATACAACTGCTGGATTTAAGTCGAATGTTTTGCCAGGTCTAGTTTGTGACATACAGAAATAATTGTAGGTAAAACAGCATGGTAATCAGATTCCTTTGCTGAGCAGACTAAGTGGCAGTGTAGAAATTGACTTGTTAAAATAGTACCTGTGCTGCAACTCACAGAATTGTTGAGCTTGGAAGGACTACCTGAGCTTTCACAGGCTACCTTTTTCTCTCACCAGTTATCAAGCACTCTGGCTGTCTCTAGTGGACCTGTGCTACAGGATAAAAAGTTTACATCTGCCAGCATTGTGGCACTAGGCAGGATTATGGGATGCTCCCATCCCACCTCCAAACTTACTGGTATCTTTTCAAGCCCTTAATATCTCTGGCTACTCATGGAGGAGGGGGAAGAGGAGGGGGGCGGAAGAGGAGGGGGGGGGAAGAGGAGGGGGGGAAGTCTACTGTTTAGTGCCCACAGATGGGATGATCAGTTTCTGAAACACGAAAGAAAGTAAAGCCTGTGGCTGTAGGGCTGATGGCATTGCCAGACCCTTGAACCAGCAACTGTGATCCCAACCAACCCTTGATATTCAGAGCACTGGAACGTACTCAAAGTTGTTTTTACCATGTGCACCAGGTGAATGAGGGAGAGGGGAGTGACACACATCTGCGTGGGTTTGTCAGCTTATGTCCTGAAGCGTTAACTCTTCTCAGTCTTTATAAAAGAAAAGTAGTCTTGCTGGTCCAAACAAAAACAAAAGAGCCCCATTCCCACAATATGCTCATTCTTTTGAAGTGCTGAAGTCATTGTATCAGCCCTAGATCCCCTTGTTTGCAGTGCTTCTAGTGAAGCGTCTCCTTGGTCCCTGGTCTGAAATTGATTATTCTAAGATTAATCATTTTAAGGCTCAGTCAGAGAACAACCTCCTGTTTCTGGAACACAGGACAGTCTCAAAGTCTCTAGGCTTAATTTGTCACAAAGAGACATTGCAATATTTAGCTGCATAAGACAGAAAAGGGCATAAGGCTCATACTTTGGGCAGGAGCAGTGGGGAATTGGGTCCTCTAGATTCTACTTCCAGATTCTGATAGAGAATAAAATGCAAGGCAAGACTGCTGGCTCTGCCACTGCTTTGTGCACATCTTTTGGTCATTCACTTCACTTCCCTATTTCCAAGTTCCACCAAGGTAAAACTGTACCTTGTAATAAACAATGACAAGAGTCCTAGTTAAAGCTTTCAAAGTTATAATTGCTTGAAGTCAATGTACAAACAGCACTCCTGAATTGCAAGAGAAGAGATAAACAAGTGTTCCTTCAGTGCAAAGTATTGTTTTCTTTCAGTCAATCATTTCAACACCCTGTCAAAGAACCAGAGACTTACCTATGTCACTTTTATGGTGGAAGAAAAAAAACTAACCTGGATTCAGTAGTCCTTGCTACTGAATCCTCTGGCAGACTCCACATGGTATGTACCATCCTTGGTGCTGCTAAATCCTTCAAAAGAACCATTTGTTATGGAGCCGTGGCAGAATGATCCAGGCTCACCTGTTTTGTAGTGGACATATAAGAAAAAAAAAATTGCAGTGAACACAAGAGGGGGAAAAACCAACCAACCAACCAAAAACGCCTTATTTTCCAGCTGTGGTTATACTGCTGAATGATATAGTTCAACTTGTGTCAGGGTTAGGTAGCATAGGCAAGCACGTCAGAATCTCAGGGTACAAGGCAAAAAGCAAGAGTAACATACAAAGGTTACTGACAACAGCAGTGGTGTTGGGGACAGGGGTTGGAGGACTGTGATCAGCTCCTGGTCTCATGACGTGAAACTGATTCCATATAGTGCTTGCTTTACTAGTGAGGAGGCAGGGGTAGAGAAAGGCACAGGGAAAAAGAGGAAGGGGGATTAGCTCCTAGTTATCTTACAGTCCAGTGCAATAACATTTTGCCTCCATCAGTTCCAGTACCATAGGCTTTCCACAGCTCTACAGGCACAACATCACACATTGGCCTGGGAATTTAGTAAGTATCCTCTCTTAAGGGATGATAAATCATTTGTTTCTTTCTTCATTGCGAGCTCTTCCCTACAGACCTATGGGCAAGTCTCATTTTACTTTTAGCCCTTTATCTAGTAGTCCCCTTTCCTTCTGTTCTTTCTGTCGTGCAGGTGCCAGATGCTTCACTTCATTCTAGAACCTCAATAACCTCTATCAATACCCCCATTTCTTTCTTGGCTTCCCAATGGCAACTGCCCTTGAAGCAGCACAGCTTTTCCAGCAGGAGTTTCTATCACAGCTACCCACGCACACACACCAGAAACTAATGGAGCTAAGATACTTGTGCAGGGCTGCTATTCAGCAGACTGGCTCCTGGGCATGCTGGCAGTTACAGTACATAATCAAATTAACTCCAGCTGTGAGACAGGAGCTGTCTGCCATTTTACAGCCCCTGTGTAACGAGCTTGCTGTGGCTTAGGCAACTGAACTTGAAAAGCAGCACATCTCACATAACAAATAGCTCAGCTAGGGATGCACTGGGAACATGGGTTTACTGGAACAGACCTCCCTTCTCTCCCACTAGGGTAAGGGTCAGTTTGCATTGGAAGCCCTGTCTACCATTGACTACCCCTTCACTGCTCTTTGGTAAAACAGAGGACTTAATTTTCCAGAGCAGTGTTTGATTTTTACCTTGCAAATCACCAGAAGTAATAAAAGAATCATCTCCTGTCTCCAGGATGGCCTCTCTGCTTATCTTCAAGTCATTTCTGAAAACACTTACCCTCAGCTTGAATGTCCTGGAAGGTAAGGGGAGAAGTAGAGTGAGGTTCAGGACTCCAGTGAATGGTTCTATTTCTACTCCCCCATCCCACCAGGCCAAGCCTCCCACTAAGAAAATTCTGACACTGTCATCGAGAGAGTCTTCACCTCTCTAGCTTTTGCTACAAACAAAATATACTCACTTTGAACAAAGCACGGTCTTGGTTTATGTACACACACTATGTACAAATAGGTAGAATACTGCACCTCTGGTATGCTTGGAACTTTAGTTCTCCATACTTTTCATGATCTTCTGTACCACTTTTTTGCCCTTTGATGATTGCTTTCTAAAGCTTGTTAATTGTAATATGCTTTCTCAATGGTATTTTATGAATGATCTTAAGTAATTCAAGTTATTTACTAAAAAGAAGAGGAAGGTATGTACAAGTGAATACAGTTCTCTTGTATGTCAGCACTTAGTAAGCATCCTAGTTTGGCTTGCACAAATGCTTCAGTTGCCTTCTTAAGGCAAGAGAGTTGGCATGAGGAGTACTTTCTTATCCTCACACTTCCTGCAGCATTGTCATTCCAGCACAGTTCCCAAGAAGCACAGACCCTGCACCACCAGCATCTTTACTATGTTTATGAAGTAAACATGAATTATAGAGGATTTATGCCATTTCACTATGGCATCACATTAGTTACACAGACTTCCAAAGTCAGTGAAAGCCTCCAAAACAGTTAGGAACTGTTTCCCTCCACTGATGATAAAGCTAGGCTTCTAGTGTAGACATACTAGGCTGGCCTTTTAAGAGCTAGATGCTGTGCTAGCAGCACAGACCACTCATTGCGAGTTATGCAATACCAGTTCAAACTTGAACCTCACACAACTTTGGAGATGTTTTTCCATGTTTGAACAGAACTGTTAAGTGACTCAATTAGCTAGCCCCAGTGGAGCCTGTCTTCCTYTGCAAAACAAGCAGCAGCTGACATATTCAGTAAGAGCTACTCTTCACATTGCTATAGCTTTCAGAGATCAGACAAACTTTCTTACCTGAACTACCAACTTGAGAGGCCATGACAGCAACACTGAATAACAGTAAACCAAAATACTGAGGGACAAACACRGTAGGGCAAGCAGCTCACTCTGCTGCACTCTGGTAACTTTGGTAGATCTTTCCTTGGAGGACACCATTAAATTGGAAACAGGCACATGCTCAGGATCTTGCTTGCACGCTCGTTAGAATCAAACATTCTCCATCTGCAGGCCAGGTATAGGTTTCATGTGTGAGCTTGAAATTGCTGGGAGATTACCATTAGCTGTAGTGCCTTGAATGCTAAAACACACCTGGCTTTTGCTTCTCAGTTAGCAGGATTATTCCGCCTCCTTTGAATGCAATTACTTTGCTTTTCTCATCACAGAGCTTGCATGCTTCACTTGGTTTCATTTTAAGGAACAGAAAGCTTGGGACTGGTTGGAAGTTGTCCTTCCATTGGTGAGACTCCCAACAGGTTTGCAGAGTCAGTAAGGTTAATGAGTTAAGGCAGGCATAAGCAGTATTAAAATAACTTGTTTGTTTGTTTGTTTTTGATTCATTTAACAGACTTTTTTTTTTTAAAAAAAAAACACCTGAATGATTGTGGTAACATTCATTAGAACTACCTTGAGGACTCTAGCCTGCAAAAGTTCAATGAATAAGGATTTCTTAAAATCAGGGAACTCACATTTGCTGTTTGAAAAGAAGTGCCCTATGCAAACCCAATTTCTGTCCTATGTAAACCTGAGTTAATCAGTATATTTATGTTTTACTGTGTGCTTTACATGTTACAGCAGTTGCTTACAGCAGTAATTAACCACAGAGATGCAACCTGCTTACACCAGTAGTGAACATTCCAAGGTTCTGCTAAAGTTGGGTCACATTGTCTCTATCCTGAGTTTATTTGGAATTGGGGAATAGAAGGTAGCTGTTTAGCTTTGTCTCCGCCTATGCTGTGTGGATTTTTTTTTTTTTTTTGATAGACCATCAAAATCGTTGCACCAGGCAAAAAAGAAACCAAACCAAACCAAACCACCCACAACCCCAAAACCAGAATTTGTCCGATCATTTCCGTGCACTGGATTTAATAAAGACTGGACAAATATCATAGCCACGGACTGGGTGTCAAGGTTTGAGTGATCGGCTGCTACCGTGTCAGAAACATGCATGGAGTCAGTGTGGCCATCTAGCGGAATTAGAGGGAAATGCAGTTCAGTTAAAAACGTGGGGAAAAAAGCCTTCATCTTAAAGTAAATATGATTTTCAGATGCAGTAAACATAATGAGATAATAAGAGGCTCCAGTTTGATTGGTTGGTTGTTGTTTTTTTCCCCCCCATGGTGGTCAAAAAGGTTCTTAGAGTAATTGTCTCCCCAGATGATAAAATACTATCCCTTTGGCATCAAATCTCTATGTAGGTTGTTGATGCAATGGTCTGGGTCATAGGCATGACTTTTTCGACTTCTCCAGACTSCTTAAATAGTAGACCAGGAGATGGCAATGTTCCTCATGCTTATAAATGATTGTGTGGTGCTGTAAATAAAGCCTGCCCTGGCTGGAGGGGAAATCTCACAACCCCTTTTGGGATGCTACATACCTGCTGAGGACAAGGAAAGATGCTCTCCTTAAAGCTACAAATGGACAGGTCAGTTGTGCTGGAGCTTCACGTTTCCACGCAATTCCTGCAGAGAAGGTCCAGACACAATAATAGGGACAGCCATAGGTTATATCTAGCGGGAGTGATTCACTTGTCCTCATGCTTAATGATCGATGATCTGAATTGGGAAAGACAAAGCAGAGCAGGTCTGGGGGTATCACTGCTCTTTTATTTTCTTTCTATCAGAGGTGAACATCTAAAGGATTAAAAGCAAGGAGGCACTGGATTCTAGCCAGACCCACTGAATTATTACAGTTAGTTGCTACTAAGTGTAGCAGTCTGGAAATCTATTCTTTCTGTTTGCATTCCTAGTCTGTGTTCTTGAACAAATGACTCAAGCCTTTCTGGGCCTTAGCTTCACCATTAAAACAAAAACTTTTACACTGAGGTTGATGTCAGTGTGATCCAGACAGCCTCAGGCAACTCCCCACTGCAATCAAAGCAGCTTTTTAGAATTTAGATGGTTTGTCCCCAGGGATCCTCCTGCAGTGTGGGAAGTCTCAACCCTGTTGAAAAAGACCTGAAGAGTTTCACTTTCTGTAACAAGGTAGGCTGTAGGAAATGCATGAAAAAAAATCTTCAGGCAACTGAGAAAAAAACATCTCTGAAGATGGAAAAAAACCAGTGACCCTACTAATGAAAGTAACAGGATTTTTTCCTCTTGACATCGCAAAAGCCATCTTTGGTGGGTAACGCTAAGGCCATGTTGCTCCAGAGATCACTGCACAAAGACAAATTATAATTCAGATATGACAAAGTGACAGATCACTTGCACCAATCTTGATCACGTTAGTTATCAACCCATTCTTAAAATGATGCCAAAGCACAGCCGGCTGTTTCTAATCTACTTCAAGGAAATTATGGATTGCTAGGTAAAATTACTGGCCTTAAATTGGTAGAGCTTTGGACTACCCTGATCTATCAGAAGCTAAACAAAAATTATTCTGACTTGCACTTGAAAGTCATTACTTTCACAAGTACCTATGCATTTTCTCTTATAGCTCTCTTACAGAAGCTGTGCTGGTAGCTCAGTATGTAGCCTTTTTCAGAGAGTGAAGAGTATTATGTTGCACAGTACCTACCAACACGAGACAAGATGAAAAAAATTCTTCACCGCTTGTCCTACAGGATCCTAAGTCAATTTTGCAGTGGCAGGGTGTTCAAACTTTGAGAACTGCAATCTACTAACATTCCCTCATGCTGGCGCGTATGCTAGTTAATTTTGACACATCTGAAGTAACACTATTTCAGTGTATTTCTGGTAGTTGTGTGCTACTGAAAGTACAAAGGGACACCTGTAAGGCATTTTGATACTTCATCCCTGAAAGAAAGTTACATGGTTTAACATATAGCTCAATAAATTAGTTTTCCAGGGACTGCTGAAACAAAGCAATTAACTGTAAACTGGCTTTTATTTATGGAAAATGGAATGCTTCATTAACAAACATTTTAAATGGGATATGAACAACACATTACAAAACAAATGAGTTCACACTGGATTGAGTGACATAATATGGCAGCAGCTTAAAAAAAAAAAATTACACTTACAGTAGCCCATAAGTTACAATTAATGGTAACCCTGGGTAACAGATTCATTTCAGGTGCCACCTTGCATTAAAAATTAAAACATATTCAGTAGCGACGGTTGAAACGAGGATCATTAGGTCTGTTTGCTCTCTCCTGGCCAGCAAATCCTTCTCCTTGCATTCCTCCTCCATGCATCATCTGACTTTGGTTGCCACCTTGCATGAAACCTCCACGCCTAGAAAGTGATTCAGACATTTTAATTTTCTCTTGTGACTCTAGTAGTCGGGTTGATATAATGGGTGTTCTTTTAAAACTTTTTGCATGATTTTTCACTCTTCAGTAAGATGCACTACATAAAAACCATGGGAATATTTTATTATTCCTTGACATTTAAATAACAAATCAGATAACTGATGCTTCCACAAATTGTTTCTTTGGCCAATTTAAATAGAAGAGATGCCCCTTAAAAGGGAAACAAACACTTTGCTCTTTTTAAAGTTCTTACCCTGACATGCCTCCACGATGCATCACATGGCCAGGTCTGCCTCTACCTCCACCTAAAAAAGTTCAAATGCTTCCTTTATATCCACAGTAATAGTTTTACTTCATCTCCAAGGATAATCAATGCCTGTATTTTCTGCTTTACGTAGCACAACTAATGAGCTGTTGTGCAAGAAGCATACCTTGCCATCTCTCATGATCCCGTCCTATCATTCCTCCATCCACATTGCTCTGCCATGAACGATCTTGATGTCCTTCAAACTTTCGACCGTGATCTCCCCAGTCACGTCCATCCCTGCAAAAGTATGAAATTYATACCTTCTCACATTAGCCATAGCACACAAAATAGATTCAAGTAAAAAAACTAAGTCACAAACTTACTCAAATGCTTTACCAAGGTACATGCAAATCTTGTATTTATATTGCTATCTGTTAAGTCAAATCTCAGCAATAAGCCTTCTGTTCAATCCAACTAACATGACAAATAAGAAAATAAGATTTTCTTAATCTGGTTTATGCTACATTGATGTCCCAGTTTACTCAGAACACCCTAGCTTGTTGTTTTGACCAGTCAATTTATTTTTGGTGTTTTCTGTAGGCTGGCTTACTCATAGGACTTATGCTTTGATAGTAATGTTAGGTAAAATTGAAAACATGAAGACTTTCAGATGTGAAGTTATTAAAAAAAATAGTCATGCTGAGATGCATGTTTTGATGCACAAGGCAAGCTGAAAGAGCTACTCGTTTGTAGTTCATCCAACAGAGAACAGACTCAGGAGTGAAAGTTGGAAAAAAAGAATTGTACTGCCAAAAACTGTGTCCCACTTTCACATATGGAAATATTCCTTAGATGCACAAGAAAAAACATTTTCAGTTAAGTGTACTAACCGTGACTGTGGGGGTATCCCTCTACTTTCACTCATTCTTCTGTCCGATCCGTAGCTACCCCAACTTTCCCGAGAGTCTCGTGAATGACGGTCTGGTCCTCCATGGCGCTCATCTGGATAATGCTAAAAGGCAAAGAACACTTACAGGACTGCCCAAAACAGACTCTGCAATTGTTTAAAGTTGCTCAGCTGAATTAATCAATCTCAGAATCATTTAGGATTGAAGGGATGTCCTGAGATCATCTAGTCCAACCCCCCTGCTCAAGCAGGGTCAGCCAGGGCAGGCTGTACAGAAGAGTCTTCCATCGGGTTTTGAGTATCTTCACGCTGGAGACTTCACAACTTCCCCGTGCAACCTGCTGCAGTGTTTGACCACCTTCACAGGTTTTTGKTTTTTTTTGTGTGTGTGTGTGGTTTTTTTTGGTTGGGTTTTTTTTTGTTGTTGTTTGTTTGGGTTTTTTTGTTTGTTTGTTTTGTCTTCAGGTGGAATTTCATGTGTTTCAGTTTGTGCTCATTGACTCTTGTCCTGTCAGTGGGCACTACTGAGTAGAGCCTGGCTCCATCTTCTCCATACCCTCCCTCCCGTGAGGTATTAATGCACATTGATAAGATAACCCCCGAGCCTTCTCTTCTCCAGGCTGAATGATCCCAGCTCTCTCAGCCTTTCCTCATACAAAAGATGCTCCAGGCCCTTAATCATCTTTGTGGCCCTGGGCTGCACTTGCTCCAGTAAGCTCTTATCTTTCTTGTCCTGGGGAACCCAGCACTGGACACAGTACACCAGATGAGCGCTGAATAAAGAGGAAGGATCACCTCCCTTGACCTTCTGGCAACATTCTTCCTAATGCAGCCCAGGATGCTACTGACCTTCTTTGCCAGGAGGGTGCAATGCTGACTCATGGTCAGCTTGTTGTCCACCATGACTCCAAGGTCCTTCTCTGCAAAACTGCTTTTCATCTGGTTGGTCCCAAGCACATACTGCTGCACAGGGTTATTCCTCCCCTGGAGCAGGACTTTGCATTTCCCGTTGTTGAACTTAATGATATTCCTCTCTGCCCAATTCTCCAGCATATCCAGGTCCCTGAGAGTCTCACAGCTTAGCCATCAGTAAAGGGCACTTGAGGATTCCGTGACTCCACAAAATTAATCTCTCACTGCTTCAATGTGCCCTGAAGGTCCTTCCCCCAGCCCTCAAAAACATGCAAACATCTCTACTAGTTTTGCTGTTATTTCCATGCAACCCCATAGAGTGAATTTTATACGTACTTTGTACCTTTGCCTTTTCTGCACAATCTTTCGGAATACTCTACCTTTTTGACACAATTCACTTGTTTTGTCTGATTTGTATCAGAATAACTTTATCTAACTTTTACAATAAAAGTCTTTGAACTAAATTTCATCTTATTAAAGAAAACAAGACAATCTGGTTATTGATACATTTTTTGGGAGATGTAATTTAATTCTTAACTACTGACACGTAATCTGACACACACTATAGGAAACCAGGTTGTAAGAAGTTAAGATGTTTCTGTAGCTTTATAAAGCAACTCACTTGTCCATCCCGATCTCCCATCATTGTCCTTGATCCATCTCTCCTACAAACAGACAATTAAAATCAGACTGTGGTAATAAAACATACAGCAGCCTGTAAAAATCCATCAATGTAACAACACAGATGAAAAATCCTGCTTCCATGTAGTGCCAACATTATCTACAAAAGGCACAAACAGCTGGAACATATGGAAACCATGACACATGCTGGATTCCTGGAAAACCCTGTTAGTCCTAAGGTATAAACCAGAATATTCTCGTTAAGATGCTAGGTGGTGCCTACAATATTATTTAGAAATTTTTCAAAATCCTACAAATGTGTAAAACAGCATTGCAAGCAGAACACTTTGAACAAGCCTGCCAGAAGGTTTAACTCATGGCACAGTACAGATCTCTTCATGGTTATATAAGAAAAAGTCCACAGCCACTAAGCCACACTTAAAAAATAAAATGCAAACCAAACACACAGTAAAGGCAGCAAAATGTGACAACAAATGCATTTTCGTCTTTTGATTTCAGGCAACACAGTGGAGGTAAGACACCAACCTGTCTATTGAATGGTCTTGATAACGGCCACGATCCCTGTGATCAAAGTCATGGAAGCGATCCTGGCGACTGAAATCTGAATGGTACCTATCATTCATTGCCATTCTTTTTGCCTCTGGCCAGTATGGATCATCTCTCCTGAAAAAAAGAACATACTCATTTTAGTCAAGATAATGACTTTTGATATTGTTCCCTCCTTCCAAACTGTGCAAACCAGAAGAATCATAGAATAGTTTGGGTTGGAAGGGACCTTTAAAGGTTATCTAGTCCAACCCCCCTACTGTGGGCAGGGACATCTTCAACTAGATCAGGTTGCTCAGAGCCTCGTCCAACCTGACCTTGAATGTTTCCAGGGATGGGGCATCTACCACCTCTCTGGGCAACCTGTTCCAGTGTTTCACCACCCTCAGTGTAAAAAATTTCTTCCTTGTATCTAGTCTAAATCTACTCTCTTTTAGTTTAAAGCCATTCCCCCTTGTCCTGTCGCAACAGGCCCCGCTAGAAAGTTTGTCCCCATCTTTTTTATAAGCCCCCTTTAAGTACTGATAGGCTGCAATAAGGTCTCCCCGAAGCCTTCTCTTCTCTAGGCTGAACAACCCCAACTCTCTCAGCCTTTCTTCATAGGAGAGGTGTTCCATCCCCCTGATCATTTTYGTRRCCCTCCTYTGGACCYRYTSSARCAGGTCCATGTCTTTCTTGTGCTGAGGGTTCCAGAGCTGGACATAGTACTCCAGGTGGGGTCTCACCAGAGCAGAGGGGCAGAATCCCCTCCCTCGACCTGCTGGCCACACTTCTGATGCAGCCCAGGATTTGGTTGGCCTTCTGGGCTGTGAGCACACATTGCTGGCTCATGTCCAGCTTTTCATCCACCAGTACCCCCAAGTCCTTCTTGGCAGGCCTGCTCTCAATCCCTTCATCGCCCAGCCTGTATTGATACCGGGGGTTGCGCCGACCCAGGTGCAGGACCTTGCACTTGGCCTTGTTGAACCTCATGAGGTTCACACGGGCCCAYTTCYCSAGCTTGTCMAGGTCCCTCTGGATGGCATCCCGTCCCTCAGGCTTGTCAACCGCACCACTCAGCTTGGTGTCATCTGCAAACTTGCTGAGGGTGCACTCGATCCCACCGTCTATGTCACTGATAAAGATATTGAACAGTACCGGTCCCAATATGGACCCCTGCGGGATGCCACTCGTTACTGATCTCCATCTGGACATTGAGCCATTGACCACTACCCTCTCGATGCGACCATCTAACCAATTCCTCACCCACCGGACAGTCCACCCATCAACTCCATGCCTCTCCAGTTTAGAGAGAAGGATGTTGTGGGGAACCGTGTCAAAGGCCTTACAGAGGTCCAGATAGACGACATCTGTAGCCCTTCCCATGTCCACTGATGTAGTCACTCCATYRYAGAAGGCYRCYAGRTTAGTCAGGCAGGACTTGCCCYTGGTGAAGCCATGCTGGCTGTCTCRAATCACCTCCCTGTCCTCCATGTGCCCTAGCATAGCTTCCAGGAGGATCTGCTCCATGATCTTCCCAGGCACAGAGGTGAGACTGACTGGCCTGTAGTTCCCCGGGTCTTCCTTTTTTCCCTTTTTAAAAATGGGGGTTATGTTTCCCCTTTTCCAGTCAGTGGGAACTTCACCTGACTGCCACGACTTCTCAAATACGATGGATAGCAGCTTAGCAACTTCATCCGCCAGTTTCTTCAGGACCCACGGATGGATCTCATCAGGTCCCATGGACTTGTGCACCTTCAGGCTCCTTAGATGGTCTCAAACCTGATCTCCTCCTACAGTGGGCAGCTCTTCATTCTCCCAGTCCCTGCCTTTGCCTTTTGCGGCTTGGGCGGTGAGGCTCGAGCACTTGCCGGTGAAGACAGAGGCAAAAAAGTCGAGTGCCTCCGCCTTCTCTGTATCCTGGGTAACCAGGTCTCCCGTTTCATTCTGGAGAGGGCCCACATTTTCCCTCATCTTCCTTTTATCCCCGACGTACCTATAGCATCTTTTCTTGTTGCCCTTGATGTCCCTGGCCAGATTTAATTCTATCAGGGCTTTAGCTTTCCTAACCTGATCCCTGGCTGCTYGGACAATWTCTCTRTATTCCTCCCAGGCTACCTGTCCTCGCTTCCACCCTCTGTAGGCTTCCTTTTTGTGTTTGAGTGTGTCCAGGAGTTCCTTGTTCATCCACGCAGGCCTCCTGGCGTTTTTGCCCGATTTCCTCTTTGTTGGGATGCATTGCTCCTGAACTTGGATTCTTGAGTATTAACCAGCTTTTCTGGGCCCCTCTTCCCTCCAGGGCTTTGTCCCATGGCACTCTACCAAGCAGATCCCTGAAGAGGCCAAAGTCTGCTCTCCTGAAGTCCAGGGTAGCGAGCTTGCTGCGCGCCCTCCTCGGTGCCCTAAGGATCTTGAACTCCACCATTTCATGGTCACTGCAGCCCAGGCTGCCCTTGAGCTTCACATTCTCCACCAGCCCCTCCTTGTYGGTRAGAACAAGGTYCARCATAGYAYCTCTCCTCGTTGGCTCCTCTACCACTTGGAGAAGGAAGTTATCATCGATGYATTCCAGGAACCTCCCGGATTGCTTATGCCCTGCCGTGTTGTCCCTCCAACAGATATTAGGGTGGCTGAAGTCCCGCATGAGGACCAGGGCTTGTGAACATGAGGCTGCTCCTATCTGTCTATAGAGGGCCTCATCCACTCAGTCTTCCTGGTCGGGTGGCCTGTAGCAGACTCCCACCGTAATGTCACTTGTCCCCGCCTTCCCTTTAATCCTGACCGATAAGCTCTCTGTCGGCTCCTCATCCATCCCCAGGCGGAGCTCCATGCACTCCAGCTGGTCATTGACATAGAGGGCGACACCCCCTCCTCGTCTCCCCTGCCTGTCCTTCCTAAAGAGCCTGTATCCCTCCATCCCAACACTCTAATCATAGGAGCCATCCCACCACGTCTCTGTGATGCCAATAAGGTCGTAGCCCTGCAGGTGTGCGCACGTCTAACTCTTGTTTATTCTTAAGAAGGGTAATAAGTTCAAAAGGGAGTTGAAAAATCTCAGAGAGGATAGTTTGACTGGGGCTATTAAACATGATCATCTCAATGCAATCAACAACTGCTGATTAATGGAAGCTGAGAGCATTGGGATAGCTTTTTATAGCACAGGCTGATGAGACAGAACCTGGCAGCAATGTTTTCCACTTGCAATATTTGGATTTGCTGGCTTTACCTGCCATCTATGTCATATGGTCTTCTCATTGCAGACCGACGTTCTTGTTCATAGCGCAGTTGCTCATGCTGGCGTCGCAGCTCTTCTCTTTCTCGCTGAATGCGATCTTGTTCTCTTCTCCTTTCATGCTCTATGTGCATTCGTTCTCTTTCCAGTCTTTCTCTTTCCATCCGTTCTCGTTCAAGACGCTGCCTTTCAATTTCCAGTCTCTCACGAGCAATCTCAAGCCTCTCCCTTTCTTCTCGTTCCCGGATAGTCTGCAGGTGCTGCTGTCTCTCCCGACGCTCACGTGTGCTATTTTAACAGAAACAAAAGGTTACAGATCTAACACTTCAACAAATAAAGGAAGTTAAAAACAAAAAGGCGAAAAAAAAAAGTAGGGGGGGAGGGGGAGAAAAAGAAGTATTAAAAATTAAAACCACAGTGACTGCAAACTTGCGTCAGCTCCTTGAAATTATACCTGGAGGGGGGTGGGAGGGAGGGCACGGAGGGAAGACACTCAGCATACACGTGAATTACTTGTATTTAGAGACTGATCATATTACTCCCACAAAACCCACCTGTGGGGGCAAATAATCCTAAATGGTCAGGAGAATTTGAATCCAAATGCCCCAAGCTCATTCCTTCTACTCAAATAAAATATCCAACTCTGAAGAAGCCAGAACGGTATTTTGGATAATATGACTCCACTAAGGCTCAGAAATCTACCTATGAGAGAGAAACTTTTTCCTCTCCAGTAAGAATGAGGAAAGCATTTTCCCCCTGTCCAATTCAACTTCCTTTAGGTAAGTAATAAAGTTTTGTAATGTGTGGAAAGTGTTTTAACATTGAATTCAGGTCACAGTTTTAGCAAGGAATTTGAAGGATGGCCATTACCACCTTTATCCTGTATTAAACATCATGAAAACAGAAATAAAACCCCACAAAAAATAATTAAATACCTGAATTAGGTTCTTAACTAAAAAGATACAATGTGGAAACTTGGAAGGTTTGCTGGAAAATCCTCCAGTTTCTTTATAGACACAACGTATTTAAATACAAAAACATTAATCTTGTTTTATTTCAAACACTATGGAGACTTTGAATGCTACGACAAGAAAGACAAGGTCTTATTCTGAGGAAGACAACTTTTCTCCTGGTCTTTCCCTGTATATTTGAGTGTGGCAAGTTTAGAATTATCATTTCACCTCTACTATAATGCATGCTCAGCTAAGGAGAGCAGCATACTTAAATCAATCTAAACCACAAAATCTACAAAATGGAAAAAGAACAAAAAAGAAACTGCAATTTTTTTCCCAAACACAATTTCAAGCTTAGTATTAACAGAGTCAATAATTGGAGCTTTCCCAATTCAATACATATGTGACAAACATAAAACAAATTACAAGTAAAAAACAAATCAAACCACTCTTTATCTCTGTCACTTTAATCAAAAGAAAATTACACACATTCTAGGAGAAAAAAAAAATTTCAAACAATTTCACTGTTGCTCTTACCGGCGCTGCTCTGCCTCCCGCATTTTTCGTTGTGCTTTAATTTTGTCAAATGGCACAATGCCTTGTCTCTCTCTGCTCTCTGATTTGCGATCCTGGCTCTTAATGCTCTGTATTTAATATTGAAGTAGAGAAACTTAATGGAGTACATTTATAAAAGGACAACTATCACAAACAATACTCTAAGCTCTGTTTCCATTCATACGTATCATGTCTCAAAGCTTGGTCCCCATGTTTTTCAAAAAAGCTGTTCCTTTTTTAACATTACAGACACACCATATATTAACACAGTAATACTTACCTTCCCACATTTGTTTGGCAGGATTTCATTGCTGAATATGGTATCAGCTGTATGAAAGGTATTTTACTAATTAAGATCTAAATCCACATTATAGAAACTCTAATTGGACAAATTGGCAAGACAAGCGTGGGTTACATGTAGCTTGGCAGGATTCAGTATTTGTTTCTAAGGAAAACTGACACATAATGTTTCCTATGCAGAAACATTACTTACTCTGTCTTTTGATGCAGTTGATGTTTTCACACTAATAACAGGTTCTCCTTTGGATTTATCCATTACTACTGTTCTCTCTGTTCCTTTACTTCCTAAATAAACCAGAGGTTGAGGGGAAAGAGATGGAAAAAACAATGAAACTACATAACCTACACCACTCATTGCTATGCCAGAAGTTATGTTCTCTAAAATGTGAAAACGGGCATTTAACCCTCTCTTCAAAAATCATTTTTTCACCACACCTATTCCAAGTGCTTCTGTTAAGGATGACACAATGTCAAACACCTCCCCCTCCTCGCTGCCTCTTTATACTTCTGGATTTCCAACCAAGAACTGGAAATAATTCTAAAATATCAGCAGTTCTTTGGAAAGAACTACCTACAATTAATTATTCACACTTCACCATATCTTTTACTCTATGAAAAAAGAATAGCCAAATTACCTGACTTAATAGTTTTAGGTTGATCTGATGAACCAGACTTCAGTTCATCTTTATCTTTTTTTTCTTTTTCATCTTTGTCTTCTGTCTTTTTAGGATCATCTTTTTGGTCAGATTTCTCATCCCTTTTAACACTGCCAGATCTATAGATAGATATTGATATAGATTAGACTAATACAGAGTAAGAGAAAAGAACGTTAAAGGAGAACGCTAGCAACACAGTAACAAAGTAGAATTCTGATGTGATAAGACAGTCATAATTAGATTTCCAAAGATTTCCTTCTACAAATTCCTACACCATAAAATAAGACAATCAGACCACGCTGTGCAGTTGTCATAAAAACTTGGCTGTGATTCAGATATCTCAACTGGAGGCAAAAGAAAAAATTCACACCACCATGTGCTTAATGACCACAAAGTTTCTTACAGAACATGACAATTATTAAGTGCCAATGTGAGCCATTTTTGTTGGGCAATTAGGTGAAATAAAGGCAAAAACTTCTCAGCAAATAGCACTTAATAGGAGTTATGCCTCGAGAAGATAATTAAAGCAAAGGACTTAGTATCTTATTCACTCTCTTAGTGTCTTTTTCAGCTACTTTCAGTAACGCTAAAGAGAAAAAGTATAGTGGTGAAGAGGAACATGTTCTGGAAACAGGATCTTGGATGACTGATCTTAAACTGTTTGTGACCACAACCACCCGAGAAAGCCCTATTCCAATGAGAGAAAAACTTAACGAAGAAACAGTGACATACTGATCAAAATTCTCAAATGGCCTTTCCTACAGATCTATGATATGAAAGCACCACAATCTTTACTAAAAACCAAATATAGCTAAATTAAAAGGTATGCTTGAAGATGCAACTTTCCAATGCCTACCTTAGAACACATAACAGAAACATGTTAAGTTAGACACTGAATATCAACAGAAGTTTATCTTGTAGTAAAAGTTGGAAAAATGCATCTATCACTCTTTTTGAATGTTTGCCACAGAAATTCTTACTGTAACTTTGTTTTTCCTGACAAATCAACATAGACTGATGAACAGCGAAACACCTTTGGACAGAGAATTTTTAGAACAGTACCTCTCACTGACTGTTTCTTTCTTTGCTTCACTCTCTTTTTTTTCATTTGGCTTCTTCCCAGAAGGTTCATTTTTTGCCTGAAATTTATTTTGCACATCATCAGCTGAGAATGTGGTCTCGATCATTTGTACAATCCGATGGTAATGGGATATCTTTGAGGATCAGTACTCACTTTTTCTACAGAAATTATTTTCCCATGTAACTCTGTTTTGTGGAGGTGAGTAATACACTTTGTTGCTTCCTCAGCTGTAGACATCGTAACAAAGCCGTAACAGCGAGCACCAGGACTGCGAGCATTGGTGACCACTTTTGCACCTACCACCTTTCCAAAACAAAGAGGTATTACACTCACTCTAACAAGTGCCCGCCATTTAACAGCAAGAAGTACAAGCTCCATTTCTACTCTGCTTTACTCCTGTCCATCATCATTCAGGAAACTTCTATTTTTAAGAGATTAACAAATACAAAAGGAGCATTGCCTGGAGCCAATCATGCTTCTGTTGCCAATGCAACATTGTAAAAGCTGAATCAACAGATGGGAGCCAAAGATTAAATTCTGTTCTGAAGAAAGCCCGTAAATAAAATAAAAAAATAAAATAAAATAAAAAAAGGCTAACTTTACAATAACATCATTTTGCTTAAGTATAAAGGAGTAAAAACCCAATAAAAATTTGTAAGCCAATTTCCACCCACATGCTAATGCTAGCTCAACTGCTAAGTCCCATCTCCCCTCGAAAAAATGTTTTCATGTCACTGCTAGGAGGCAGACCCACAATGTTATCTACAATCTTGTTTAAGAAACAGGAAGTTTCTCCAAAAAGTGTAACTTGAAAAAGCCCACATAAAACACCTGTTTTCATAAATGGTGCTTACTTACGCCCATATATTCAGTACAGCTCACTTTGTATTACAGAAATCAATCATATTTCACAGAGGTGTTTTAAAGTACAGCTGAATAAAGAACATACTTCTGAGCATTTGATTTTTTGCAGATGTACATCTACTTCTAGGAAGCTTTGCCTCTGCCAATAGTCCAAAGAAAATAACAGTAATTTTATTTAAATGACTAAACGTTACCATGGCATCTAAGTAGAGGCAAATTGGTGTCTAAGTAGAGACAGGTTGGCTGTCACATAGTTTTTAATTACATTTAAAATTTTGTGGTACATCTCTATGATCAATGTTCCAGGTTACCAGATGGAATTCTGAACAAAGAAATGGAAGGAAAGTATTGCATTTTTATTGTTACGAGGAACATTAAAAAGGTTTTACTAGTCTCATGACTTTCAGACAAACTCAAAGCTGTGCTACACTTAATCCATTTTTGTACCTATTGTAAAGTCACATTTAAGTTCTAGAGTATTTTCATTAGTTAAACATTCAATAGTGGATTGCTAGCACATACAGTTTTCTTTCACCACAATCTGCTGACAGTCATCTTTAAATAGGCTTCAAAGGTCTGACAAAAATCCTTACTGCTGTCTCTGACATCAGTCTTCTATTAAACTAGCTCTTTCAATCTCCCAACTGACAGGGAGATTTAACTTGCCATTTTGTCTATCATTAATAACAACTGCAGGAACCATCCCCCTGCAAAACCAAACCAAAAAAACCCCCCAAAAAACTACCCAAACAAGTGCTTTTTAAAGCAACTGCCAACTCTAGACAAAAATAAAACTTCAGGTACCAAGGCAATTCTTAAGCTATTCCCCAATAATTATGTTTCAACATTTACTGCACATTTTACTTAGTCCTAAGGAAGTCTTTAATAAACAATGTTAAATTCACTGTTGACTGTGAATTTCAAATGGGTGAAGATACTATACTACAGTACAGGAGACAGAAGCGTATGTAAACAGTCATTGACTGTTTCAAATAAAGGACCTTAAATGGAATTTTATTTTTGTTTGGAAGTGAGTGACAGAATAAAAAAGCAGTCATTCAGCCTGTACTTCGGCAATTTTTTCCTTGATATCCACAATATTTTTGATAATTTGATTCCCTTCACTGGTATTTTCAGTGACAGGAGCTTAAGAAGTCTTATTAAGACAGTTTCAGGTGAAAAAAACCAAACCAAACCAAACAAACCCTTACCTTCCCATATTTGCTAAACAGATTCTTCAAATCCGTAGCTCTGGTAGTGGAAGCCAGTCCACTCACCCAGAAGTTTCTACCAGAACCGCTAGCACTGCGACCTAATTAGGAAAACAAACAACCAAAACCAAAACATACCCAAAATCCTCATTATTTCAACAACTACATCTGAATTAAAAAGGAGCTTTTATTTTTTTAAATCATAGAGTAAAGGAAATGCAATGCATAACATTCTCYGCCCATGATTCACATTCCTGAAGGCAAGTCCAAAAACTTTAAGATGGAACTACAAGCTTCGAGATGCGCAACAGAAATATGTTACGTCATTCTTCAAGAAAGAAACTGGACTAGGGCATCTCTGAAGTAACTGTGGCTCTTCAGAATGTGCCTGGATACATGCCAGTAACTGCACTTACAGGAAAAGACAGCAGACCTGCTAGAGTTGCGGGAACTGTGTTAGTGCCAATGTACGCTCGTATCTTGCCCTCCTTATCTCCTCGACTCCAAAGGAGTCATGATGGGATGCAGATTAACTGTACCTCTCAAGGAAAGACATTCACCATAAAGAAAGCAAGAAGATTTCTCTCTTATTTCTGCCCACACAGATTCCACAGTTGGGGTATGAAGCCTGTGACTTCAGTTACAGGAGTCTGAAAAGACTTAGCTTTCTTTAACTATGCAAGAACTACAGAACACCCGTCCAATTTGGCACCTAAACTAGAAAGATAAATTTTATAAATGCTCATGTACTTGTAAAGTCTGAAAACTTGTAAAGTCTAGTGATTAAAAAGCGTTCGAGCTGATCTCCAAGTTTCAGTGTTTGCATTTCAGCGTGAAGCACTTATACAGGGATACTGTTTCCAGTCTCCTTCGAAATGCCTTTACCGTCCTTCTATCAGTCTTGGTAGTGTTCAGTTCCAAGGCTTCAATGAATGAAGTGAAGCAGGTTTCAGTCCAGCTACCTGCTTCGAAACCATCTGCCTTTTTTTTTTTTTGGTAATATATGGAATTTCTCAGAACTGCTTTCATCGAGGGGAGACATTTCTTCCAGAACCTTTCTAAAATGCTATTTTATTCAGGTGTCTTTCCATCTCTTACTTCCTGATAATTTTTGTCATTGTCTCAAACATGAGCTTAGCACTGAGAACATTGTTGTTAATATTTATACAAGTTCCCTAGGGAAGCATGCAATCATTTGTGCCAATCTCCTTAAAAAACGAGGTCTTTTGTATAAAGGAGACCTGTCATCTTCTCGTCTCAAGAACTACATGGACAAGGCACGTCACGCGTGCAAACACATGGGAGATACATTGTCTTGGCGTGTCAAAAAGTTGAGCCGTAGGCTTTGATGCTTTTACTCCACACGCTTCCTCTAGAATTTTAGAATGGCCACCTGCAGTTACACTGGCACCAGCATCCTGGAGAAAGAGAAAAATGAGCACTTTCTTCTTTCTTCTATTTTACCAATGATTTTTTAGGTTATTTAAACTACGTTAATGTCCTTTTTGAATAAGCTTCGATCAGTCTTAACATCTCCAGTTTTTGCCCTCTCGTAAGACTTAAAGAGGTGCTCCCTGCAATGGTACTGCACTTCCAAGACAAAGAATGACTGGGACTATAAAATCTTCTCTAACTTATAAACTAGAACGATATAGGTATTGCGAGCCAACCCTCAACACTGGAGACATCTTTCAGATATACGTAAATTGACTGCCAAGTCCACCAGACTTATGAGCTCATAAATTTATTTTTCTACACTCTTATTAATACAGCTCTCATAATGAACACATGGAACATGGAAAACTCCTCGTCCTAAATAAAATCCTTTCATACAGGTGTGGAAATAGCAATGTATGAGTCAGAACTGACTTGTATATAGTTCTGTACCTTTCTTCTGGCTCAACTGCTTTCCTCTGCATGCAGAGTTACATAATCAAGTAGCTACCTCTCCCCAGTGCTGTTTACTAAGCCAGAAAATTATTTAAACAAATGTTATGGAACACAGCACATCCTTTGGAGGAAGGTATGCAGGGGCAAGGTTGTTATCAGACACCCAAGTTCCTGAAGGCTGTTTTGAATTCAAACTTCAAGAGTTTTCCCAGTCCACAAAAAATAGACTCAAGTCCTTGGGTAAATGACAGCATGCACAAAACACTCCTTTAAATATTCTGAAATAAGAGAACACAAGATTACAGACTGTAAGCAAGAGGTAAACAGACCCTAATGGAGCTGACTGTGAGGTCCAGTAGCTTGCACAGACAGGTATAAACCCGGATCTTGGAAAAAGCAGCTGACAATCAGTTCAGTCTGTGCTGTAAAACCCAATTAAAACCAAACAAATTTTTCCTGTCCAGTCAGTAGACAGATCTCATAATGAGCTTCTTGCCTATTATAGGAATTGCTGGAACTTCCACACTTACAGGGCTGAACTACCTGCCTGTAGTACGTAATAAGAAAGTTAACAGTCAGTTGGTCAGGTAGGAGAGAATAGAGAGGTGGGGTGAGCTGCAAAGACTCAGCAGCCTGATGTATTAGAAGGAAGAAGTATGATGAAAAGAAGGAGCAGGCATCTGACACTGTTGATCAATAAATTTTCATCTTGCTTATGATGCATATTTGCACCGTAAATAGAATCTGCATGGACAAAGATTTAATAACGTCAATCTAATTTGAAGACAACATTAAGCTGTAAGTTTCTGTGGCATTTAAATATGTGAATACTAGATTCCAAATTATTTCAGCAAAACAGAAGATGGTATGAAGAATCACAAGCATATAGTAAAGCAAACACAACTGCGAAAGGCTCTTGACTCACTAACAGCTGTTGGTAAGCATCCTCAGTGCCATGAACGACATATTTGCCACGTATTAATGTCTACCTTTGAAGAGCAAGATACAAACAAAAGGGTGCGACACAGATATCCTTAAAAAATGCATAAAAGGAAAACAGTTTTTTTGGCATAAATAGATTTTAAAAAAAAATCCAGAAAGCGGTGAATAATTTATGATATTTAACCACTGCACAGATTCCAACGCTTTTCCACTGAAATACCCCATCCAATACAAAAACAGTTTCTCCAAGCAATCATTAAAGCTCTATTTTTGAAAAGAAACATACCTTTCTCATCCTTTGAGACTATCTTTGTATCTCTGTCCTCCTCAATAGTGCTAAAGACAAAACACCACATTATTCAAGTCAGAAAGAAAAGTGACTAACTATAAATTATAAAAAATGCTAAAATTAAATACCTACCAGAAAATATGTTGCAAATGAAAACACACCTTTGTATATTTGATTTAAGAAATCTGACAAGAAATAATGAAGTCAGATTCTTAAACAGACTTATATTAAGAAGACGTTTACAAATAAGAATAATTTAAGAAAACAACCTTTGAAGGTTGAGGAAGGAAAGAAATCAAACCCTTTGTGTTTAAAAAAAAAAAAAAAAATATCTGCACATGGAGAAATAAAACAGACTCTTTAGGAACAGGCTACAATTTCATCAGTCTCGGTGGCCAATTGAAGGAAAC
The DNA here is from genome assembly GCA_035582835.1 of Phoebastria nigripes. Lineage (NCBI taxonomy): Eukaryota > Metazoa > Chordata > Aves > Procellariiformes > Diomedeidae > Phoebastria > Phoebastria nigripes. Next base: position 99,704 of record JAYKAV010000035.1, on the reverse strand, counting down.
AGCTTATTCGCATCACTTAATGACCAATGAAAAAAAAGATAGCATCTGGTCTATAACGGAGAAAAAACAAACCTCTTTTTCTGATCACCGCCCTCACTGGTTGAGGACTCTTTAGTAGCAGGGGATTCCTCAGAATTAGCTTTGTCTTCTGTTTTCCTGGCATCTTCTTTGCTATCTTTGGCTTCGGGACCTGCGCCTTTTTCCGCTGTTTCCCCACTAGAGGCTTCCAGGCCTTGGGAGCGTTTGCTACTCTGATCGCTTAGGGTCTCTACTACTAAAGATTCAGAGTCCGGTTTCTCTTCCTCTATTGTCTGTTCACTTGTCTCCCCTTTTGCTACAACTAAACGCTTTGCTTCCTTCCTTGCCATAGCTTGTGCCGATTTGCTGTCCAAATCTAAAGCATCTTCCTCCAACTGAGCGGCAGCAAGAGCGTCCTCTTCCTCTGCTAGCCTCTTGCCTGGCACCACGTTACTTGCTTCCTGTGCATGTGGCCGCTCCGCTTCGGAGGTTTCTTCGTTAAGTAGTTCAGATTTACAAGTTTCCCCCAAAATGTCGAGTATTTTCTCATTTTCTACGGATTTAACAGGAATAGAATGGCACAAGATTTAATCACCAGGGAAATACAGCAATCACAAATGTGGAACTGGCATGGCTGCCACACTAACACCAAGAGAACTTCTAAGCTACACAGAGATTGGAAAACCCTAGTGTACACAGTGTTAAAAGTACTACGCTAACTGCTGTCTGACAAACTACCAAATCAGCCCTAAAATGTTAACACGGAAGAAAAATGCCCCCACAGACTTAACAAAAACCTTCTGGCTGATCCTTGATATTCTTCATGAAATCATTCAGCTCTGTTTCTTCTCTAGTTAGCTTCCAGAGTCCGAGATGCTTAACTGAACGTATCAAGGCACTGAGGGTTCAATTTTTAAATTTCTGTGAAATTCTTTTAGCGGACAGTCCAACATGAGAACTGGGCATCTTCTGATGGTGCATGAGTGTGTTTGCAGTCCAGAAAGTGAAAAGTATCTGTATGAAATTTCCATGAAGAAACTCTCTTCTTTCTTCTGTATCCAGTAACTAATCTTTACATTTTAATGCCCTACAATATCTTTTTACTGCTTTCACTGCTCTCTACTTAGTAACAGAGTTAAGGTGTGTGCGATATCACAAGATCTGTTTACAAGCAGAATCTTTAGCTTTTAAACTGTGATTAACTTCTCTAAATCCATTTATGTAGTTTAACAGGTTTTTAAACCATTTCATTTCACTGGAAATATTTCAAAGATGACAAGCATCACTTCACAGATCTGGGGATATGATTGGGTTTCCAATCTCTATGACCCTGCATGATCTGGATTGTCCATCATAAAAATAATGCAAATTATGTTTGTTTGCTTCGTTTTTTTAATAGTTAATGGTTTAAAAAGTATTAGTTGAAAAGACAGGAATGTGTTTTTCTTTAACAGTACCTGGCTCCAAGCGTAGCTTCTCTATTTTCTGTTTGGGAAAACAAACACAGAATGAGGATTTTATAGAATGTATTTTGTAACACAGAATAATAGCAATCCCCCGCCCAATCCCAAGATTGAAAACTACACAAATTCACCTTCTACATTTAGCACTTTTTTTCCACAATCCACTGGAACCGAGTATTTTATATAGGTAATTTTTCTGGCACATTAAAGCCAAATATCAGCCACAATTGCATTCTCATATCTAACTTGAAACGTTAAAGAGACCAATAAAGTATCTTTGTGTACTGCATCAACTGCAGAGTGAAAAAAAACCCCAGCTACTACTTGATATAATCAGCAGGAGAAAGAAGAAATCAGCAGTAGAAGACCATTTTTATTTGCCACAAAATGGAGGAACTCTTGACAGCAGACTGAAAAGTAGGGAAAAAACACAGGGCTTTCTCATTTGACAGACTGTATTCTGAGCAAGATCATGTATGTCTTGGATTCTGTTACAATTTCATATTATGGTCATGTTTTCTTTTTTGTATTATGAGCAGAGAGTGAATACTGATAATAACAATGTGAAATACAGCTACATTTTCAATTTACCTTCATTTCAATTAAACCAGAAGAAGAGGCATCTAAATTGTTTTCAATTTCATCATAATCTTCCTAAAAGAGTAAAAAAGGAATTACAGCATTTCTTACAAAAAGTAACGTTAGCTTATGGAGAAATACTACTGTATTCAATTTTCCCTAGCAATAATACGAGAAATATTTTCCAGTATTTGACAGATCTCAATTGCTGCTTCAGATTGTGACCCAAGAATGAGGAACAACATATAAATATTATTGATGATTAAATATCTTTCTCCAGTTACCTTTCATTTTAATTTCAACATGACATTGTCTATTTCAAAGTTACTCTTATTTAGAGAGGAAATTTATTTCACATTTCTGTGGTTACTGTACGTAACACGTTTTTCCATTTTCCCACTTTTTTACTTCTTTAGTTTCTAACTGAAAAAAGAAGTTAGAAGCGAAGCTGACTTAGGTTTCTACTTTTCCAGAAATAAAACACGTCCCCAAAATCTTCCTTCCTTAAGAGCTGATGGTAAGACTCAACCAAAGCTCATCAGTTACATGATTCACAACAGCTCTAATTTACAGAACACCAGAAAATTGCCTTTCAGGTTAACTGGATGTTGTCGCAATGACTCTGTTTTCAGAAGGTAAATGATAAAAAGTTGAGACAGACACCTCAGGCCTAAAATAAAAAAAAGCAAACCATAAGGAGGCAAGGAAGGATAATACCTTCAGTTTTGGGAGCGAACAGCCTAGAACAGAAAAAACCACAAGGATCCAAGGAAGGATAATATTTGGGGAGTGAACGTAACATATAGATTACCCTGTTCACTCAGTAGCACGAGACTGTGCCGTCTGTAAAAGACATTGCAAGTTGCTCTCAAAACTAAGTCAAAAGCCCGGCAATGTCAGAACAGGGCAATACACAATACAAAGATTTTCTTGTTTTATTAATCTCTATGAGAAAACTGTACAGCATAAATTATTTAAACCAGAGCATTATTTCTGCAGAAAAGATTTCGAAATTATCTGCGAGTTGAAAACTTATTTCTCTCTCTCTCTCTAAATAACTAGATGGCCGGGTATATGCGTATATACGCTTAAACACATATAAATGGGAAGAGGGAACACCGAAACTAATACATTACTTTCAATTCCAGGCTTCTTTCACAGCAAGCAAAGACGTTACTGCAAGGTAAAGAAGGCTGTGACCCATCTACTGTGAACATTTCAAGCCTCTGATACGTCCAAGAACATTTACCACTTAAAGAGTAAGACATGAGAGCTGTTAACATGAAATAGAATCCTTATCACATTCATGTCTGTATTCTATTACACTGAAATAACTCGTTCATATGCCCATATACTTATTAAATACCTTCTGAAAATTTACAAAGACCTCTACTCACTCACCTCATTTTCTGTTAGCTGATCCGGAAGTTCTTTCATTTCTGCTTCGACATTGTCTTTATTATCAGACAGAGAATCGAGAATATTATCAGGACTATAGTCTTCTCCACAGTCTACAGCACTGCCATTATCTATTTCAGCTTCATCTAACACACTAATATCCATCATGTCAATATCTTGCAAGGTATCCAGACTTGCTTCGATATCCTCCTACAGAAAGAAAAAGGGTAGATGTTTATTTATTGCGGGTTAAATGATGCATATTCTTAGTAACAGCAATCACGATTTCACTTTACCTGCCCATCTCTAGAGTTTTCTTCTAGTCCATTGTCTTCAACACCTTCTTCTTCTGGTTTTCTTCCTAAAAATAGCGTCACTGAAGTGAGATATAGCACTAAATTTCATAACACGTCTACTCTTCGCTGAATTATCTATTCAACACTGAGTTAGTTTCAACAAATAATCATTAAAACTCTGATTCAGAAGTCCAGGTCTGTCTGGATATAACGGAGGATGACTTGCCACTCGATACAAGCAAACGGCACAAGCATGAAGTAGAAGTAGCACAGCTACATTTTTCAACAGCTACGCTCCTCTCATTCCACAACACTTCAATATGTAAAAAGACAACACTATCTAGGAAGGTGTTCCATTTAAAAGCAACACCCTACCATTGTTACAAAAAACCTCCCTCTTACCATTTAAATAATTAAACAGATTTAGAATTAGTCTTCACTTCTAAGATCCGGGACACACAGATCATGTTTAGGCACATCTGTCACCAGCAAACTTGTATCGCTATTCAAAAACAACTGCTCTTTCTCTATTTTTACCCTGTTATCTTAAAGGAAGCAACTTAAAAGTAAGTTTCAGAAAGTATCTTTTAAGAACTGGCTATGAGCAATTCAAATAAATGACACGTAACATGGCCCACACAATACTTAATGTTTTTGAAGTAAAAGATACTTAAATCACTAATGAGCTATTTCAGAACGGTTTATTTTCAAAACAACAGATAGTTATAAAATGAAATACGACACTAACAAAAGTTATAAATGTTTGTTATTTGTGCAACAATGGTTCTAATTATTCCCACTGTAATTTCTCGCATCTAAAAATGTATCCCAATGATGATGGAGGTTCAAAGAGCTTCTATGAAAAAAGGAAAATATATATCGTTACGGCAGGGAAATTAGTACCCAGGGTGTTGTGGAGCCACCTTAATATACATTGGCAGAGCTTTCCACGGGAGCTTATGCTGCAGCTGCTTGCTCTGTACCTGACACAATTCTACACTCACGGTCACAAGTACAGAAACACCTGCAACTTATGGTCTCATCTACAGGTTTCAAGACTTGCTAATGGAAGTATGGTCAGGTGTCATGTTATCGTTTAAACTTGTTATCGCTCACTAACGCAACAGAGTTCTACCATTCTCCATAAGGGAAGAAGAAAAAGCACTTTTTTTTTTTTTTTTTTTTTTTTAAAATTTAGAGGGAAATTTCTAGAACTACAAGTTATAGTTTCAGTAAAGCTTGACATTACGTCTCACGTTTTTATGTTCTCCAGCAGAAGGTACCTTAATGTATACTGGTTTCTCCGGAAGGTCTAAAATCAGATGTATTTGCCTAAATTGCCAAACAGAGAAGCAACTTAGGAATACTTTTTTTTNTTTTTTTTTAAATTAAACTAATGAAACAGGAGAAATCAACATTGTATACTAAGTTCTAGCTACATGGAAACAAAGGAACTGTATTTGTCTAGACTCCGTACCTTTGCTAGTTCTTTTTGGCATTCTCTTGTTGGTCAGTTCTGAGGCCACAGGAATTTCATCAGGATCTCCTCCTTCATCCTCAATGGCCTATCGGAGACAGCAGCATGACATCTATTGTATTGTTTGTTGGCGTGCATTTGTACTGGTTTTGGATGGGATAGAGTTAAATTTCTTCACAGTAGCTTGTATGGGGCTATGTTTTAGATTTGTGCTGGTAACACAGGGATGTTTTCGTTATTGCTGAGCAGCGCTTGCACAGTGTCAAGGCCTTTTCTGCTTCTCACACCGCCCCACCAGCAAGCAGGCTGGGGGTGTACAGGTTGGGAGGGGACACAGCCTGGACAGCTGACCCCAACTGACCAAAGATATTCCACACCATATGATGTCGTGCTCAGCAATAAAACTGGTGGGGGTGGAAGTTGGTGGGGCTGCCATTACTTGGGAACTGGCTGGGCATCAATCAGTTGACAATGAGCAATTGTTTTATTTTACATCACTTGCTTTTCTTGGGTGTTTTTTTTCTTTTTCCTCCTCTCTGTTGGTTTTTTTGCCCTTCCATTTTTTAAAATTATTAAACTGTCTTTATCTCAATCCACAAGTTTTCTCTCACGTTTACCCTTCCAGTTCTGCCCCTAATCCTGCTGGGGGGAGGGGGGCAAGTGAGTGGCCATGTAGTGCTTAGTTGCCTACTAGGGTTAAACCACAACAGCATTTTTAATGATTTGGCAGATGGAAACATTGGTCTCACCCTAGTTCAGGTCATACAGCCAGGCAGCCGTAGCAGCCGTTAGAAACACTGAATAGTAGGGTGTTGTAACACAACCCCACAGCCAAATCAAGCTATGATTGAGGAGCAAAGTTCCCCTCCTCTGTAAACAAGGCTCCCTACTCAGCAGATAAGCGCTTTAACTGTATAAAACTGAGAGTGACCACTACAGGAACTCAAGCGCATCCGAGAGCATTTTTTTTCCTCAAAGTGCAGGCCTATTAGAACCCATAAAAGGGTCAGGACCAACTACGCTGTTCTGGCCTCATGGAAGTCTGTGAAAATACATTCCGGAGAGGTGGGAGAGACGGAGTCAGGTGAAGTGTGTACAGAGGAAGCAAGAGAAAAGATACGGGAAAGGGGAGTGTGTGTATATGCTGGGGGAACGGGAGAGGAAATCGGGGAAGGACGCGCGTACGTCAGGGAACGAGGAAAAGACCGGGGCCATCGCGCAGTGAAATCAGAGTGGCACTTCAAAGGAACGGCTGAGGTGCGGGCGGCGGCGCGGGTGCCCACACGCTGGCGCGCGAGCGGGCGGCGCGGGTCTCCGCTGCGGTGTTCGGGGCGGTGGCAAGAAGCAGTGCAGCGGCGGGGCTGCTGGCGGTCCCCGCAAGARCAACGGCTCTAAAGCGGTCCGAGGAAAAGGGGCACGCTGGTGCTAAAGGACACCCCGCGGCTCCCCGGCACCAGCGCTCGGAAGCAGTGGAGGGACACGGTGGCGCCGCGCCGCCGCCGCAGCCTAGCTCGCGCTCCCCTCAGGGCCTCCCTCTGCACAGGGCCTCAGGACTCCGAGCTGGATCCTGAGCGCGCATGCGCCAAGCGCCCTCGGGCCGGGGACAAAGGACCCGGATGACACCTCCCCCGCCCCCTCTCCCGCCGGGTTTGCGCCTCACCTTCCTCAGCCGCTCCATGAGAACGCTCTTGTTGCCGCCGCTGTCTAGGTTACGGCGTTTGAGCTCAGCCCGCAGGTCGATGACTCGCAGCTCGCTCAGCCGCCGGGTTTCGGGTTCCGAGCCGAGAGCCGCGGCCCCACCAAGGGATGTGAAGTCCCCCAGCCCGGCCGCTGATTGACTCTCCGCCATCAAGGCCCCTTCGATATTCCGCCTCAAGCCCGAACGCACGGGAGAACACGGCACAACCAAGCAGCTAACCTTGCGATCACAGCACAAAATGGTGGGGAGGCCAAGACGCGCCGAGGGGAGGGGGGAAAAAACCCGCTACGCGCAGGCTCAGAGAGAAGGGCGACGACGAGCAGGAGGGAGGGAGAAGGCGGGGCCTGGAAGAAAACTTGAATGACAACGCTTGCGCAGGCGCAGACGGCGTCGCCCGAGTCCAAGGATGGCTCGCGAGCTCTCGCGCATGCGTCCGAGGGCCGAAACAGACTGCGGTTGCGCATCCCTGCGGTGAGGTAGTCAAAGGAACTAGTGCGCACGCGCACCTGCAATAGCCGGCTCCGAAGCGGGAAGATTTCTCTGCGCATGCGCGCAACCCGTCCGGGCCTTCTGGTCAACGCGCGTGCGGGCTGCGGTTCCTTTCCTTCCCTCCCCCTTTCTCTTTAGTGCGTCTCGTTTTTGCCACCATTTTGTGCTGCAACTGCGGCTTTCCGCCGTTGTTTTTATCTTGCCTTGCTCTGTGCGTGCGAGTCGAAACAACGGCCCCATGGCAGAGAGTCAGTCAGCGGCCGGGCAGGGAGAATCTGCGTCCCTGGGTGGGTCTGGAGTCTCTAGTTCGGAGTCTGAAAACCGGCGGCGGCTGAGTGACCTGCGCGTGATAGACTTGCGGGCTGAACTCAAGCGCCGCAATTTGGATAGCGGTGGAAACAAGAGCGTCCTCATGGAGCGACTCAGGAAGGTAAGCAGGCAGACGCGCCGGGGCTGCCAGAGGGGGAGGCGTAGTCGGCGCGTGCGCRACCCTAGCCCGCCAGGCGCTGCTGAGGAAAATGGCGCCAAACGGCCGTCCAGCGGAGGGAATGGGGCTGCGGGGAGCAGCCGGGCTCTCGGGGTGGTTCCGTGGAGCCCACCAGACCTAGTGCGAGCGTTCCGTGCGTGGCGAGCGTGGCCCCGTACTTGGCCGTCCCAGGCTCGCCCCTGAGACCACCGGTCTCATGTAGTAGCGGTGGGGTGTATGTGTGCGAGTCTGGCGTTTCCATCTACGCAGCGAGTCCCCCTCTGATTTCCTAGACCTGCACAGCACAGCGTGTCTGCCGTGGCACTCGACTGAGGTGTTTCTAGCCTCATGCATCACTGGGCTTTCCGCCATGCATTGAGCTCCTGGATTTACAGTTCTGTACACTGTCTACTAGCCTTTTTGCTGCGTACTGATTTTTTTCTGGCTTTCTAGCTGGTAGCCTGTACACCGTATCCTCATCAGAATGTTTGGTACGTTAGTAGCATGCGGACTGCCTTTATTGAACTGATGCTTGCTGTCTCCTAGAGTTGAGGTTCTTACTCTGTCGCAACGCCCCGGGGTATCTGTGTGTGCTGTTGCAAACGCTGTAGGATTGACGTTTTTTTGTCTATAGGTTATGCTGCTGACTGCTTTCCAGAAACTTTACACCAACACGTTACTGTTTTCTCTGTGCTTGTTGCTTTGATCTGGTGGTCTTTGGTTTGCATATCCAAGCTGCAGCTGTCTAATTCACAGTGTTAGATTCTTGTTTCGGTATTTTTCTGCCTCTGGTGTCCAGCTCTTAAACTCAACAGAAATGAACAAATGGATTTTTTTATGTCTGTCTTGATATCTATCTTTATCTTTTCCCCTTAATAGGCTATTGAGGAGGAAGGGGGGAATCCTGATGAAATTCCAGTGGTTTCAGAAAATATGAAGAAAACTCCAAAAAGAAGCAGCAAAGGTACAAGGCAGTTAGAGAGGATCTCCACCCCGTCCCCCTTGAGTTTTCTAGCAACTTTTACTCATGCAATGGAATATTGCTAATCTTTTTTCTGAAGTCTGCTTTTCCTTTTGGAAAAGTGCTTCATTTAATTTTGGCACTGTGGCTGAATGTTTTGCAGTCCCAAAGCTATAGCTAACATTACTTGCCTGAGCCAGATTTGGGTAAAACTGGTTCTCTGGAAGAAATTAAGCACAGTTGAATCTTCTGTTCCTTGGTTCTGACCTTTAATGCCATATGTTACTGGTACTCTTCCCCACATTTGTGCTCAGGTTTCTAGGGATGGGTGGTATGGTATTAAACTTACTGGTTGTTTATTCACAGAACCTCATGTAATGTAATAAGGCAGGAATTGGTCCACTTGAAGGATCTGTTGGTTTATTCTCAGAGTTCCCTGAAATTTGTAGCAGGAATTACTAAGAAATACTGAAGCAATGTCAGTGTTTTTAAAATAGATAATTGGTTTTCTATGTGACTGTGCCTTTACTTTAGAGAAATATAAGGGGTTTTTTGAGGTAGAAATGCAGAGTTTCTAGCAAATTCAAAATAATCTCTGTAGTGTGTTATGCTTATAGCTTCATAGCCAATAGCAGTCTCATTTTTCTCCCCAGAAGACTAGTTTTTAATCAATATCTGAAATTGGATATGTTTTTACGGCTTTCTCTATGCATCATTTTTCTAATGGTGAGACATAGTCTTACGTAATCCTTATTTTTAAAAAATAATCTGCTATTTTTCTAAAAGTAGTTAATTAGCACAGTTTGATCTTATTTTGTAATCAAATAACGTTGAAACTTACTTTTATATTAGAGCTGAGCAGAATAACTAGATGAAGGATTTTAATTAAATTATTAATTTTGATTTACACAAAATGTAAATTTGTGAGATGAAGCTTGAATGTTTTGCCAACTAATTTGTTTGACCCAGATTTTTGTCGTTAACATCAATTTGGAGTGATGGTACATTTGCTTGCAAACTAAGATGTGAAATCTTAACTGGAAAGAGAACAAATGTCACAACTGTGGGTAAAAGCAGAGAGATCTTTGGTAATCCCGTTCATTTTCAAGTCTCAGAAAAATACCTAACGTATGTTATAGCACTTTTAGTGTTGGGATGGAAATAGATGAGATGTTCCTCTTAGCTCTAAAACCCCTTTCCCTTTTTTATTGTAATGTGCTTGTAGTTTTCGAGGAAAATAACATTCATAAAAGATGAAACAACTACTTAGCTCTGAGTTTGAGGAGTTACTATTTGGTGCTGAAACTAGCGTACTGTTTTCAGTAATGTCAGTTCCGATATTATGTGTCCAGCTGGTGAATGGAGCATTGCAGTAATGCTTACACGTAGAGATTTTTTTTTCATTGTTTTGTGTTGGGTTTTTCGTTTGGTTGCTTTTTTTCTTTGGTCCTTCTAATAAATGTCTGTAAAGAAATGAAAGGTTGAGATAATAAATTACTGCAATCTCAGCTGAGCCAAATGTTCTGGGGAGTGCACAGCGGTACTTCTTGAACTCGTGACAGACCTCGGACTGTAGCATGTTTGTCAGTTACTGAACTGGGATGGTATATGAACACTCAGTTGTGGAAAATAAGGAAAAAGCAGATAACTAAACTGAATGGAATACCAACTCTGATGAAAAAATAAAACTTGAAGGATACATATTGTTACCTTCTTTTCATTCTAACAATCATAATGTTGTTAGGACGTAGACCAGATGAAGAGGGAGTAGAAGATAATGGCCTGGAAGAAGATTCGGGAGATGGACAGGTATGTGAGGCTGTGTTTGAAGCGAAGTAATAATAGCATTGCTTTCAAGTTACAATGACTATTATATATACTCTTTTTCTTTTTACAGGAGGATATTGAAGCAAGTTTGGATAACTTGCAGGATATTGACATGATGGATATTAGTGTGTTAGATGAAGCTGAAATAGATAATGGCAATGCGGTAGATTGCGGAGAGGATTACAGTGCTGATAATATTCTTGACTCACTGTCTGATAGTAAAGAAAATGCTGATGCAGAAGTGAAAGAACTTCCAGATCAGCCTACAGAATATGCTGTAGGTAACTTGGAGGCATCCCCACAATTTTCAGAAATTAAAGAAGAATCAAGAGAAATACCAGTAGTGATGGTATGCATCTCTTACATGTGTGGAATCAGATTCTTTTTTCTTTTTTTTTTCTTTTCTTCTTTTTTTTTTTTTTTTTTTTTTTTATTAAATAGCAAAACGGTAGCTAAAGAGTATTTGAAACAATTTGGGGCTCTACCAGTTCTCATGGTCATTGCTTTTTCTTCTTTTACATATTTGTGGAAATGGCATTCTTGATTTAAAAATGCTTTGACATAGTTTGTACACATATGACTGTACAAATTAATAGTAATCCAAAAAGCGTTTGTTTTAATCATGCTTTGAACTCTTTGCTTCACCTTATGTTTACATTCCCATTTTCATATCTTCCCTTTATTTAGGAGGACATGTGAGACATACAAATGCTGTAGCCTTATTTACTTCACTTCAGCTGAACAGCAACATTCTGGGAGCTATATTCTAGATTATTTTTCTGTTAAGATAAGGTCTTGCAGTTACTCAGTTGTTGAAAGTATTTTTATGTTGGCTTTCTGTGTTCGTCTGGCAGTTGCGCTGCTTATATGACATTGTCCATCTGGGCTAGGAGATAATTTTTTTCCCCAGTCAAGTGTTTATCTCCTGAAATGTACAACAAAGCATTTGAAGAAAGTTATTTCTGCCCCATCTAATAAGGAAGTACAGCTCTTTGTTGTGTGGGCACATTGTGTCATCAGTCTGGACTACAGGATTTTAAACTTGGGTGGTTCCCCACCCAAATCTGAAAGTTGCAGAAATAAGCTTAACCCCCTATCCCCAAGCATATTCCTGCCCCACACAAGTCAAATAGAAATACCCAGAAACTAGGTTTTTTCAGTGACTAAACTACTGGAGTCCAGTTTAGCTCCTGCGGTCTTCTTTTATCAGTAAAGAAAACAGTTATCGAGTCCCATAGACTTTTTGGCTCTGTGTTGTTGCTGTAAATAAGAGAGAGAGAGAAAGAGAAAGTTTGCTGTTGGAATCCCCATCCTTAAAAGATTTTTGTGAGCCGACCAACATATTTGAGAGGTAATGAGAAAGCTCATTCAGTTGGTGGGGATCGGGAAGAGGCGTGGGGGGCATTGGTCAGTTTTTACCCTTATTGTTTGTTTTGGATGCTAGATATATTTGCTTAATATCAGTTGTCAGTGAAAATAAAATCTTCAATTTCTCGTTCAGGTTTCATTCACAATACCATTCTTTTATAGATAACAAAATGTCTTCCGTTTACTTTTTAAAGGTAGAGGTTGAAGATGTTGGAAACACTTTAGATGCTGCTTCATCTGATTTAACCGTAATAAAGGTAAATGGTAACCAATTTTCTTTACAAACAAAAAGGCATAATATATGCCATATAAACTGTATGCTGCAACAGTATATGTGCAGGTAGTACACAGTGCGTGCATTATTATTCTGCAAAGAATAGGAACTAATGCCTTTTCTAATTTGATCACATGGATAAAGATATCTATCAGGTCATACATATATATATATGATGTACATATCATACTGAGTTTGGGTGGTAGACTGGATTCTTTTTATCTGTTGCATAAACCAACTCAGTGCCTTAGGTTATATTTAACTTCCATTAAAAGTGTAAATATCCCATGTTGACAAGAAAGCTGAAACTGGTCTATTCCTGAAATACTGGCCTTGTTTCCAGATCACTCATGGTAAGTTAAGGACACTTGCAGCTCCAGGTGAAGCTGGTGTTTCTATCAATCCTGTTTCCAGAAAGCAGACTTTGTAAAGTAGACTCTAGAGAAGGGTAATGCAAAGATAAGCTTTGCTCTATGCTGCTTACATTTCTTGATTTATTTACCCATGCGAATGTGTACCATGTGTTCAACAGGTGTCTGAATTTGAGAAATATTGAAGTTCTTACACATTTCGTAAAACTTGAAGACGTTAAAAAGTAATGTTAAACCTTATTGTGAGAAATTTATTTTGTATTCAATGTTTTCAAAGCAGAAATAGGCTAAATTATAGTAACTCCCTAAATTCTCTCCTATCTTGGGGGGGTGAGAGGTGACATTCAGAATAACATCTTGACTTCTTAAGATAGTGATATTTCTCCTTTTTTTATCTTTTTCACTGCAGGAACTTGAAGAGTTACCTTTGGAGCCAGGTACTGTTTTTTTGTTTTTGTGTTTTTGTTGGTTTTTTGTTTGTTTGTTTGTTTTTTGTTTTTTTTTGTTTAAATTAAAAGGAAAAAAAAAAGTCCTGGGCATTGAAACAGTTTCATTCTTCATTGAATTATTTTTGTGTCCCTGGTTGTTTTTTTTGTTTTGTTTTGGTTTTTTTGTTTTGTTTTGGTTTTTTTTTAATGCATTACTGTAGTGTACATTGTTATGGTGGACAATCCAGGTCATGCAGGGTCATGGAGATTGGAAACCCAGTCATATCACCAGATCTGTGAATAACTGCTTTTTGGAAACATGTATTTAATGTGATGAAATGGTTCCATAGAACTGTTATGTGCAGAGGAGCTAAGAAATGAGCCTTAAAGATGTAAAGGTTCTGAAAACAGATCTTGTGATATCACACTGTACTGTAGTTCTAAGAATATAAATATAGGAGCGTAGGTAGTACAAAGCTTTGGTACAGAACAGAAATTAAAGAGTGACTGGACTTCAGAAGAAGGAATACACTGACATCACAGGAATTTTCTACAGATCCTATTCGCTTTCTGGACTGCAAACGCACTCGCGCACCATCAGAAGATGCCCAGTTCTCATGTTGGACTGTCCGCTAAAAGAATTTCACAGAAATTTGGAAATTGAACTCTCAGTGCCTTGATACGTTCAGTTAAGCATCTCGGACTCTGGAAGCTAACTAGAGAAGAAACAGAGCTGAATGATTTCATGAAGAATATCAAGGATCAGCCAGAAGGTTTTTGTTAAGTCTGTGGGGGCATTTTTCTTCCGTGTTAACATTTTAGGGCTGATTTGGTAGTTTGTCAGACAGCAGTTAGCGTAGTACTTTTAACACTGTGTACACTAGGGTTTTCCAATCTCTGTGTAGCTTAGAAGTTCTCTTGGTGTTAGTGTGGCAGCCATGCCAGTTCCACATTTGTGATTGCTGTATTTCCCTGGTGATTAAATCTTGTGCCATTCTATTCCTGTTAAATCCGTAGAAAATGAGAAAATACTCGACATTTTGGGGGAAACTTGTAAATCTGAACTACTTAACGAAGAAACCTCCGAAGCGGAGCGGCCACATGCACAGGAAGCAAGTAACGTGGTGCCAGGCAAGAGGCTAGCAGAGGAAGAGGACGCTCTTGCTGCCGCTCAGTTGGAGGAAGATGCTTTAGATTTGGACAGCAAATCGGCACAAGCTATGGCAAGGAAGGAAGCAAAGCGTTTAGTTGTAGCAAAAGGGGAGACAAGTGAACAGACAATAGAGGAAGAGAAACCGGACTCTGAATCTTTAGTAGTAGAGACCCTAAGCGATCAGAGTAGCAAACGCTCCCAAGGCCTGGAAGCCTCTAGTGGGGAAACAGCGGAAAAAGGCGCAGGTCCCGAAGCCAAAGATAGCAAAGAAGATGCCAGGAAAACAGAAGACAAAGCTAATTCTGAGGAATCCCCTGCTACTAAAGAGTCCTCAACCAGTGAGGGCGGTGATCAGAAAAAGAGGTTTGTTTTTTCTCCGTTATAGACCAGATGCTATCTTTTTTTTCATTGGTCATTAAGTGATGCGAATAAGCTGTTTCCTTCAATTGGCCACCGAGACTGATGAAATTGTAGCCTGTTCCTAAAGAGTCTGTTTTATTTCTCCATGTGCAGATATTTTTTTTTTTTTTTTTAAACACAAAGGGTTTGATTTCTTTCCTTCCTCAACCTTCAAAGGTTGTTTTCTTAAATTACTCTTATTTCTGTCATCTGCAAAACAGAATTGTCCGTTTAAGGATATGAATCCCATATTTCCTGTCGCTCTTCTATAAATTTGCAAAGATAGTGTTTATTTCAGAACTAATTTACTGGTAGGTATCCAGTGTTAGTGCATAATCTAGAGTTAACGTTCTTTTGCGTGTGATCGGTTGAATAACGTGGTGTTTTGTCTTTAGCCCTGTTGAGGAGGACAGAGATACAAAGATGATCTCAAAAGATGAGAAAGGTATGTTTTTTAAAAAACATGTACAAATGACTTGGAAAAAAAAAAGTTACGGGGTCAAATCTAACCATTACTTGTGAATCAATTGTAGTAAGTAAACATTCAAAGGAGTGAATGGAGTAATAGTTCTACTTGCTTTCTGACTTGCCTTTCTTGCATTGCTTATTTTTTTGGTCTTGTTAATTCCCTAAGCATGGGTATATCTTCACTGTAATAGTTATTTTGGAGTCCCACTAGCTTCGTGAATGGTGATAGGTACCGGCAAGACCAGGATTTGTCTGAAATATCTCAACGTATGCCTAAATCTATAGGTTTATGCTCTGTCTGGCAGTTCTGGTGAGGGCTGTTAATTCAGTGAACCCTCAATGCAGTTGTAACATAGGCCTTCAAAGCATGAATTGTAAATTTCAGTTCATGTAACTTCTGTAACCTTATTAACTGACAAAGTTTTTTAAAAAAAAGTCTCTTGTGAATTAACATTTAATACTTTGTAATTCTCATAAAAGTGATTGAAGTGTAGGAAGACAATATGTAGATGAAAGCTCATTAAGACTATTCAAATGCACATCAAGTATGGAGTTCAGAAGTTCATTTTTGCAGGCTGCAATGTGTATTGATTTTAAGATTGATTGGAAGAGGTAGAAGTAAAATTGCATTTGAAGAGGTTTATGAAGAAAAAAAAAAGTGGGGTTTGTAGGGCAATATACTTTTTCACTGTTGCATTCTTGCGCTATGCAATCTTTTATGTTTGGCTTTTTTGTACCTTAGGCCGTGCAGGTAGTGGTTCTGGCAGAAATTTGTGGGTTAGTGGACTTTCATCCTCTACTAGAGCTACAGACTTGAAGAATCTTTTCAGCAAGTACGGAAAGGTACGTAGTGGATATGTAAATTAACAAATCATTTTATCAATTTAAAAGGATGACCTTAAATTTAGCTCTTATTTTTCCTAATGAATAAGTGGGTAGGCTAAGCACTTAACTTTTTTGTGTTCTTTTGAAACTCTGTATCTGAAAGTAGCATACTTCATAAAGAAGGTTGTCTGAAATTGGGGAGGGGCGGGCAGAAATACAGGTTTCGGAGGATCTCTGTGCAGATACCTGTAAAAATGAGGCAATTCTCGACAGGAGAGACTGGTGGCTTGTCATGTAGTGCACTGTAGTCTAATTGTACCTCTTGGGTGTCCAGCGATAGTTAATGCTGTTTTAAACTGTTCCATTTCAAAGGGTATTCCTTGGAGAAATCTAGACTTTGAGGGCAGGCTTCCATTTGTTCTTCAGTGCCAGCTAGGTTATGAGAGCAGAAGTTGTGGAAGGGAACTCTTTCCATGACCATCTCCCCTTCCTCCTCATACATTTCTCAGTGTAATATTAAGTGATTGTGTCACTAAGTGTGTGCCTCTGCACTGTCAGAGATTGTCACCTGTGGATAGAAACTAGCAGAGGTGTCCTGTAAGAAAAGACAAAGTAGTGGTAGGTTTTTTAAAATTATTTTTATTATTACACCCCCACTCTCCCCCACATATATATGTCTTCCTTATGTTACTGACCTGCTCAGCAATTTGAAGGTGAATTTTCTGAGCTGGTTATTGTGGCGGTCTCTTTTTCAGCAGAGCTGTATCAAAAATCTGTTCCACAATCAGATTTATCTGTTTCATAGAATTTTGTGTTTGTTTTATACTTTTTTCAGAACACATGTAGAATAATCTTAAATTTGAAGCTTTTCGGCTGTGTTTGTGTTGCTGTTGACTTGGATGTAAACGCTGTTCACATCATATTCTGTGAAGTAGTCTTTAGTGAGGCACTTCTAGAACACGGTTGGCCCAACAGTATAGAAGTCAAGTTAAAACGATAACCCTTCCTTTGCTGCCTAGCAAACGAGCCTAGTCAGCGTTGTCTTCTGAGAATGCTGGTGGAATATTGCATGCCGACCATATTTCCTCCCTGTTAAAAATGGATAGGTGCTATACAGTGTGGTACTGGTAGACAGAGCTGCTCAAATGGTGATGAAGTTGGAATTTATTTGGCGACAGATCTGCAAACACAGAATGATTTTTTCCCAAAGGTGGTTGGTGCAAAAGTAGTGACAAACGCTCGCAGTCCTGGTGCTCGCTGTTACGGCTTTGTTACAATGTCAACATCTGAAGAAGCCACTAAGTGTATTAATCATCTCCACAGAACAGAGCTGCATGGAAAAATGATTTCTGTGGAAAAGGTAAGTGGTAGCTGTTCCATGACAGTGTAATGAAAATAAAAGTATGCAAGTTTAATGTCTGTCTCTTATTATAAAAATATTTCTGGCTAAAATTCTAGGCAAAAAATGAACCAGCTGGGAAAAAGCCTTCAGACAAAAAGGAAGGTGAAACAAGGAAGGAAAAAGACAGGCACCATTCTGCAGAGTCCAAATCTGAGAAGTAAAGTGTTTTTGGTATTTTTCTGTGTTTAAAGGCCACTCATTTGAAATGCAGCCACGTGACCAAAGTGAACAGTAATAAATCTCAATTTGCTGCTTCATACTGCATCTGAAATAGGAGTAATACTTGAAAAATTGAAATTGGTGTTCTACAGCAGTAAGTGCGTCTTAATTGGCCCTCTGTTCAGAAATACGGAGCTCTTCAGGGTTTAGTATCAAAACTTGCCAGTTATATCAGGAGATACTCAATCAGCTCGTTTGTAGATAAACCATTATTTTTATCAGAATCATTCGTCCTCTGATCTGACTCTGGCTTGGTCTGCTCTTTTAACTGACAAATATTTCCACGATTTAGTCTATCTTTTTGATAGACTGTTTGCATGGTTAGCAAGTGATACTTCAATATTTGTTTTTTTGTGGTCTGTTGCTTTTGAAAGAGGCATTTTGCTTTACTACTTTTTGTTCTCTCATAAAATTTTAAAAGATTTGGCAAAGGAGATGCTTTGGCAGGCTGGCCATGCATTGGGTGTTTAAGGTATTTGTTTACAAAAGCTTTTGTGGTAGAGCTTGACCTCTACCTGGGTGGGCTGTCTTCCCCTATGCTAAGCATGAACTTTGCTTATAGGCAGAACAGAAGACTTCTAGCACTCAAAGTCTCCAAATATTCATAAGGATTATCTGTTGTTTCTCACTTTTGGTCAGCTTTAGCTTAGTATTGGTTGCTACTCTTAATCACGTGTACAAGTATGCATTGGCTTCAGCACTGCAGCGTGGAAGGTATTGGGAGTGGGTTTTTTGAGAGTATTTTTTGGAGGGTTTTTGTGTAGAGTTTTTTTGGGTGTGTGTGGGTTGTTGTGGGGGTTTTTTTTGTTTTGTTTTGTTTTTTCCATGGTTGGCTTGATCAGAGTGGTTATATAGCACTTTTTGTTAGGTTCTCTATTAAAGCAAACTTTACCTATAGGTCTGTTGGTATTAAGAAGGAGGAGAAGACCGACAAAAAAGATGATGCTAAGAAATCAGAAAAAGATGGAAAAGACGAAAAAGAAGGAAAAGAGAAAGATGAACAAAAGACTGGATCCTCCGATAGATCTAGGGCAAACAAATCAGGTAATTCTAGCTGCCTTTCAGAAATGTTTTCAAGGATACTTGTTTTAAAAAACAAACTTGAAAAAATTGGTACAGAGAATATAAGTGACTGTGACAAAGCTTCTACTTTGCATCCAAAAAAATTTCCTTTATCAGCTAAGTAGGAAATGGAAGAACAAGCATAAACATTCAGAATTGTGGCTGATTAGAAGACTTCAGCTTCTGCAGACCTCAGTGTTCTTATTAGGTGTGATTCATAATTCAGTAAAAAGACCATGAAGCATACTTAGTAATACTGAGGTTTTCCTGGTGAAGAAAAAACAATTCCTGAAAATACCTTGAAAACTTTTTTTCTGACTTAAAATGCTAGTAACTTATTCTCAGATGTATTTTGTTTTGTAGTGAGTCGAGGAACTGAAAGGACAGTGGTAATGGATAAATCTAAAGGAGAACCAGTTATTAGTGTGAAAACTTCTACATCAAAAGAGAGGGTAAGTACAACATTCAGAGAAGCCTTTGTGCAAAAATAGGTGTCAAATAGCTTCATATGCATATAGTTGAAGGGTTTTTTTGCCTTGCATATTGGGAACAGTTATCCTTTTATCACTTTTTAGAAAGCGTTAGGGTATTAATGATGCTGCAAAGGTAAATGCTTATGCTTCACCTTCTTTATAGTTTTTGTCACTGCTGTCCTAATTGAAGAAGTAGAGTTACAATACAAAAATGGTGTTAAGATGATGTGTTTCCCTGAGCGTGGAGTGTGGTGACCGGTGACCTTTAAAAGCGGTGTATTGTTTGCCACTGGTGCAAGTCAGATCATGTGCCCCTAGTATTTATATATATTTAAACTCTTTAGAAGTTCTAGCCAAATTCAGGGTACTTTTCCCCGACCTACTTTTCCATGGAATTCCAACATTATTTACCTCTGGGAAGGTACGATAGTCTGTTTTGTTGAGGTTGGCATAAGGTAGGCCTTTTGCCTAGGAATTTTAGCTAAAAATGCACTGTGTTCATCTAATGTATTGTTTTGATTTAACTCAGAGTACAAAAAGCCAGGATCGCAAATCCGAGAGCAAAGAAAAGCAAGATATTTTATCGTTTGATAAAATCAAAGAACAGCGAGAACGTGAACGTCAGAGGCAGAGGGAGCGAGAAATCAGGGAAACGGAAAGACGCCGGTGAGTTTTCCCAGTTTTGCTCTAAACTTTGAACGGCATTTGATTTTACTTCCCTTATCTGTGTTTTGAACAGGCTGCAAAGTAGTGTCGTGCTGGCCCTCCAACAGTATCTCAGATTGATTTGATACTAATCTATTGATAGAACAGACATAATGCCAAATTACGAAGGTTTTTACTCTGAAATCTATCTTCTCTAAGCCTATGATTTTCGGGAGACTCTTGCTGAATAATAACTTCTGTAGGTGCTTTGAGGTCTTGCGTTCCACTTCATCAGATTTGAATTTCCATACTTGATTTYTCCCTGGAAGTTCGTAAATACTTTCTGTTTGCCAGACTTCTGTCTTAGGACATGCTGTGCTCTATGAAAGCTTTTTCAGAGTTGAGAAGAGATCATTTACATTTAAGCAGGTAGTGGGAAGAACATAGAAACTTTTAAAAAAAAAAAAAAAAAAAAAAAAAAAAAAAAAAAAAAAGGCAAACAAGAAACCCTACCCAAAACAAAGAAGCAATAAAGCTTAGATTTAAGATTCTCAATTGAAAACAAAATATCTCTTTTTCAATTAGAGAGAGAGAGAGGCGAGAACGAGAACAACGTCTTCAAGCTATTCATGAGCGGGATGAAAGACAGAGGCTCCAGAGAGAGCGAGAACGACTTGAATTTCAAAGGCAGCGTCTTGACAGAGAGCGCTTGGAGAGGGAGAGATTGGAGAGAGAAAGAATGCACATAGAGCAGGAAAGGAGACGAGAACAGGAACGAATCCAGCGAGAGAGGGAAGAGTTGCGACGTCAGCAGGAACAGCTACGCTACGAACAAGAACGGCGATCTGCCATGAGAAGGCCTTACGATCCTGACGGCAGGTAATGATAATCGCGATGAGATTCCAAACTCTTCGGCCACATCCAGTTACAGATAGAGCATTCTAAAGTCTGTGTAAATTGTGTGTACTCTTGCTAAAGCAGTCATGGGAGCTCACAACTGAAAGTCTATTTACATGTTGCTTTTAACACTTCAATATCGATCTTGAGAAAGAGCAAATGTCACACTCGTATACCTGTAAGCACAGTTTTATTACAGGAGGTTTAAAATTCTTATTTCCCAAAGAGGAGTGACCGAGAATAGAAACTGTGCGTATTGACTCTAAAGCAGGATTGCTAGCGGGAACAGATACTCATTCTCTTCTCATGTCACCACATGCTGAGATTAAGCTTTTTGTATAGTGTCGATACACCTAGCTTCCTCTGAAACTGAAATGCAATGCCTGCTTAACACACAAGGGTTTTTAATTATAAATCAAAAAAAGTTGTTTCTATAATTGGATTGAATGAGGTTTGATATCAAGAGAGCAGGAAGGGAAGATTGTTTTGAGATTACTACTAATCGTGACCTTTTTTGCAGGCGAGATGACCCATACTGGCCAGGTGAAGTAAAGCGAATGGCAATGGATGATAGGTATCATTCTGAATTTAGTCGTCAAGACCGCTTCCACGACTTTGACCACAGGGATCGTGGCCGATACCAAGATCATTGTTTGGACAGGTCGGCAAGGCAGTGTCTCTTCTTCCTATACCTTTATGGAAATTAGGGGTCTTTTTGTGGCTTACTAATGGCTTGAAGGGTGCCAAAAGAGAAGAGCGAAACAAATGAGTCTTGCACGTTTCTTGTGTCTATTTGTATATGTGCTTGCAATCCTGTGTTTCCATCGTTTATGGACATACTGGAAAGAGGCTGCATAAAGATTATAAGCCAAGTCCTAATGTAGTCTGCCATGATGCCGAGGGAGATCCTACAGCTTCTCTTGAGATGTATGGAAATCTAGTTTATGAATCCCTGTTCATTAGTCTAAGATTTAGCCATTTCCTTTTGCTTTAAAACTTTCCCTACTTTCCTCTTTGCAGCCTAGCTAATGCAGATTGTTAGTTCCACAGAATGCAAAAATACTTTCTGTGTAGTGCTATTGAGACTTCTGTTTTGCTCTCAAAGGATCTTTGGCAAAAACCACACCGCTTTGCTTTTGCTTTTAACTGATTTCTGATACTGGTAGGTTCACTCAGTATTCTCCCTTGGTACCATCGAGTACTTGACCATGCCTCGGTGATGCCTTGCTTAGCCATATTACGGTAATAGATGTTGCTTTGATCTCTTTCTATGCTATGAAACAAGAACTCATTTGAATATCTTACCACTAAACAAACATTGGCATTCAGATTTACAGCCTAATGAAGATAAATTTTCATGCGCTCTTTAATACAGACATCGGAATTGTGATTACTGTGTTGATCCAACTGAAACTTCTCTTTTTTTGTTCCAGAAGAGACGGTTCAAGAGGAATACCAGATCGAGATGGGCAGGTGGGTTATACCCAAATAACGGCTTGAGTTAAAAAGCCAAACAAACCGACCCCAAAGCGGAAAGAACACAGTGCGCATGCTGCCTAGTTCTTAAATGCGACCACCACTGGGTTTAAACTGAGCCGATGTTCAAGCAGCAACTGATTTTGCATGCTAATGTGCGGAATGTAAGTTATTAAGTTAACGGCTTGCTAAGGTGGTAGCCACAGATCAGGGCGGGGGGAAACCTCCGAGCAATGGGAGCTACAGTACGGCATCTTTTCAGGCTGGTACGTGGCAATGAAAGTTTTCTGGTTAACCACCTTAGGTGTCTGTGTTGCGTTAAGAGGTAGTTACTGTAGTGTCTTATCCTTAGCTGGTGAGGGCTCCCTTCTCTGACGTTTATCTAAATGGTTTGTAGAAAATAACTGGTGTCATAATAGAACAAGGCAGATGACTGTAAAAGGACAGGTGTGAAAACCAGTACCACAATGGTATACAAAACGTTTCATTTCTGAAGAGAGGTAGGCAGATATTCTGTGTAAAAATTAAAAACCTGGAGCCAGAATGTAAGCCTTAAAAAACCCCAACCAAACAAAAAAACCACCCTACCAAACAAAAAGCCTTCTTCCACCAATGAGCGGAGTGGAATCTGTGTTGTGAAACAAAATAAATGCCTAGAGTGAACCGCACACAGTAGCAACAATGGAACCAGTAAAAAACAAGACAGCTACTGTTTTATTTTCTGACGGCTTATAGAAAGGCAACCTCTGAGGAGCTGAATTTTTGCAGTCCTAAAAGAAAACCTGTGTTGATTCTTAGCATAACTGTAACATTTGCCTTCCAGCATTACCCAGATGAACGCCATGGAGGGCCCGATCGTCACTCCCGGGATAGTTGGGGTGGCTATGGGTCTGACAGAAGAATGAGTGAAGGGAGAGGGATACCTCCACAAACCCGGTTAGTACATGTGAAATAAGGGAAGTGATTTGTTCGTTCTTAAAATTTTAACGCTCGGTGAACGTTCGAAGGGTGACAGCGGAAGCAGTTTTTACAAGCATGAATCCTCTCTCTAGAAAGTTTCTTTGAGCATCTGGAGAAGCAAGGAATTCACACATGTAGCTCCCCCATGCATCAAGAGAATGGAGCGTTGTAGTGAGTAAAGAAATGCTGCTTAGTTAGCTCAGCTCATAACTGTGGTTCTCTTGTAAATAACTTTCTTTTCTACAAATGAGATTCAGTCCTGTACCGGATGCTCCAGTAACACCTACAAAAGTCTCATTTGTGGCTAGCGGTCAGGTTTTAAGGAAATAGAGTCAGAATCTCTGCAACGGTGGGGGCGGGGAACTGAGTCTCATCTGGAATCGTAGTGGTTTCTCTTTAAACCAGGTAGTCGAGCTAGGCATATTCCAGATACATAATGTTCAGTTCTACATAAATGTACCAAACGGAGGAATGGCAGTCAATGAATTGTTCCATGTTTAAGTATTTTAGTACATTGTAATACTAATTATGTCTCTCTAGATCAGAAAAAGACGAGCTTTGTTGTGCGAAGGACGCTGTTCAGCAAGTTTCTCGTCATTTCTTTTTGACCAGTTTTTATTGCAATGATTGGGTGGCTATAGATACAGCTTGATTAACAATTTAATACACTTTTGTATGGGGTATGGTGTTTGGCTTTACCCTATGCTGCTAAATGGATAAGGGACACACCTAGAAGATGTTCTTTTATTTTTTTAAGAGATGGACGTGACTGGGGAGATCATGGTCGAAAGTTAGAGGGGCATCAAGATCGTTCATGGCAGGGAAATGTGGATGGAGGAATGATGGGACGGGATCATGAGAGATGGCAAGGTACACTTGCTGCTTACCAGTGTGATCGTGGTTTTTTCTATGAATTACTGCTGCTGAACTTCTAGCAGTAGTTAAAATTCCTATGGAGCTTTAACAGCATTAGCGAGAAAGCAAATAAAATTCTGGGAACAAGGTGGCTTTTTTATTAGGAAAACACAAAAGTCTTTTTTTTTTTTTTTTTTTTAATTAGGTGGTGATAGAAGCATGCCTGGTCAGTCAGGACCAGGCCATGTGATGAATCGAGGAGGGATGTCGGGGTAAGAAGCTTTGTCAGAGTGCTTATAATGTTTTTATAATAGTTGACTGATCTGTATAAAAGAAAAAATTCCTATGTCAATTGTGAAAAATAATACTTTCAGCTTCTACTTAACTGGATAGGCAAGTAGAAAAAAACCTAAGCAAACATCTTCTCTCAGAGTCACAGTAGTATTAACTTTTCTGGGCAATTTTCAATTTGTCTGGTCTTGTTTTTAGGCGCGGAGGCTTCACGCAAGTTGGAAACCAGAGCCAGATGATGCAGAGTAGCGGAATACAAGGAGTGTTTGCGGGTCAGGAGCGGACAAACAGACCGACTGAACCCCGTTTTACCCGCCGCTACTGAAAGCACTATATATATATATATATACACATATATATGTAATTTTTTTTTTTTAATGCCAGATGACTATGGTGGTAATTTTATTAACCAGGGTCACCTTGAATTTGTGATCACAAAAAGCAAGACTGCTGCCACATTGTAGCCAAATATTACGTCAACTTGTCGGTTTGGTTTCTTTTTTTTGTAATAAACGTGTTCTTGGTCAAACATCACTTAAAGTTTCTGTTAGTGAAACATTCCATTTTTCAAAAACAATAAAATCAGTTTATGGCTACTAATTTCTTGTTTCTAGAGTCTTTGGCAATATGCCTCTCTCGAGGGGCTTAAAAGGCAGTAAAGGAAAGAGGCAATCAGCTTTTAACACCGTGAGATTTGAAGGTATGTGATGAATCTGTGATGGTGTGGATGTGTATGTCCTTACCTGCATTTGAGAGAGAGGAGGCATCAATGTGTTTTCTCATTTCTCCACCAGTTGTTACACCATAAATGAGTACGAGTAGAAAAAGAGATGCTGTATCCCCAAACTGCCAGTACAACGCCTTATGTAATAGTTTAGTTCCCATTTAACCATGTAGGTGTCCTGTGTTCACGTAAAAGTAAAACGCAGTCTAGATGCTTGTCCCTTTTCTAGTCTCTCTGTCCCTCCCTGCTGCTCTGCATCACTCTTTCTGTCCTACTCTTGATCCTTTTTTCTCACCCCATCCCTCTGACCAGCCCCCCCATGTCTTTATCTAGCTGCCTATCCCTCTTCCCCCTGCAAGGCCCAGGACAGTGGGCAGGAGGTGCCCCCCCTGCCCCTGCAAGGCCTGGAAGAACCCTAATCCCTCTTTCATCTCCCTGTCCCCCCCTCGGGACCCTTCTGCTCCCATTACGTTGCCTCCTGAAGCCTTTCTTGTTCCCCAGAGTACTACTTTTGGGTTTTTTTTTTGTCCTCTATGCCATCTCAGATGTCTCTGTTCAGTCCCTGGTCCCCTGAGGACATCTGTACTCCGCTCAGATCCCCTCTCAAGTTCCTCACCGTGTCCCCAAGCTTCTTGTGTCACTCTGGCTCCCCCAGGACCCCTCTGCTCCTTGTCCCGATGTATCCTGAGGCCATGCAGGTTCCCCTCGGGACACTTTTGCTCTCCAGCACACTTTGGGCCCATCTTGTTCCCTCAGAACCTCCTACAGCCATCTTTGTGCCCAAAGAACACTCTTTTCTTCCTCTATGCCATCTAGGATGCCTTTGGTCAGGTCCTCACCCTCTGAGGACAGCTGTGGTCTGCTCAGATCCCTTCCTGAGGGTCTCATGGCATCCCTGAGCCTTGTCTCTCTTGTGCCCTCTGGACCCCTCTTCTCCCATTGTGATGCCTCCTCAGAGGCCTTCTTTGTGCCCTGCAGCCCTCTGCTAACTCTGAAACGCCCCTTAGTCCCCTCTTATTCCCTGAGAATCCCTCCTGAGGCCATCCTTGTGCCCCAGAGCGCTCTTTTTGTCCTCTACGCCATCCAGGATGCCTCTATTCAGGCCCTGTCCCTGATGACACCTGTCAAAAGGCGGCTCGCTGCTGCCACCAGGCGATCAAAATTCGGTACTGCAGCGCCGAAGCCGCGCATGCGCAGTGTCGAGCTTTCGCGCGCTCGCTGCTGCCACCCGGCGACCAACGTGCGGTACTGTAGCTCGGGAGCTGCGCATGCGCGGAGGCACGCTTTCTTGCTCTCGCTGCTGCCACCAGGCGACCAAAATTCGGTACTGCAGCTCG
>JAYKAV010000035.1:52308-67014 GCA_035582835.1 Phoebastria nigripes | reverse complement strand
CTGCTGCCACCGGGCGACCAAAATTCGGTACTGCAGCTCGGGAGTTGCGCATGCGCGGTGTCGCGCTTTGTCGCGCTCGCTGCTGTCACCAGGCGACCAAAATTCGGTACTGCAGCGCGGGAGCCGCGCATGCGCGGTTTGCGCGCTTTCTGGCGCTCGCTGCTACCACCGGGCGACCAAAATTCGGTACTGCAGCTCGGGAGCCGCGCATGCGCGGAGATGCCGCCGTGGTCCGCGCTGCCGTCCACCGCTAATAGCAATGCGATATTGCGATGCTTGCGGGATGGTTCTGCCGTGCTCGTAGCTGCTTCCCGGTAAGGAAATGCTGCTTCCGCCCCACGTGCGCGGTGCCAGTGGGCGCTCGGCGCGCAAAGCGCGGAACTGCAGCGCCAGTGCCTCCCCTGGCTAAGCGCCGCCCGGCGGGTGCTCGCTGCTGCTGCCGCCTCGTGGCCGAAGCTCGGTACTGCAGCGCCGTCACTGCACAGCTGCGCAGCAGCGCCGCCGCCGCCTTCGTGCTGCCGCCTCATGGCCGAAATGCGGTACTGCAGCCCGGCGTTCGCACGCCGGCTCTGGCCCCTCCGGCGCGCCGTCAGCGGCAGGCGCATGCGCGGTGACCGGGAGCAGCATGGCGGTGTGCCGGGTGCGGGTCCTGGCGGCGGCGGCGGCGGCGGGGGCGGCGGGTGAGGGCCAGGACCACCAGTGAGGCGAGCGAGCCCCTTTGGCGGAGGTGGGGTTGTCTCCTGCCCGCTGGCCGCTCGGGAGTGGCGGGACGGGAAGCTTCAAACTGCCTGCTGGCGGCAGGCTCCTGGTCTGCTGGAGTCCTGTAGCCCCAGGTCACCCCCAAGCCCTGTTGTGACAGCGGCAAGCTGGCCGTCGATGCATCTCCAGAAGCCCCTGTGGAAGGAGGGGATTTGGCCAGGGGTAAGCTACGGTAATAATGGTCGCTGCTTCTTCTTTCCCTCTCCCAGAAGCCATGCTGAGGACGCGGTTGTTCATTTCTCCTGAGGAAGGAGGAACCAGAGGAGGAACCAGGAGGAACCCACCTCTCTGGGTGAGGAAGTATCCCTCTTTGTAGTGCACAGCAGGCCAGGCTGCCAACACGGACCACAAGGTCTATATGCGTCACCAACAGCGCGGTACGGCTGGGTAGTGCATGAGCAAGCGAGGCTACTTGTCTAGGAAGCCTTGTCTCGTAAGAGCTGTGAGACACCCACATATTCTCTTAGGTGGAGGACAGCCAAGCAACAGAGTTACAGAAGAGGAAGGGAGGAGAGAAGGAGAAAGAAGCGTCTGAACTGGCAAGGTCTCCTGGCAGCACTGAGAGTGAGAGCTGCGGTGAGGGTGAGTCCTGGGCCCTCCCTGCTCCTCCCCTGGCCCCCCCCTCTTTCCCATGCTGTTGTGATTTTTTTTTTTTTTTTCCTGTACCTCTCCTTTTCTCTCTGTTCTTGTGTCCTGGTCCCTCTCCCTCTTTTTTTTCATCCTCTGTCTCTGCCCTGCAGCCCATCGCTGTTTTTTCCTTTTCCATATCTTCGTCCTGATCTGCATCTGTCTCTTTTTCCCCCACAATTTCTCTGGCCTGTTCCCTGGCGTTCTTTTCCTCTCTGCACCTGTGCATGCAGCGCCATGTCCCTGGCTTCCTATCTCTCTCTTCCCTCCCCTGCCTTTCTCTCTCTCTCCTTCCTTCCGCCGCTTTCTCTCTCTATCCCTTTGTCTTGCTCACTGTTGTTGGTTTTTTTCATTCTGTATCTCACTGTCCCTGTCCTTCTTCCTGTTCATCTCTTACTCTCTCTGACCCTTTGTGCGGCTCCCTGCCCCTTTTTTTTTCATCCTCCGTCTCTCTGCAGGGCTTCTAATCTCTCTCTCTCTTTCTCCAACCCCCTGTGCTTCTCACGGTCTCTGTCTTTCTCTCTCTCTCGTTCCCATTATTCTTGTCTGTTGCTCTGTATTGCTTCCTGTCCCGTCGTTTCTCACTATCCCTTTGTCCCACTCCCTGCCCATATTCATATTCCTGTCTGTCCTGTTGACCATCCCAGTTTTTTTCCTCCATCTCCATCATGCTGCTGCCCTGATTTTTCTTTCTCTGACCTGCTCCCTGTCGCTCTTTCTGTCTCTTCTCCTCTGTCCCTGCTGCTTTTTTCTCCATCTCTGTCCAGATCCCTGTCCCTTTTTTTTCTCTTGCTGTCCCTCTGCCCTGCTTCCTCTCGCTATCTTTTCCATCTTTCTCTGTCTGTCCCATTCCCTCTCCCATCCTTTATAACTGTATCCCCCCTGTCCAGCTAGCTGTCCCTTCCTTCCTTTCTCTCTTCCTCAGTATTTTTTTCTTTCTCCATATCTCTCTCCCACTGACCATCACAGTTGTTTTTTTCTCCAGTGCTGTCCAGCGCTCTGTCCCTTTTTTCCTCTCCGTCATTCCATCATGCTCCCTGTCCTCCGTCTCTGTCCTGCAGCCCATCGCTATTTTTTTCCTCTTCCATCCCTTTGTCCTGCTCTCTGTCCTTGTCTCTCTTTCCCTTCTTTCTGCCTCCTGTCTTTTTTTCCTTTCTTGTTCTGCCTCTCTGTCCGCTCCCTATCCCCCCACCCCTCTGTTTCTCTGTCCTTCTCCTTGTCTTTCCCCCCATTTCTCTGTCCTGTTCCCTCTTTGTTTTTTTTGTTCTCTGTCACTCTGTCCTGCTCCCCGTCACTGTTTTTTCTCACTCCATCTCTGTCCTGCAGCCCAGTGCTGTTTTTTCCTTCTCTGTCTATCTCTCCTACTGCCCATCCTAGGCTTTTTCCCCTCCATCCCTGTCCTGCTGCCTGTCTCTTATTTTTGCCTGTCTTTCACTTTGTCCTGCCTCCTTGCCCGTTTTTTCTTTCCCTGTATCACCTTGTCTTGCTCACTGTCCCTGTCTTTCTCTGACAATCTGTGTCCTGCTCCTTGTCCTTCTTTTTCCCCCTCTCGATCATCCCCCATCCTTCTTCCTGTCTTTTTTCTCTTTCTATCCTTCTGCCCCAATGCTTCTTTCTCTACCTCTGTCCTGCTCCCTGCCCCTTGTTTCCTCTCACTGTCCCTCTGTCCTGCTCCCTGCCCCTTGTTTCCTCTCACTGTCCCTCTGTCCTGCTTTCTGTCCCCATTTTTTCTGTCTTTATTTCTCTGTCCCACTGCCTGTTCAGTCGTTTCTTGCTATACCTCCCTGTCCAGCCGGCTCTCCCTTTTTTCCTTTCTCTCCTCCTCTGTCCAGCTCCCTGGCCCTTTTTTCTCTTCCTCCGTCTCTGTCCTCTTGCCCATTACTGTTTTTTTTTTTTCCTTCTTGGTCTCTTTGTACGGATCTGACCCTTTCTTTATTTCTCAATCCCTTTGTCCTGTTCCCTGTCCTTTTTCTCTCTCTGTTTGTATGTCCTGCACCCTGTCACCATCTCTGTCCCTCCTTTGTTCTTCCTCTCCTTCCGCCCCCCCCACCCCCGCCACTCACCGACCCTACATTTTCTTGCTCCATCTCTCTGCAGGGCTCCTCGCCCCTATTTTTCTTGATTTCTCTACCTCTCTGATCTTTTCTTTCGGCCTTTCTTTCTCTCTCTTCTCCCTTGTCTTATTTTTCTCTTTCTAGCCCCCTGTCCTGCTCTCCATCACTGTATTTTCTTTCTCCATTTCTCTGCCCTGCTCCCCACCCCTCTCTTTTTTTTCTCCATCCTGCTGTGCTGCTCCCCRTCCCTCCTTCCCTCCCTCCCTCCCTCTTTCTCTGTCGTTATCCTTGTGTCCCTTGTTGTCTCTCCACCCCTCTGTCCTGCTCCCCATCCGTAATTTTCCTTTTCCATTTCCCTGTCCTGCTTTTGGTCCCTGTTTTTCCTCTGGCTCCATCTCTCTGTCATTCTCTGTGTTGCTCTTGCTTGCTCTCTATCACAGTGTCCTTCTCCCCATCCCTCTCTTTTTCTCTGTATCCCATTTTCTTGCTCCCTGTCCCACACTTGTTTTCTGTATCCCTCTCTCCTTCCTCCTGTCCTTCCTTCCCCCTGCCCCCTGGCCTCTGGTCTGCTGCTTGTCACTGGTTTTTCTTTCTCCCACTCTCTGTCCGGGTTCTGTCACTTTCTTTCTCTCTCTGTCCCTCTGTCCTTCCTCCAACCTGTATTTTCCTCTCTCTGTCCCTCTGCCCCTAATGTGACTTTCTCCATCTTTCAGTCCTGCTTCCTGCCCCTTTTTTTGTCCCACTGTCCATCTGTCCTACTTCCTCTCCCTGGTTATTGTGCCTTTATCCCTCTGTCCCGCTACCTGTCTCCTTGTTTCTAGTTATATTCCCCTGTCCAGCCAGCTGTCCCTTTTCTCCTGACTTCCTTCTCTACTCTGGCCCTACTTTTTCTTCCTCTGTCTCTGTCCAGCAGCCCGTCATTGTTTTTTTTCCTTTTCTATCTCTTTGTCTTAATCTGCATCTCGTTCCCTCCCACCACCCCCAGTCCCTCTGTCCTGTTCCTTGTCCTGCTTTTTGTCTCTTATGTCCTGCGCACTATCCCCATCTTTCTTTCTCTCCCCCTCCTTCCTTTTCCTTCCTTCTTTTTCTCTGCATCCCTTTGTCCTGTTGCTCATCAGTATTTTTTTTCCTTCCATTCCTCTGTCCTGCTCCCTGTCCCTTACTTCTCTGTCAATCCCTCTGTCCTGTTGCCTACAATTATTTTTGCTGTCTGCATCCCGCTGCCCTGCTTTCCATTCATCTCTTTCGGCTCTATCCTCCTGTCCTGCTCCCCAGCAGTATTTTTTCTTTCTCCAGCTCTCTGACCTGCTCCCCACCTCCCTCTTTTTCTCTCTGTCATTCTTTCCACTTCCCTTGACCTCTCTCTCTGCAATCTTGTGTCCTGCTCCCTGTCCCTCTCTGTTTATATCCCACTGTCCTGGTCCCTGTCCCTCTCTTTGCCCCTCTATCCCTCTGTCCCTGTCCTCATCCCTGTTTTTTCTTTCTCCATCTCTCTGTCCTGCTGCCCATCTCTGTCCAGTTCCCTTTCTGTTTTTTTTCTTCTCTTGGTTACTCTGCTTTTCTTCCTGTCCCTATTTTTTTTTCCTCTCTCCATCCCTCTGTCCTGCTTTTTTAATTTTCTATGTGTCACCCTATTCTTATTTTCTCATTTTTCTTCTCTTTCCCTTAATGACGTCAGTATTTCAGCTTTCTTTCTGTGTAAACTTTTACCCAGTTCACTGTCTTTATTTCTTAWTTTTTTTCTTCTCTGTCCTGTACCCCGATTATTTTATTAAATTTCTACGTCTACTCTTATCATACTGACTATCTCTATTTTT
Source organism: Phoebastria nigripes (assembly GCA_035582835.1). Taxonomy (NCBI): domain Eukaryota; kingdom Metazoa; phylum Chordata; class Aves; order Procellariiformes; family Diomedeidae; genus Phoebastria; species Phoebastria nigripes. The sequence continues at coordinate 61,757 of JAYKAV010000035.1, read as the reverse complement.
AATTTTTTTCCTCTGTCGTGTACTCTGCTGTTTTAGAAATTTACTTTCTATTTTTCTGTCTTTTTTACTCTATCCTTATTTTTTTTTTTTTTCTTCTCTTTCCTTAGTGATGTCGATTTTTAACCTTTCTTTCTGTGTCTCCTTTTATGTGGTTCACTTTATTTTTTAATTCTTTCTTATCCGTTCTGTACCATATTGCTTTTTAAATTTTCTTGCTATGTTTCTGTTTATCTAGTCCTTGTTTGTACTTTTTTCTGTCTGTCCTGTTGTTGCTTTGTAAATTTTCTTCCCATGTCTACTTTTATCAAGATGTCTATCCCTATTTTTTATTTGCTTTTACATTCTTTCTATTTCTACTTTTATCCAGTTCACTGTCTATATTTTTAATTCATTTTGTCTGTCCTGTGTCTTGTTGCTTTTCAAATTTTATTTCTATGTCTTTTTAAAATTTTGCTTGCTTTTCCTATTGTTTAACTTTTTCCTTTAATTTCTTAATCCTTTTCCTTTTACAATACTATTTCTATGTCTGCTTTTATCCAGTTCCTGTCCCTATTTTTATTTCTTCCTTGTCTGTTCTCTACCATGTTGCTTTTGAAATTTGCTTTCCATGTGTCCATTTATTTAGTTTGTTGTTCCTGTTTTCTAATTTTTTCCTCTTTTAATGCCTTCAATTTTGAGTTTTTGTTTCTATGTGTACTTTTATCTAGTTTTCTGTCCCTATTTTTTATTTTTTTCCTGTCTGTCCTGTACCCCATCGTTTTTGAAATTTTCTTTCTATGTCTACTTTTATCAAGTTGTTTATTGCTATTTTTTTAATTCTTTCCTGTCTGTCCTGTACTCTGTTGTTTTTAAAATTTTTATTTAATGTCTACTTTTATCGAGTTAACTGTGTTTATTTTTTAATTTGTTCTTGTCTGTCCTGTACCCTGTTGCTTTTTAAATTTTCTTTTTATGTCTTTTATTTTTTTCCTCTTCTCTCGGTTCATCCCGAGGCTTTAGAGGGTCTCCTCGGCATGCTTTTATCTCTGGAGCGTAATTCGTACCCCTCTTGGTTTGTCAGAACATCTCCTCGGGTCATCGCTCTTCCTCAGAGCAGTCTTTTTGTCCTCTCCTCCATCTCGCTCGCCTCCAGTGGGTCAGTGTCTCCCTCATGACATCTGTACTCTGTTCAAATCCCCTCCTGAGTACCTTTGTGCCCTCGAGCCTTCTTCTGTCTCTCCGGCCACCTCAGCACCCCTCTATTTCTGTCATGATGCTTCCTGCAAGTGTCCTTGTGTTCCATGGCCATCCTTTAGTTCTGCACCAGGCTTTGTATCTTTCTTATTCAGAGACAGCTCTTCCTCAGGCTTTCATTTTGTCCCAGAGCACTCTTGCCTTCCCTCCGCCATGTCGGATGCCTCCATTCGGTTCCCGGTCCCCTGAGGACATCTGTACTCTGTTCAGATCCCCTCCCGAGTACCTCATTGTGTCAGCAATCCTTTGTTTGTCTCTATGACCACATTTCCCCCGGCCCCCAGAGCCCTCTCATTCCTGTCACAACGCCTCCTGAGACTGTCCTCGTGCCCCACAGCACCCTTCAAGCTCTGCAGCCCTCTTTGTGCCTCTCTTATTCAGACAAAACCCTTCCTCAGGCTTTCTCTGTTCCCCAGAGCTCTCTTACCTTATTCACTGCCATCTAGGATGTCTCTCCATTCAGTCGCTCATCCCCTGAGGACATCTGTATATTGCTGGGACACCTTTTTGAGTTTTGCATTGTGTCCCAGAGCCGCCTTCTGTCTCTCATTCTCAGTACCCTTCTCCCATCATCATGCCTCCTGAGACCGTCCTCATGCCCCACAGCCCTCTTTTGGCTCTGTAGCACACTTTGCACCCTTCTCGCTCCCTGAGAACCTTTCCTGATGCCATCTTTCATCTCCAGAACACTCAGGTTGTCCTCTGTGTTAGCTAGGAGACCTCTGTTCAGTCCCTGGTCCCCTGAGGACAGCTGTAATCTGTTCAAAACCCCCCTGGACTTCTTCATCATATCTTTGAGCCTTATTTTGTCTGTCCTTCTCAGAACCCCTATGCTACCGCCACGATGTCTCCCGAGGTGTAAGATGTTCCCCGCAGCACGCTTTTAGCTCCTTAAGCCCCCTTCGGACTTGTTTTGTCACAATCGCACCTTTCTTAAGATCTCTGTTCCCAAAAAAGAGCATTCTTTTTCTTCTCTATGCCATCTAGGATGCCTCCTGAGACCTTCCTTGCGCTCCACAGCATTTTGGTAGCGCTTTACCTCCCTTTCAATCTCTCTTATCCCTCTGAGCCTTTCATGACCTCTCTGCTCCCCGTCACTGTGCCTCCCGAGACCTTCTTTGTGTCCCACAGCCCTGTTTTAGCTCTGTAGTGGCCTTTGATCCTCTCTCGTTACCTCCGAACCCTGTCCTCGGGTTGGTTTGTGCCTCGGAGCGCTGTTACCATCCTGTCTGCCATCCAGGGTGCCTCCATTTGGTCCCTGGCCTCCTGAGGTCATCTGTACTCTGTTCAAATGCCCTCCAGACTTCCTCCTTGTGTCCCTGAGCCTTCTTTGGTCTCTCTGGCCCARTCAGGACCCCTCTAACGGTGTCACGATGCCTATCGATGCCTTCGAGGTTGCCTTTAGCACACTTTTAGATTTGTAGCRGACCTCGCACCCCTCTCGTTCCCTCAGAAGACTTCCCGAGTCCATATCTGTGACCCACCCCAGTTATGCGGTCCTCTCTTCTCTCTAGCCGTGCTTCTATTCGTTCCCTGGCCCTCTGATGACAAGTTTACTCAGTTCAGATCCCCTCTGGATTTAATTGTCGTGTCCCCAATCCTTTTTCTGTCTCTCTGGCTTCCTTGCGACATTTTTTCTCCCGGTCACGATGCCTCCCGAGACCTTCCTTGTGCTCCATATCCATCTTGTAGCACTTTGAGCCATAGAACAGTCATTTGTTCCTCTACGCTATCTAGGATTCCTGTGTTTAGTCCCTGGCTACCCAAGACCATCTGTATTCTGCTCAGATGATCACTCGAGTTCCTCCTTGTCACGCCCAAGCCTTCTTTTGTCTGTCAGCCCCCCTCAACACCCCTCTCCTCACAGTCACAATGCCTCCTGAGACCTTCCTCGTTCTCCGCAGCACCTTGTAGCACTTTATCTCCCTTTCTATCTTTCTTGTTCCGTCAGAGCCTCCTGTCTTTCTTTGCTACACAGCGCTCCTTTATCTTTCTCTCTGCCATTGAGGGTCGTGCTTGCACCTGCCTGCTGGTGGCATTCAGACTAGATATTAGGAAGAAATGTATTACGCTGAGAGCGGCGAGACACTGGCGCAGGTTGCCCAGAGAGGTGGTGGATGCCCCATCCCTGGACACGTTCAAGGTCAGGCTGGACGGGGCTCTGAGCAACCTGCTCTAGTTGAAAATGTCCCTGCTTACAGCAGGGGCTTGGACTAGATGAGCTTTAGAGGTCCCTTCCCACCCAAACCCTCCTGTGATTCCAGGAATTGTTTCCTTGGTCCTTCACTTCTTCATCCTGCTCCCATCTGCCGGATTCAGGGAGTTCAGTGTTTGCAGCATTAAAGTTATCAGAACGTTCAGGCTGGGTCAGCTCCTGTGGCCTGACACTCCAGCTCCTTCAGCTGTTGGCACGGAGCTGCTCCTGCGGAACAAGGCTCTGCAGAGAGAACAATGCAGTGAATCAGACTTCTTTATAATAATCTCAGTCCCCGTTGCACGGGGGTCCTTGCACACCCGCACCCATTGCAGGGTGGGTCCACGCACACCGTGGGAGCCATGTGGGAACTGGAGGTGGCCTTGAGGCCACTCGGCAGCAGCCAAAACACCCCGGTGGTATCAGACACCGGCTGTTTTACTCCCAAACCCAAGGCTACTGCTGAGAAAAATAACCACCGCCATCACACGAGGGTCCTGCACAACCACCACCCTCGCACGAGGGTCCTGCACAACCACCACCATCGCACAAGGGTCCTGCACAACTGCCATTGTCGCACGAGGGTCCTGCACAATCACCACCATCGCACAAGGATCCCCGTGCACCCACCCCCCCATTGCACGAGGGTCCCTGCACAATCACCACCATTGCACGAGGGTCCTTGTATGCCAGCTGCCATTGCACGGGGGTCCTTGCACATCGGCTCCCATTACACAGGGTTCCCCATGCACCTGCCCCTCACCACACTGGGGTCCCTGCACAACTGCCACCATTACACGGGGGTCCCCACACACCGACCCCCCGTTGCACAAGGGTCCTTGCACAATCACCACCATTGCACGGGGGTCCCTGCACAGCCACCCACCGTTGCACGAGGCGCTGTGCGCATGTGCACTCCTGGGGCGTGGACTACAACTCCCAGCGTGCCCCGCGCGGGCTGCATGGTGGAGCCGCGCGCTGATTGGCTGCGGAGGTTATTTCAACGGGGCGCGCGGTGGGGTCTATGGCCGCGGGCAGCGGCGGCAGCAGCAGCAGCAGCAGCAGCATTAGCAGCGTGAGTCTGAGGGGCTGCGGGCACGGGGGGCCGAGGAGTGGGGCTGGGGAACACCTGCAGGCCCCGGTGAGGGGGACTGGGGGGGCTCCAGGCCGGGGAGGGGCTGTGAGTATCTGGGGAATTCGGCCTGGTGGGGGCTGCGGGCCCCCGAGGGGGCCGAGGAGTGGGGCTGGGGSGGGGGGGGACCTACAGGCCCCGGGGAGGAGGACTGGGGGAGCTCCAGGCCGGGGAGGGCCTGTGAGCATTTGGGGAATTTGGGCTGGGGGTGGCTGCGGAGCTCCGGAGGGGCCGAGGAGTGGGGCTGGGTGGGGCTGTGGGCCCTGGGGGTGTCGGGGAGTGGGGCTGGGGGGGGCTGTGGGCCCCGGAGGGGCCGAGGAGTGGGGCTGGGGGGGGCTGTGCACGTGGGAAAAATCGGTGAAGTCTAAAGGAACACATCAAGTTGTCTTTGGAGTTTAATAAACTTGGCTGTGGTAGGATTCAGATTGTCTGTGTCTGGTAATGCTGGCTGTCTAATCCAAATGTGGTTGTTTGCGAAATAGAAATGGTTCTACTCTTACGAATAGCTGGTAATTTTAACTCAACGTGAGGCATTAAGAACTCCCCTCCCTCTCTCTATACAGGCCAGAAGGAAGGAAGCCTTTTTCTATTTTGTGTACCGCTGCAGACAGAGGTTCAACAGAGCTCAGTAGGGAGATAGTATAGCTTAACTGCACTGTATGTGTGCATACAACCCATTGGAACAAATCTTTTATACATCTGTTTCGTGTATTTTGGTACGCTTTGTGATTATCATTGATTTTCTTTGTTACACCATACAAAGCAACAGCTCAAAGTACTCATCTAAAGCCTGAGCATTAAGCATGAATTAAATAGGAAAAAAAAGACTTGAAATATATTTTGAGAAAATAAGGTTAGAGGTAAACCAAGAAAAGAACAAGGTTTATTGGACAGAAAAGGAATTGGTAATCCTATGCACTAGGGAGGATGAGGTGAGAAGTACAAGGAAGAGGTAATGAGAGTGTGGAAAATSGCTTRTTTAGGTAGGGAAAGATCCAGGTTGTATGCAGAGGTGGCAAATGAGGGATTAGAGGGTAAAATAAGCCAGTTACTGGATCAAATGTTGAGGAATCTGGTTCAGTACAAAGGGGTGAAAATCTAGGCTGCTTGGGAAAGGATTAGTATTGAAAAGTGATAATTGCAGTTGAAATGGAAGACAATAAGGCTTGCACAAGAGGGGGGAAGAAGGATAAAAATGAATCTGAGAAAGCAAAGTAAACCCCAGGATTTAGTGAAGCAGAAGTCTGCCATGCAGTGGAAGCCTGTCATTTAATCCAGGAGGGGATGATGATAGCACAAATGAATAATCAGTTTGGTTTCAGCTTTCCTCATGTGGCGTGTGTCTCAGACTCTTTCCTGGAGGACAGAGGCAGGGAGGTCACAGTTGCAATTACATGAAATGGATTTGGAGCACTTACCATTTTCATCTGCTGCCAGGTATGCTCCAAGGGGTAAACTCTCAAAACCACAACCAGAAGATGTGCATACAAAAGCTTGAGGTTTGTTTGGACGAGACTGGATTTGGGATGTATGTCTCTCCCACTGAGTTTGCATCCCTAAATCTGTCAAGAGACCGCCCATTCTTCCCCACAGATACGTATTTATTTATTTATTTATTTGTGTGTGTGTGTGTGTGTGTGTGTGTGTGTGTATTTGGATAGCAGTAGGGAATTTTTATGCAGCCAGTCTGATTTTTTTTTTTTCCCTTGAGTAGGAAATTCTGGTGCAAGAATAATTTTAGTTGCCAGTAATAGAAGAGTTTGGAGCAATTTTGGCATTTTCTTACATGGAATTCAGTGAAGCAATAATAAACAGAGTTAGTCCAATACTAGTAAAATGTATTTAATTCATTCTCTGACTGATTGGAGGAGTTACTGTTGAATGAATTATTCATGAGCTATTTTTCAGACATAGATTAATGTGAAATGTATTCACACTTTATTTGAAGCAATATTGGAAAATTCTTCTATGATTGCAGTTAATAATTTGAATGTGGGTAGGCATTGTTCATGATGCTATTGCTTCCTACAATGCCTAAGATATGAAGAAGAGTAAGTCAGATACAGTGACCTGAAACGAAAACGTTTGCTTATGCTGCAGAGCTGAGCTCTTCCAAGAGAGAGAAACCACTGAGTCCTTTTAGAAATGTCCTACAGCGTTTTTACTCCAGTGCCCAAAGTTGATGATGCTGTTGGCTGAATGCATCTGCTTCTTTGTGTATTCCGAGGATAAGGGCAAGACAGCCCAAAGTTCCCAACAGCAAATACTATCTTCTCATTTTGCTTCATGAAAAATGCATGTATTTCAGGAGAATAGTTTCCCAAACAGTTTCTTAGATTTCTTTTCACTGCCTGAGGATTGAATTCTTGTGACTTCTGCATTTTATTTAAATTTGGCCTTTGTCGATAAAGTCAACCATGAAGTGAAATGAACATCTGTGTATCCCGGTTGGATCAAGGTTGGGTACATTTTTCAAAGGTCTGTGCTAGTCTGTCACAAGTTCTTGGTTTCAGTCCCATGTTATATGGGCCATTACACAGTACGCCAGACTAGAGGACCTGGTCTGGACATCACGGAGGAGCACAAACAGCTGCGGGAAGCGCACGTGAGCCCCAGATGCCTGGGTCCCCCCCGATTCCTGGGTTCCTCCTTAAGGGGTTTCCCTGGATGCCTGGGTCCCTTCCCCGGACGCCTGGGGCCTCCACTGAATGCCTGGGTCCCTTATGGGGGAGGGTGGGGGGGTCCCAGATGCCTGGGTCCCTTAGGGTGGGGGGGTCCCGGATGCCTGGGTCCCCTGGCTGAGGCGCTCCCCTCCCCTGCAGTGGGTGTGACAACTGCAACGAGTGGTTCCATGGCGACTACATCAACATCACCGAGAAGATGGCCAAGGCCATTTGGGAGTGGTACTGCCTGCAGGGCCGGGGTGAGCCTGGGCACGGGGGTCCCCAGACACCTGGGTCCCTTTTTGGGGGGTCCCAGATGCCTGGGTCCCTCTTGGGGAGGGGTTTTGGGGGGCCTGGGTTGATCTTGAGAGGGAGAAATGGGGGGCCTGGGACACCTGGGTGGCTTCTATGGGGATGCCTGGGTCCCCTTTTGGTGGGGAGGGGTGGGTGTTGGGGTCCATTCTTGGGGGGCCTGGGTGCCTGCATCCCCTTTGAGGGAGTTTGCGGGGGCCCGGGTTGAGATTGAGGGGGGAGAAATAGGGGTCCCGAATGCCTGGGTCCCTTTCTAGGGGGGGGAGGTGCCCAGATGCCTGGGTCCCTTTCTGGGGGGGAGGTGCCCAGATGCCTGGGTCCCTTAGGATGGGGGGCAGGGGGTGCCTGGACGCCCAGGTCCCTTGGTGAGGGGGATCCCAGAACCAGAGGGGTGACGGGGTGGGGGCAGGGGTTTCTCCCGGATGCCTGGTTCCCCCCTGGATGCCTGGGCCCCCCTGCCCCCCAGAGAAGGACCCCATGCTGGAGATCCGTTACTGGCACAAGAAACGGCGGGAGAAGGAGCGGGAACATGAGAGTGTCAAGGCCCAGGAGCTGGTGCTGGAGCAAGGACGGGCTGCCAAGGTGGGACCCAGGCGTCGGGGGAGGCATTGGGTTGGCATGAGTGGGGAGCTGGATGCCTGGGTCTCAAATCCCCTCCTGGGTCTCAAATCTCCTTGGAATGGCCCCCAAATGCCCCAAATTCTGGGCTGGGGACTCCAAATCCATTCAGAATTGCCACAAAATACCCCTAGATCCGCTCTGCGGACCCTAAATCCCCCCAGAATTGCCCCAAAATGGACTTTGAGGACCCCAAACCCCCCCAGAACTGCCACAAAATGCCCCAAATTCTGTGCTGGGGCCCCAAATCCCCCCAGATGTCCCTAATGTGCTCTGGGAATGCCAATTCCCCCCAGAATCACCCCAAAATGCCCAAAATTCTGACCCAGGGACCCCAAATCCTCCCAGGATTGCCCCAAAATGCTTCAAATCATCCCAAAATTGCCCCATAAAGCCCAAAATTCTGGTCTGGGGACACCAAATCCCCTGAGAATGTTCCTCAAATGCTCCTAAATCACCCCAGGAGCCACAGATCCCCCTGGAATTGCCTCAAAATCCCCCAAAATGGACCTCAGGGGCTCTAAATCCCCCCATGAATACCCCCAAAATGGACTCCAGGGGCCCTAAATCCCCTCAGAATTACCAAAAAATGCCCCTAATTTGCCCTGGGGACCCCAGATCCCCTTGGAATTGCCACAAAATACCCCAAATTCTGTGCTGGGGACCCCAAATCCCCCCAGATTGCCCCCAAATGCTCAAAATTCTGATCCAGGGACCCCAAATTCCACCATAATTGCCCCCAAATGCCTCAAATCCCCCCAGAATTGCCCCAAAATCCCCCCAAATGAACACCAGGGACCCAAAATCCCCCTAAAATCACCCCAACATGTATCCCAGGGACCCCAAATCCCCCTGGAATTGCCCCAAAATACTCCAAAATTGACTCCAGGTGCCCTAAATCCCCCCAGAATTGCCCCAAAATGCCCATAATTTGCCCTGGGGACCCCAAATCCCCTTGGAATGGCCCCAGAATGCCCCAAGTTCTATGCGGGGACCCCAAATCTCTCCAGAATCACCTCAAATTCCACCAAAATTGCCCCAAAATGCCCCAGATTCTGTTCCAGGGACCCTAAATCTCCCCATAATTGCTCTTAATTGCAGCCCAGGGAGGCCAAATCCTGCCAGAACAATCCCAAAATGTGCCCTAGGGACGCCAAAGCCCCAAATTTGCCCTGAGGATACCAATTCCCCCCAGAATTGCCCCAAAATACCTCAAATTCCTCCAAAATTGCCCCCCAAAGCCCCAAATTCAGGTCTGGGGCCCCCTAAATCTGTTCCAGGGACCCAAACTCCTCCC
>JAYKAV010000035.1:23728-52233 GCA_035582835.1 Phoebastria nigripes | reverse complement strand
CGCCAAAGCCCCAAATTTGCCCTGAGGATACCAATCCCCCCCCGAATGGCCCCAAAATGCTCCTAAGTGCATCTCAGAGGCCCTAAATTCCTCCAAAATCGCACCTAAATGCCCCTAAATCTGTTCCAGGGACCCAAACTCCTCCCAGAATGCCCAAAATTCTGTGCTAGGGACCCCAAATCCTCTCAGAATATTCCCAAAATGCCCCAAATACTGTGCTGGGGACCCCAAATCCCCCTAGAATTGCCCCTAAATGCCCCTACATGCACCCCAGGCACCTCAAGTTCCTCCAAAATTCCCCCAAAATGCCCCAAATTCTGCCTTGGGACCCCATATCCCCCCAGAATTGCCCCTAATTGCAGCCCAGGGACTCCAAATCCCTCCAGAATTGCCCCAAATATCCCCAAATTCTGCTCCAGGGACCCCAAATCCCCCCAGATTCCCTCCAAAATGGCTCTTATTTGCTCTGGGGACCCCTAATCCCCCCCAGAATTGCCCTACAATGCCCCAAATCCTGGTCCAGGGCCCCCAGATCACCCTGCAATGTCCCCATGTCACAACATGCTGCCTACTGGTGTGTTATTAGTGTGTCAAGGTGTGATTGTAGCATGTTGGGGTGTGGTTTTAGTGTTGAGGTGTATTTTCTGGATGTTAGGGTGTTCTGAGGCTGGTTTTAGCACGTTGGGGCATGTGTTAACCATGTTAAGATGTCTTTTTAGTGTGTGTCAGTCATGTTTTAATTATGTCAAAGCACATTTTTGCATGTCAAGGTTTGTTTTTGTGCGTAGAGGCATGTTTTTAGCATGTAAAGGTGTGTTTTAAGCACATCGAGGCATGTTTTTAGCATGTAAAGGTGTGTTTTAAGCATATTGAAGCATGTTTTAGCATGTAAAGACATGTAAGCACATCAGAGCATGCTTTTAGCATGTAAAGGCATGTTTTTAGCATGTGGAAGCATGCTTTAGCATGTAAAGGCATGTTTTAAGTGCATCAAGACATGTATTTAACATGTAAAGGCCTATTTTAAGCATGTCAGGGTATGTTTTCAGTTTGTAAACGTGTTTTAAGCAGAGGCATGTTTTAGCATGTAAAGGTATTTTTCCAGTGCACTGAGGCATGTCTTAGCATGTAAACATGTTTTAAGCATGTTGAGGCATGTTTTCAGCATGTAAAGGTGTATTTTAAGTGTGTCAAGGCATGTTTTTAGTGTGTAGACGCATATTTTAAGTATATTGAGGCATGTTTTAGTGTGCTAAGGTATTTTTACTGTGCATTGAGGTGTGTTTTTAACACTTAAAGATGTGTTTTTAGCATGTAAAGGCATGTTTTAAGTGCATTGAGGCTTGTTTTTAAGCATGTCAAGGCATGTTTTAAGCATGTCAAGGCATGTTTTTAGTGTGTAGACACATTTTAAGCACATCAAGGCATGCTTTAACCTGTAAAGACATACTTCAAGTGCATTGAGATGTGTTTTTAGCGCAGAAATGTGCATTTTAAGCACGTTGAGGTGTGTTTTTGTGTGTCGAGGTGTGTTTTTGTGGTGCTGAGGTGTGTTTTTGGCATGTCCCCAGCACAGCCATGGCTCAGTCACCCTGAGGTTGTCCCCTTCCTCGACCCCGTCCTGCGCAAATGTGCCGTCAAGGTCAAGCACATCAAGTGGTGGGAGAAGTTGGACAAAAAGGTCAGGCCCAGATGCCTGGGGCCCTGGATGGCTGGGTGCCTGCTGGAAGTTATTGGGAGTCACTGGGAATTACTGGGAGGGCTTCTGGGAGCTCCTGGTGGGGTTCTGGTGGTTACTGGGATGCCCTAGGGGTTACCGGGAGCTACTGGGATGCCTGAGGCTTACTGGGAGGGCCACTGGGGGCTACTGGGAGGGGTTCTGGTGGTCCCTTGTAGCTCCTGGTGATCCTTGGGAGCCCGACTGGTGTGAACTGGGGGTTCCTGGGAGCTACTGGGAGGGGTTCTGGTGGTCCCTTGTAGCTCCTGGTGATCCTTGGGAGCCTGACTGGTGTGAACTGGGGGTTACTGGGAGCTACTGGGATGCCCTGAGACTTACTGGGAGCTACTAGGGTGTCCTGAGGATTACTGGGAGCTACTGGAAGGGCCATTGGAACCTACTGGGAGCTACTGGGATGCTCTGGTCTTGGGCTCTATAGGGGACATAGGGCTTCTCTGGGGGCTGTAGGGGACATACAGACTCTGTTCTTGGGCTCTATAGGGGGTATAGGGGCTCCCCTGGGTTCTATAGGGGCCATATGGACTCTGGTCTTGGCCGTTATAGGGGATATAGCAGCTCTCGGGGGGCCACAGGGGCCATAGGGACTCTGGTCTTGGCTGCTATAGGGGATATAGGGGCTCCCCTGGGTTTATAGGGGTCATATAGAACCCACTGTGGGGCTCTATCGGGGATATAGGGGCTCCCCCGGCTCCTCCTAGGGGCCATATAGACTCTGGTTTGGGGCTCTGTTGGGGCTATAGGGCTTCTCTGGGGATTATAGGGACTATTTAGACTCTGTTCTTGGGCTCTATAGGGGATATAGGGGCTCCCTAGTTCCTATAAGGGTTCCCCTGCATTTATAGGGGCCATATGGACTCTGGTCATGGGTGCTATAGGGGATATAGGGGGCTCCGCCGGGTCTATTGGGGCCATATGGACTGTGGTTTTGGGCTCTGTAGGGGATATAGGGGCTCCCGCTAGTCCTATAAGGGCCATATGGTCTCTGGTTTTGGGTTCTATAGGGGCTATAGGGCTTCTCTGGGGGTTATAGGGGCCATACAGACTCTGTTCTTGGGCTCTGTAGGGGATATAGGGGCCCTATGGGGGCTACAGGGGCCATATGGAATGCACTGCGAGGCTCTATAGGGGATATAGAGACCCCCCCGGGTCTATAGGGGCCATAGGGATTCTGGTCTTGGGCAATACAGGGGATATAGGGGCCATACGGAATTTGGTTTTGGGCGCTATAGGGGATATAGGGGCCATATGGTCTCTGTTCTTGGGCTCTATAGGGAATACAGGGGCTCTCAGGGGGCTCTAGGGACCATATGGAACCTGCTTGCAGATCTCTGTAGGGAATATACAAGCTTCTCTGGGCCCTAAGGGGCCTTATGGGCTCTGGTTTTGGGCTTTATAGGGGATATAGGGCTTCTCTGGGGGTTATAGGGGCCATACAGACTTGGTTCTTGGGCTCTGTAGGGGCTATAGGAGCTCTCTGGAGATTATAGGAGCCATATGGACCTTGCTGTGAGGATCTATAGGGGCTATAGGGGACATATGAACCCTGTTCTCTGGCTCCGTGGGGGCTATAGAACCTCTCTGGGGGCTATAGGGGCCATACGGACCCTACTATGGGGCTCTATAGGGCCTCTCTGGGGGCTATAGGGGCCATACAGACCCTGCTGTGGGGCTCTATAGGGGCTGTAGGGCCTCTTTGTAGGCTATAGGGGCCCCTGAGGGTCTATAGGGGCCCCAGGCACCCCCCCAGGCCCTATAGCCCCCCGACCCTCCCCATGCCAGCAGTACGAGAGCCAGACCTCCTTCGGGTCCATGTACCCCACCCGCATTGAGGTGTGACGGGGTGTGAGGAGTGTCTCTGCTGTGTCGCCCGTTGCTTCTTTCCTTTCTTCCTCCCTCTCTGTCCGTCTTGCTGTCCCCATTTTTAAACTCTCCTTCTCTGCCTGGTAGCCCGCCGCAGCTTTTTTCTTTCTCCGTCTCTCTCTGTCCAACTCCCTCTCTCTAATTTTTAATTCCTCCCTCTTTCTCTGGAAGCCTGTCAGGACTTTTCCCCTTCTACAGTCTCTCTGTCGGGCTCCCTGTCCCTATTTTTTAATTCCTCCCTCTCTGCCCTGTCTATCTCACTGTCTCTGGCTCTCCGATGACCCTATTTTAGAATTCCCCCCCTCTTCTTTCTGTACACATTGTTACTCTTTTTGCTCTCCAGCTCTCTTTTTTCCGGCTCCCTGTCCCTATTTCTTAATTCTTCCCTCTCTGCCCTGTAGCATGTAGCTATGTGGTTTGTTTTGTGCTGTTCCCCAAACCCTGCCTTCCCTCCATCGTTTGCTGTCCCGGCTCCCTGTTCCTGTTGTTTCATTCCTCCCTTTCTGCCCTGTTCTTGTCGGGTTTTTTGTCTTTCTCTGTCTCTCTTGGTCCGGCTGCCTGCCCCTATTCTTCTTTCCTCCCTCTCTGTCATGCTGCCTGTCCCAGGTTTTTCCTGCATCTCCATCCTGCTCCCTGTCCTTCTTTGTTGGTTTCTGTCCTGCTCCCTCTGCCTCTTTTCCTCTCTCCCTGCTGCTTCTTTCTCCACCTCTGTCAGGCTCCCTGTCCCTGTCCTTCTCTCGCTGTCCCGTTCCCTGCCTCATGCTTTCTTGCTACACCCTCTGTCCAGCCGGCTGCCACCTTTCTCCTCTCTTCTAGTGTTCTGCTCCTCATTTTTGGTGGCCTCCACCTCTGCCCAGCAGCCCATCGCTCCAGGAGCCAGCCGGCTGTCTGTTCCTTGCCAAACCAACAAGCGTGGCTCCGGGAACGACTGCAGAGGTATCCCAGGGGCAGGGGGAGCATCGGGGGGCCTGAGCCCTAGAGCACACTTGCTCCTGGGAGTTGTTAGGTGTGTGACTGAATAAACACTCGCTGTCTCCTTTGCCCTCATGGCTGCGTTTGCACTCCCTTTGCACTGGGCGAAGGGCTATGACAGAGCCCAGGGGAGCAGGTGCACTGTGGGGTCGGGCGATGGCCTGCTGTGCTCCAGCTGTGGGCCGGGGCTGGAGGAGCCCCAGGTCCGGGCAGTGAGGCTGATGGCGACGGCCCCTCCCTGTACAGGGGTGGCTGCCGGGGGAGGGGCTGGTGCTGCCCTGCCCCGGGTGGCTGTGGAGGGGCCAGTGTGAGCCAAGTGAGGAGTGGAGCGGTCACCGAGCATCGCTGGGCTGCGGCTGCACCGAGGGAGAAGGTGAGCGGGGGCCGGGAGATCGGCCGGCGGGGTCCGTGTCGGAGGCACAGAGCAGCGGCGCCACGCGGGTGCCGTGGCGTGTCAGAGCCGGCGGCGGGGACTGTCTGGAGCCGGGCGCCGGGGGCTGCCCGGAGCCGCGCTGGGGAGCGTGGCATTGCTCTGGGGGCTCGGCGGGGCTTCCGGGTGCGTCGGCGTAGGGGGGGGAAACGGTGTCCCCGCAGGGTCAGAAGGTAGGGAAGGCTGTCTCTCGCGGCATGCTGGGAGCTGTAGTACTGGGACACGGGGCTTCCGGTCGGCCATGTTGGTTCCCGGGGTATGCCGAGAGGTGTAGTCCTCCGGTACTCGGTTGCCGGGCGGCCATGCTGTGTTTGCCAGTGCATGCTGGGAGGTGTAGTTTTTGCGGACTTGGCTGTGAGGCAGCCACATTGCTCTCGGGCACGTGCGGCGCGGCGTTGTCCTTGCTACCACCGCGGCACGAGGTGTCGTTTTGTTGCCGGTTTCGTGTGGTTTCCTGCGGGCTTCCAGCTGCCCCCGAGCAAGCGCCGCCCGGCGAGTGCTCGCTGCTTCTGCCGCCTCGTGGCCGAAGCGCGGTCCTGCAGCGACGGCACTGCACAGGTGCGCAGCAGCGCTGGTGCCGCAGCATGGCGGTGTGCCGGGCGCGATTCCCGGTGGTGGGTGAGGGCCAGGACCACCAGTGAGGCGAGCGAGCCCCTTTGGCGGGTGCAAGGGTGTCTCCTGCCCGCTGGCCGCCTGGGGGTGGCGGGATGGGAAGCTTCAAATCGCCCGCTGTGGCAGGCTCCCAGTCTGCTGGAGGCAAGACGGGTCAGGGCAGCCCCAGGGAGTTACCCGGGAGCTGATAGAAGGGAAGAGGGGAAGAAGGCGGCCATCCCCCAGGTGCAGATGCCGGGCACCTCCCCAACTCGCCAGAGCTCCCCCTGAGCCTCCCATGGACCCGCTCGCCCTGTGCAGCTACCCCCAGCTCCAGCACCTCCCCTGAAACCTGTCCCATAGTCCCAGGCTGTCTCCAAGCCCTGTTGTGAAGGTGGCAAGCTGGCCCTCAAATGCACTGGATTCTGCCTTAATGTGGGTGCCGTTAGCAGCACTGCGGGGAAAGAGCGGCATCTCCAGAAGTCCCTGTGGAAGGAGAGGCTTCAGCCAGGGGCGAGCTACGCTAATAACGGTCGCTGCTTCTTCTTTCCCTCTCCCAGAGGCCACGCTGAGGCCGTGGTTGTCTGTTCTTCCCCTGGGGATGCCGTTGACTGCAACCGCCTCAGACTTGCGTGGGTTGTCTCTGCCTGGCCTCACTCTCCTCGTGGCACGGGGATGAAAAGGGACAGGTGGAGCACTTACTGACTGTGGACAGGAGCTGCCACGGCTGAAGCTGGAGAGGCCAGAGAAAAGTAAAGAAGAAGAAATTGAAGGCTCGCCAGCAGCTGCCTCCAGCTGCAGGCAAGAGAGAGCCTGCTTCTCTGGGTGAGGAAGGATCCTTCTTCGTAGTGCGCAGCAGGCCAGGCTGCCAACACAGACCGCAGGGTCTGTATGCATCACCAACCACGTGGTACAGCCGCGTAGTGCACGAGCGAGCAAGGCTACTTGTCTAGGAAGCCTTGTCTCGTAAGAGCTGTGAGACACCCACGTATTCTCTTAGGTGGAGGACAGCCAAGCAACAGAGTTACGGAAGAGGAAGGGAGGAGAGAAGGAGAAAGAAGCGTCTGAACTGGCAAGGTCTCCTGGCAGCACTGAGAGTGAGAGCTGCGGTGAGGGTGAGTCCTGGGCCCTCGGGGCCCTGTCTCCCCTCTTGTGTGTCCTGGGCCCTCCCTGCTCCTCCCCTGGCCCCCCCCTCTTTCCCATGCTGTTGCGATTTTTTTTTTTTTTTTTCTTTGCTGTACCTCTCCTTTCTCTCTATTCTTCTGTCCTGCTCCTTCTTCCTCTCTCCCTTTCTCTCTCTTGTTCTACCGCTCCCTTTTCTTTTTCTCTCTGCGCTTTTGTCCTGGTCCCTCTCCCTCTTTTTTTTCATCCTCTGTCTCTGCCCTGCAGCCCATCGCTGTTTTTTCCTTTTCCATATCTTTGTCCTGATCTGCATCCGTCTCTTTTTTCCCTACAATTTCTCTGACCTGTTCCCTGGCGTTCTTTTCCTCTCTGTGCCTGTGCGTGCAGCGCCGTGTTCCTGCCTTCCTATCTCTCTCTTTCCTTCCTTCTCTTTCTCTCTCTATCCCTTTGTCTTGCTCACTGTCGCTGTTTTTTTTTTTTCATTCTGTATCTCACTGTCCCTGTCCTCCTTCCTGTTCATCTCTTACTCTCTCTGAAACCTTTGCTGCTCCTTGTCCCTATGATTTATTGCCTCACCTCTCTGTCCCTGTTTTTTCTTGAGCTCCCTGTCCCTCTCTCTTTCGCAGTATCCCACTTTCTGGCTCCCTGTCCCCCACCTGTTTTCTATATCCCTCTGTCCTTCTCTGTATCTTTCCTTGTCCCTCAGGCCTGCTACCCATCACTGGTTTTTTCTTTCTTTCCCCATCTCTCTGCCTTGGTCCTGTCACTCTCCTCCTCTCTCTGTCTCTAATGGTTCTTTCTCCATCTCGCCCCACTCCCTGTCCCTTATATCTTATTCTCTCTGTCCTCCATCCTTCCCCTAACTTTTTGTCCGTATATCTCCATACCACTGCCTGTCCCATTGTTTCTCGCTATATCCCCCTGCCTAGCTCACTGTCCCATTACTCCCCTCTGTCCTGTTCCCTGGCCTTTTTTCTCATCCTGCAGCCCAGCACTGGTTTTTCTTTCTCCCTCTCTTTGTCCTGGTCTGTCTCTCTCTCTTTTTTCCTCAATCCCTCTGGCTTGCTCCCTGTCTTTTTCTCTCCCTCCCTCCTTCCTTATTCCTCTCATTCAATTTCTCTCTCAATCTGTCTGTTCTGCTCCCCACTCATCATTTTCTCTGTCTTTCCCTCTGTCCTGCTCCCTGACTCTGTTTTTCTTCTGCCATGTCCCTGCAGGGCTCCTCATCCCTTTTTTATTGACTTATCCATCTCACTGTCCTTTTCCCTGTATCTTTCTTTCTCTGCTCCTCAGTCCTTCTCCCTCATCTTATTCTTCTCTTTCTGTTCCTCTGTCCTGTTCCCTTTGACTGTATTTTTGTTCTCTGTATCTGCTGCTCCAGTAACGACTGCCGAGTTGTCCCAGGGGAAGCGAGGGTGTACAGGCACCGATCCCCAGAGCAGACTCACTCATGGAACTTATATGCATTAACGAATAAACACTTGCTGTCTCCTTTGCACTCATGGCTGTGTTTGTAGTCCTTTGTAATTGGTGAGTGGCTGTCAGAGAGTCCAGGGGAGCAGGTTACACTGTGGGTGTCAGGGGCCATGGCTGCAGCTGTGGGCTGGGGCTGGAGGAGCCCCGGGGGGGCCACTGAGGCTGATGGTGATGGCGATGGCCCCTCTGTGTAAAAGGGTTGCAGCCCCAGGGGATGGTGCTGCTGGGGCATGCCTGCCTGAGTGGGCCGACGAGCTGCAAGGATGTTTCCAACCCACCGGTGCAACAGGCTGATAGTTGGAGTGAGGCCCCATTAGGGCAGCTCCCAGGGATTTTCTGAGAGCTGGTGGGGAGGAAGCAGGAAGAGAGGCAGGAGATGGCTACCCCCACGCCTCTGGGTACCTGGAGGCCTTCCCACCCCCTGGAAAAGGTGCTGGGTGCCTCCCCAACTCAACAAAACTCCTCCAGCCCTGCTCACCCCATGCAGCTGCCCCCAGCTCCAGCACCTCCCCTGAAGCCTGTCCCATAGCCACAGACTGCCCCCAAACCCTGTCCTCACGGCAGCAAGCTGGCCCTTGAATATGCTTTATTGTCCATAAATGTAGGTGCTGTTAGCATCAGTTCGGGGAAAGAGCGGCGTCTCCAGCAGCTCCTGCAGAAGGAGGGGTTCCTGCCTGAGGAGAGCTACAGTCATCACTGTGCATAACAGTTGCTTGTTCTTTCCCTCTCCCAGAGGCAGCACTGAGGACTCAGTTGCTGGTTCCTCTCCAGGGATGTTTTTGACCGCATCTGGCTCAGGTTTGTGTGGGTTGCCTTTGGCCTCATTCTCCTAGCAGCACGGGTGAAAAGGGACAGCTGGACACTTACTGGCTGTGGGCAGGAGCTGCTGTGGCTGAAGCTGGAGAGGCCAGAGAAAGGTAAAGCAGCTGAAGAATAAAATAAAGAGGATCCAGCTGGCAGCTGCCTCCAGTTGCAGGCAGGAGACAGCCTGCCTCTCCRGGTKAGGAAGGATCCCTCTCAGTGTAGTCCTCAGCAGATCCGATCACCAACGTGCACCGCAGGGTCTGTGTGCATAACCAAAAGCACAGTATGGCCAYGTAGTGTGTGCATGTGTGAGGCTATGCATCTGGGAAGCCTCATATTGTAAGAGCTGTAAGGCACCAATCTATTCTCTTAGGTGGATGACAGTCAAGCGACCAGAGCTACAGAAGAGGAAGGGAGGGGGGGAGAGAGAGACAGAGAAAGATGTGTCCAAACTGTCAAATTCTCCCAGCAGCTCTGAGAGCAGGACCTGCGGTGAGTCCTGGACCCTTGGGGCCGTGTTGTCCCTCTTCTGCATCCCGGTCCCTCCCTGCCCCCCCCTTCTCATYCTCTCACTTCTGTCATTTTTTTTTTGCTTCCCTGCACCTCTTCTTCTCTCGTTCTCCAAGTCCCCCTCTTTCTCTGTCATTCTACCACTCTGGTTTCTTTTTCCCTCTGTGCTTCTGTCCTGTTCCTTGTCCCTCTTCTTTTCATCCTCTGTCTCTGTCCTGCAGCCCATCACTATTTTTGTCTTTCTCCATCTATCTGTCTGTCTTCCTATCCCAATTTTTAAAATTTCTCCGTCTGCCCTTTTAGCCCTTCACAATTCCCACCCCACCCCCCGTCTGTCTCCATGTCCCTATTTTTTAATTCCTCTCTCTCATCCCTGTATTCTAGATATACTTTTTCTTTCTTAGATTCTCTTGTTCCAGGTCCCTATGTTTTAATTTCTTCCCTCTCTGTCCCATGGCCCATTTTTGTCTTTATTGTTCTCTCTCTGTCTGGCTCCCTGTCCCTATTCTTTAGTTCCCCTGTCTCTCCCCTTCAGCTCATTGAGTTTTTTTTGGTATTTCTGTTTATCTCTGTCCACCTCACTGTCCCCTTTTTAAAATCCTCCCTCTCTGCCCTGTGGCCCATCACCATTCTCTCTCTCTCTCTCTCTCTAGTTCCCTGTCCCTTCCTCCTCTCTGGCCTGTAGCCCATTGCTATTTCCCCGCCCCGTGCCTCTCTCTCTGTGGCTCCCTTTCCCTATCTTTCAATCCCCCTTCTCTGCCCTGGAGCGGATCGCTGTTGTATTGGGTTTATGTGGCAAGGTTTTGTTAGTTGGGGTGGGGGAGGGCAGGGGCTGCAGGGGTGGGTTTTGTGAGAAGACACCAGGAGTTGCCCCCATGTTGGGCACAGCCAGTTCTAGCTCCGAGATGGATCTGCTGCTGGTCAAAGCTGAGCCCATTAGAAATGCGGGTAGCACCTCTGTGATGGAAGGGCTAAAAAATGCTGCGCAGAAGCTGTGATAGAGAAAATGTGAGTGTGAAACAGCCCTGCAGACGCCAAGGTCAGTGAAGAAGGAGGGGGGAGGAGGTACTCCAGGCACTGGAGCGGAGATCCCCCTGCAGCCAGTGGTGAAGACCATGGTGATGCAGGCTGTCCCCCTGCAGCCCATGGAGATCCATGGTGGAGCAGACATGTGTCTGCAGCCCATGGAGGACCCCACACCGCAGCAGGTGGATATGCCTGAAGTAATCTGTGACCCTGTGGAGAGGAGCCCATGCTGGAGCAGGCTCCTGGCAGGACCCGTGGCCCCATGGAGAGGAGCCCATGCTGGAGGAGGTTTTCTGGCAGGACCTGTGGCCCTGTGGGAGGGACCCCACACTGCAACAGAAGAAGAGCATGAGGAGGAAGGAGCAGCAGAGACAACATGTGATGAACTGACTRCAACCCATGCTCCCTGTCCCCCTGCGCTGCTCAGGGGGAGGAGGTGGAGAAGTCAGGAGTGAAGATGAGCCCAGGAAAAAAGAGAGGGGTGGAGGGAAAGTGTTTTTTAGATTTGTTCTTATTTCTCATTATCCTACTCTGATTTTGATTGACAATAAATTAAATTAATTTCCCCAAGTTGAGTCTGTTTTGCCTGTGACAGTAATGGGTGAGTGATCTCTTTGTCCTTAWCTTGACCCACAAGCTTTTTTGTTGTATTTTCTCCCCCCTGTCTTGTTGAGGAGGGAGAGTGATAGAGCAGCTTGGTGGGCACCCGGCAGCCAGCCAAGGTCAACTCACCACAATTCTCTTTTATCAGGCTCCTTGTCCCTATTTTTTAATTCTTGCCTATGTTTCTTGTACCCCATTACTTTTGAAACTTTCTTTCTACCTCTCCATCCCTATTTTTTAAATTTTTGCATATGTTTCTTGAACCCAGTTGCTTTTTAATTTTTCTTGCTACCTTTCCCTCTCTCTGTCTCCCTGGACTAATTTTAATTTCTTGCCTGTGTTTCTTGCACCCTGTCGGTTTTTAAATTTTCTTCCTACGTCTCCCTCCATGGAGCTCCATGTACCTATTTTTAATTCTTGTCTATGATTCTTGTATTCTGTTGCTTTCAAAATTTTACTTCTACGTCTCCCTCTATCCACCTCCCTGTCTCTAATTCTTAATTCTTCCCTTTCTGTCCTGTACCCTGTCACTTTTTACATTTTCTTTCTACATCTCCCTCTTTCTATCTCCCTGTCCCTATTTGTTAGTTCTTGCCTATGTGTCTTGTACCCTGTCGCTTTTTGAAATTATCTATCTACGTCTACCTCTATCTGGCTCCCTGTTTCTATTTTTAATTTCTTGCCTACATTTCTTTTCCCCATCACTTTATAATTTTTCCCCATCCCTTGTCTCTGTCTTGTTGTCCTGCTGGTCCCTTCCACCTCTCCTGCTCCCTCTCTTATTCATTCCTCCATCTCTCTGTCCCTTGTTCTTTGCTCAATCTCTCCACTCTCCTCTCTCTACACTGTTGTCCTGCTCTCTGTCCCTCTCTTGTTCACAGCGTCCTGTTTTCTAGTTCCCTGTCCTACACCTCTTCTCTATGTTCCTCTGTCCTTCCTCCTGCTTTTCTCTTCCCTTTTCTCCTTTTGTCCTGCTGCATTTGGGCACTGAGCCTTGTAGCCAACTCACTGCCAGGATTTCTTATGTGCATTAATGAATAAACTTTTCCTGCCTCCTCTGTGCCCCTAGATGTGTTTGCAGCCCCTGGGTGCAGAGCTTGTGGCTGTGGACAGGTGCAGGGGAGGGAGAGATGTGCTGTAGGGCTTGGCAATGGCCCCTGTTCCTGATGGGCTCCAGCTGAGGCCAGTAAGGCTGAAGATGGGGCTGGCCCTGCTGTGTGAAGGGACTACAGCTGTAAAAGGGGCTGCCTGGGCACGCCTGCCTGTGGGAGCTGAYRAAGGGGAACTGGCTGAGGARTGAATCYAATGGGGTCCCACAGGCAGCTGCCTCCAGCACAGAATGGCCAGTCCCTGTGGCAAGGAAGGATCCCTCTGAGCCATCCCCAATGGAGCAGACCACCAGCAGGGTGCTGGAAGCTCAGTGCCTCTGTTGGCTACGTGCGTGAGCCGCCATGTATGTGGAAGCCTTGCGGATGAGGAGCATTGAGGCACCCACTGCGTGCTGCTGAGTGGGCGAGGGTYGGGCAGGCAGCACTGCGGAGGAGGAAGGGGCAGAGGCAGAGAGAGAAGCCTCGGGGCGGTGAAGGTCTCCTGCCAGCACCAGGAGCTGCGGTGAGTTGTGCGTCCTCTCCTCTGCGTCCTGGCCCATCTCTGCTACCCTTCTCCAGATGTCTGCCTACCTCCCTTCCTCCATCTCCCTCTCTGCCCGCCCACCTACATCTATGGCTCCCGAAAACTTGTTATTCTTCTGCCAGCTCTGCCTAGTACCCCATTGCCTTTTACATTTTTTTTTCTGCCTCTCTTGAACTGGCTCCCTCTCCCTATTTTKTAGTTTCTTCTGCACTGCCTTGTACCCCATTACTTTTTAAATTTCATTTCTGTGTCTCCCCCTATCTGGCTCCCTGACCCTATTTTTTAATACCTCCCTCTGCTCTGTACCCCATCGCTTTTCAGACGTTTTTTCTTTGCTTCCCTCTTCCTATTTTTTTTTCTTCTTGCTCTTTCCTTTACCCCATTGGTTTTAAAATTTTCTTTATACSTATGTCTCTCTCCAGCTTCCTGGCCTTATTTTTTAATTCTCACCTGTGTGAATTGTACCCCGTTGCTTTTTGAATGTYCTTTCTATTTCTACCTATATCTTCCTCCCTGTSCCTATTTTTAAATTCYTTCCYGTGTTTCCTGTACCCCGCCGCTTTCTAGTTTCTCTTTCTATGTATGCCCCTATYCRTCTCCCTGTCTTTATTTCWTAAYGTTTTCCTATCTGTCCTGTACCCTGTTGCTTTTTAAATTTTGTTTCTATGTCTCCCTCTATCYGGCTCACTGTCCCTATTTTTTAATTCCTCCCTTTAGCTGGGGAAGGGTCTGCCCAGGCACACCTGCCTGAGGGAGCTGACGAAGGTGAACTATCYGAGGAGGGAATCCAAGGGGGTCCCGCAGGCAGCTGCCTCCAGYAAGGAATGGCCGGTGCCTGCAGCAAGGAAGGATCCCTCCGAGCTGTCCCCAACAGAGCGCACCACCAGCACGCAGTGCTGGGAGCTCAGTGCCTCCGTCGGCTGCGTGCATGAGCCTCTGGGAAGCCTCACGGTGGAGCACCGTCAAGGCACCTGCAGCAGAGACAGAGAGAAAAGCGTTGGGGTGGTGAAGGTCTCCTGCCAGTGCCAGGAGCTGTGGTGAGTCACACATTCTCTCCTGTGCGTCCCGGTCCATCTCTGCCACCCTTCCCCAGATCTCTGCCTGCCGCCCTGCCTGTCTCTGCTTCTGTCTCCCTCTCCACCAGGCCACCTGCCTGTCCGGCTTCCCAAAGCTTGTTACTCTTCTGCCAACTCTGCCCTGTACCTTCAGGAAATGAAGTACTTCACTTATTAATTTTTTTTCTGTGTTTCCTTCCCTGCGGCTCCCTCTCCCTATGTTTTTAATGCTTTCCTGTGTTTCCTGTACCCTGTTGCATTTTAATTTCTTTTTTTTACTTTTGCCTCTCTCCAGCGCCCTGTCCCTATTTTTTTAATTCCTTCCTCTGTCCTGTACCCTGTCGCTTTTTAAATTTTCTTTCTAGGTTTCCTTCTATCCATCTCCCTGTCCCTGTTTTTTAATTATTTCCTGTGTTTCTTGTACCCTGTTGCTTTTAAAATTTTCTCATTATGGTTAGAAATCATAGAATCATAGAATCATTAAGGTTGGAAAAGACCTCTAAGATCATCAAGTCCAACCGTCAACCCAACACCACCATGCCCACTAAACCATGTCCCTAAGCGCCTCATCTACACATCTTTTAAATACCCCCAGGGATGATGACTCAACCACTTCCCTGGGCAGCCTGTTCCAATGTTTAACCACTCTTTCAGTAAAGAAATTTTTCCTAATGTCCAATCTAAACCTCCCCTGGCGCAACTTGAGGCCATCTCCTCTCGTTCTATTGCTAGTTACTTGGGAAAAGAGACCAACACCCACCTCGCGACAACCTCCTTTCAGGTAGTTGTAGAGCGTGATAAGGTCTCCCCTCAGCCTCCTCTTCTCCAGGCTAAACAGTCCCAGTTCCCTCAGCCACTCCTCATAAGACTTGTTCTCCAGACCCTTCACCAGCTTCGTTGCCCTCCTCTGGACACGCTCCAGCACCTCAATGTCCTTCTTGTAGTGAGGGGCCCAAAACCGAACACATTATTTGAGGTGCGGCCTTATCAGCACCGAGTACAGGGGCACGATCACTTCCCTAGTCCTGCTGGCCACACTATTTCTGATACAGGCCAGGATGCCGTTGGCCTTCTTGGCCACCTGGGCACATTGTCGGCTCATATTCAGCCGGCTGCCAACCAGCACCCCCAGGTCCTTTTCCGCCAGGCGGCTTTCCAGCCACTCTTCCCCAAGCCTGTAGCGTTGCATGGGGTTGTGGCTGAAGTGCAGGACCTGGCACTTGGCCTTGTTGAACCTCATACAGTTGGCCTCAGCCCATTGATCCAGCCTGTCCAGGTCCCTCTGCAGAGCCTTCCTACCCTTGAGCAGATCGACACTCCCGCCCAGCTTGGTGACGTCTGCAAACTTACTGAGGGAGCRCTCAATCCCCTCATCCAGATCGTTGATAAAGACATTGAACAAGACCGGCCCCAAAACTGAGCCCTGGGGAACACCGCTCGTGACCGGCCGCCAACTGGATTTAGCTCCATTCCATAGGTTCCTTCTATCTATCTCCCTGTCCCTGGTTTTTTTTTTTTTTTAATATTCCTGTGTTTCTTGTACCTGATCACTGTTTAAATTTTCTTTCTACGTTGTCCTCTATCCATCTCCCTGTCCCTATGCTTTAATTCTTGTCTATGTTTCTTGAACTCAGTTGCTTTTTAAAATTCCTTCTACATCTCCCTCTATCTGGCTCCCTGTCTTGATTTTTTAATTCTTCCCTATATTTCTATTAATTTCTCTTTCAACAATTCCCTTTATCTGGCTCCCTTTCCCTMAATTTTAACTCCTCCCTTTCTTCCATATACCCTGTCACTTTTAAAATTTTCTTTCAACGTTTCCATCTATTCTCATCCCTGTTCCTATTTTTTAATTCTTTCCTGTCTTTCTTGTAGCTTATCGCTTTTTAAAATTTCTACGTCTCCCCCTGTCCGATTCCCTGTCCCTATTTTTTAATTCCTTCCTCTCTGTCCTGTACCCAGTTGCTTTAAAAATTTTCTTTCTATGTCTCCATTTATTTAGTTTCCTGTCCTTCTTTTTTAATTTTTTCCTGTCTATGCTATACTCCGTCAATTTTAAATTTTGTTTCTATGGCTACTTTTATCCAGTTCACTGTCTCTATTTTCTAATTCTCTCCTGTCTGTCCTGTACCCTGTCCTTCTTCAATTTTCTCTCTATGTCTACTTTTATTAAGCTCCCTATCTGCATTTTTTATTTCTTTCCTGTATTGTATACCCATTACTTTTTAAATTTACTTTTATGTGTCTCTTTTTTCCCCTATTCTTATTTTTGAATTTATTCTTGTCTTTCCTTAAATTTGTTGCATTTTAAATTTTCTATCTATGTCAAAGTTTATCCACTTTGCTGTCCCTACTTTTTATGTTTTCCTGTCTATCCTGTACCCTGTCACTTTTAAAGTTTTCTTTCCATGTCTACTTTAACCAATTTACTGCCTTTTTTATTTGTTTCTTGTCTGTCCTGTACCCCATTGCTTTTGAAATTTTCTTCCTATGTCTCTCTGTATTTTTCTCCCTATTCTTACTTTGTAACTTTTTCTTGTCTTGCATTAATGCCTCCGCTTTTATAATTTTCTTCCTATGTCTCTAACACCCTACCCTTATTTTTAATTTTTTCCTTGTCTTTTCTTAATACCTTTGCTTTTTAAATTTTCTTTCTACACCAACTTTTATCCAGCTTTCTGTCCCCATTTTAAAATTTTTTTTCCTGCTTGTCCTTTAACCAGTTGCTTTTTAAATTTTCTTTCTATGTTTACTTTAACCAATTCACTGTCTTTATTTTTAAATTTTTTCTTGCCTGTCCTGAACGCCGATGCTTTTTCAATTTTCATTCTGTGTCTACTTTTATCAAGCTCCCTATCCATATTTTTTAATTTATTCCTGTCTGTCGTGTATCCTGTCACTTTTTAAATTATATTTCCGTGTGTGTATTTTTTTACCTTATCCTTATTTTTTAATTTTTTCTTGTCTTTCCTTAATGCCATCGCTTATTAGATTTTCTTTCTATGTCAACATTTCTTATGTTTGCTGTCCCTATTTTTTATTGTTTTCCTGTCTTTCCTGTACCCTGTCCCTTTTAAATTTTCTTTCTATATCTCTGTTTATCTCATTTTCTGTCCGCATTTTAAAATTTTTTCCTGTGTTTCCTGTACCATTTAACTTTTAAAATTTTATTTCTGTGCGTGCTGGTTTTGGATGGGATAGAGTTAGTTTTCTTCATAGTAGCTGGTACGGGGCTACATTTTTGGATTTGTTCTGAAAACAGTGTTGATAACACAGGGATGTGTTAGTTATTGCTGAGCAGTGCTTGCACAGCGCCAAGGGCTTTTCTGCTCCTCACCCTGCCCCGCTAGTGAGTAGGCTGGGGGTGCGCAAGGAATTGGGAGGGGACACAGCCAGGACAGCTGACCCCAACTGACCAAAGGGATATTCCAGACCATATGATGTCATGCTCAGCAATAAAACTGGGGGTGGAGGTTGGTGGGGGGGGCGCTGCTCGGGACTGGCTGGGCATCAGTTGGTTGGTGGTAAGCAATTGTTTTTATTTGCACCGCTTGTTTTTCTTGGGTTTTATTTTCCTCTGTCTTTGTTTGTTTTTACCCTTAGGGTTTTTTTTAAATTTCTTTCTTAAACTGTTTTTGTATCAACCCATGAGTTTCTTTCTCACATTTACCCTTCCGATTCTCCCCCCATGCCACTGTGGGGGAGCGAGTGAGCAGCTGTATGGTGCTTAGTGACCAGCCAGGGTTAAACCACGACGCTATGTCTACTTTTATGAAGGTGCCTATCGCTATTTTTTAATTCTTTCCTGTCTGTCATGTACCCCGTTGCTTTTTAATTTTCTTTTTATTTCTATGTTAACCAATTCACTGTCTGTATTTATTAAGTTTTTCCAGTCTCTTGTGTAGCCTGTCGCTTTTTAAATTTACTTTTTATGTGTCTGTCTATTTTTCACCCTATCAATATTTTTCAGTTGATTCTTGTTTTTCCTTAATTCCGTTGTGTTTTAAATGGTCTTTTACATCAACTTTTATCCAGTTTGCTATCCTTATTTTTTAATTCTTTCCTGTCATGTACACTGTCGCTTTTAAAATTTTCTTTCTATGTCTACTTTTATCCAGTTCACTGTCTGTATTTTTTGATTTTTTTCCTCTCTATCCTGTGCCCAGTGGCTTTTAAATTTCCTTTCTGTTTCTCAGTTTTAGTTCGCTGTCACTATTTTTTAAATTTTTCCTGTCTGTCCTGTACCCAATCACTTTTTAAGTTTTCCTTCTACGTCTACTTTTATTAAGCTGCGTATCGCTGTTTTTTAATTCTTTCCTTGATATCTTGTACCCTGTTGCTTTTTAAATTTTACTTTCTATGTGTGTCTCTATTTTTAACCCATTGCTTTTTAAAATTTTCTATTTTTATCCTGTTTACTGTCTTTATTTTTAATTACGTCTTGTCTTTCCTTTGTGCCATTGCTTTTTAAATTATCTTTATATGTCTCCGTCTTAGTTCACCGTAGTTATTTTTTAATTTTTCCTTATTTCGTTAATCCTCATAGCTTTTAAAATTTTCTGTCTACTTTTATCCCGTTCGCTGTCTTTATTTTTTAATTATTTCTTCTCTTTCCTTAGTGCTCTCGCTTTTTAAATTGTCTTTCTACATCTCTTTTAGTTTGCTGTCCCTATTTTTTAATTTTTCCCTTTACTTCCCTAATGTCCCTTTTAAAATGTTCTTTCTATGCCTATTTTTATTCCCTTTGATGTCTTTGTTTTTAATTATTTCTTGCCTTTCCTTAGTGCCGTTGCTTTTTAAATTTTCTTTCTATGTCTCCATTTTAGCTCACTGTCACTATTTTTTAGTTCTTTCCTCTCTTAATCCCCTGGCTTTTAAAATTTTCTACTTTGTCTTGTTCGTTGTCTTTATTTTAAAATTTTTTTCCTTGCTTTTCCTTAGTGCCGCTGCTTTTTGCATTTTATTTCTACATCTCTTTTAGTTTGCTGTCCCTAGTTTTAATTTTTTTCCCTTTATTTCCCTAATTCCCTTCACTTCAAAAATTTTCTACTTCTATCCAGTTCGCCGTCTTTATTTTATCATCTTTTCTTTTAATTATTTCTTCACTTTCCTTAGTGCCCTTGCTTTTTAAATTTTCTTTCTACATCTGTTTTAGTTTGCTGTCCCTATTTTTAAATTTTTCTCTTTATTTCCGTAATGCCTATCACTTTTCAAGTGTTCTTTCTATGCCTGCTTTTTTTTCCCTTTGCTGTGTTTTTAAATTATTTGTCTTTTCCTCGTGCCATCACTTTTTAGATTTTCTTTCTACCTCCTCGGTTTAGTTCACCATCTCTATTTAATTTTTTCCTTATTTCTTTAACCACCAATGCTTTTAAAATTTTGTCTCCTTTTATCCCACTCACTGTCTTTATTTTGCTCTCTTTATTTTTTAATTATTTCTTGTCTTTCCTTAGTGCCCTCGCTTTTTAAACTTTCTTTCTACATCTGTTTTAGTTCACTGTCCCTATTTTTAATTTTTTTTTATTTCCCTAATCCTCATCGCTTTTGAAATGTTTTACCTATGCCTACTTTTATTCCATTTGATGTCTTTATTTTTAATTATTTGTTGCCTTTCCTTAGTGCCATTGCTTTTTAAATTGTCTTTCTACTTCTCCATTTTAGTTCGCTGTCTCTACTTTTAGTTCTCTGCTGTCTTGTACCTCTTCGCATTTTCAAGTTCCCTCCTATGTCGACTTTTAACAAGCTCCCTACCCCTATTTTTGTATTCTTTCCTGTTGCTTTTGAATTTTTCTTTCTCTCTCATCTTTTATCCAGTTTGCTCTCCCTATTTTTTATTTTTTTCCATTTCCCTTACCCTGTTGCTTTTTAAATCTTCTTTTTATGTTTCCATTTATCTAGTTCCCTGGCCCATTTTTTTCTTTCCTGTGTTTCCTGTAGCCCATCGCTTYKTATTTTCTCTTTYKAATCTCCYTCTACATAGCTCCCTTTAACATTTTCTTTAAATTTCCTGCCTCTCTGTCCTGTTCCCTTTCTAYTTCTYGCTCTATCCATCTTACATTCTCTATTTTTTAATTCTTTCCTGTGTTTGTTGCTTTTTAATTTCTCTTTCTATGACTGCCTCTATCCAGCTTCCTCTCCCCCCCCCCAATTCTTTCTGCTTTGTTCTCTTCCCCTTTCGTAGTTTTCTCTCCATCTCCCTCTATCCAGTTCCCTATCATTGTAAAATCCTCCCCCCCTGCCTCCTGCCTGTGTGTGTCTCATTCTCTCTGTCCTTCTCCGCTGTTCCTGTTGTCCTCCTCAGTCCCTTCCATCTCTCTCCCCTGCTCCCTTCCCCTCTTATTGATTCCTCCACCTCTGTTCCTGTTGCTCTCATGCTCTATCTCCCCATCCTCCTCCTCACTATGCTCCATTCATCTCCCTCTCGACACCCTTGCGCAGCTCCCCGTCCCTCTCTTGTTCCCAGTATCCCATTTTCTGGCTCCCTGTCTCACACTTCTACCTCCCTCTGTCCTTCCTTCTGCTTTCCTCTTCGCTCTTTTCCCTCTGTCCTGCTGCCTTGGGGCACTTGTTTCCAGCCACTGGGCTTGGGGCGAGTGGCTGTGGTTGGGTCCAGGGGAGGGAGTGATGGCCCCCTGTTCCCTATGGGCTTGGGCAGCCCAGGTGGGACCCGTGAGGTGAGGATGGGGCTGGGCCAAGGGTTTAAAAAGGCTGCAGGTGGGGATGGGCTGCAGCAGCCCCAGGTGCAGCCTGTGAGGCTGAGGATGGGGCTGGCCCTGCTGTGCCAAGGGGCTCTAGCTGGGGAGGGGGCTGCCTGGACAAGCCTGCCTGCAGGAGCTGGCTGAGGAGTGAAACGAAGGGGCTTCTGCAAGCAGCTGCCTCTGGCAAGGAACCACCAGTCCCCACAGTGAGGAAGGATCCCTCCCAGCTATCCCTGACAGAGCACACCAACAGCACACAGCACCGGGAGCTCGGTGCCTCCGTTGGCCGCATGTGTGAGCCACCATGTGTCCGGGAAGCCTCATGGGACAGGAGCGTCGAGGCACCTGCCGCCTGCTCCTGGGTGGGCGAGGGTCAGGCAGCTGGCACTGCGGAGGAGGAAGGGGCAGGGGCAGAGGCAGAGAGAGAAGCCTCGGGGCAGTGAAGGTCTCCTGCCAGCACCAGGAGTTGCGGTGAGTCGCCTGTCGCCTCGCACATGTTCGGGCCCATCCCTGCCATGCTTCTCCAGACCTCTGCCTGCCTCCTTGCCCGGCCCTGCCTCCATCTCCCTTTCAGGCAGTCCGKCTCCCTGAAGCTTTTTGCACTTCTGCTAGCACTGCCCTGTACACCGTCACCTTCTACATTTCCTTTCTATGCCTTTCCCTTTCTGGCTCCCCACCCGCTATTATTTCATTCTTCCCACATTGCCTTCTTCCCCATTGCTTGTGAAAATTGCCTTTCTAGGTCTCCCTCTACCCAGCAACCTGTCTCCGTTTTCAGTGACTCCCTCTGCTCTGCACGGTCACTCTTCCAATGTCCTTTCCCTGTAGCTGTCTATCGGGCTCCCTCTCCCAACATTTAACTTCTTACCTGTATGGCCAGTACCCAGTTGCTTTCTAAATTTTCTCTCTGTGTCTCCATTTATCCAGTTCCCTGTCTGTGTTTTCTGTTTTTTCCTGCCTGTCCTCTACTTCATCACTTCTTAAATTTTGTTTCAATGTCTTCATTTATTTAGTTTGCTGACCCTATTTTTAATTTTTTTCCTCTCTGTTCTTAATCCCTTCGCTTTTTAAATTTTCTTTCTACGTCTCTGTTTTAGTTTGTCATCACTACTTTTTAATTTTTTCTTATTTCCTTAATCCCTGTTACTTTTAAAATGTTCTGTCTGCTTTTGTACTGTTCACTGTCTTTATTTTTTAGTTATTTCTTGTCTTTCCTTGGTGCAGTCGCTTTTTCAATTTTCTTTCTATGTCTCTGTTTTAGTTTGCCATTGCTACTTTTTAATTTTTTCCTTATTTCCTTAATGCCCATTGCTTTTAAAAGTTTCTGTCTCCTTTTMTCCCRTTYGCTGTCTTTATTTTGCTGTATTTATGTTTTAATTCTTTCTTGTCTTTCCTTAGTGCTCTTGCATTTTAGATATTCTTTCTACGTCTCTGTTTTAGTTCACTGTCCCTATTTTTTTAGTTTTTGCCTTTATTTCGCCAATACCCCTCGCTTTTTAAATGTTCTTTCTATGCCTAATTTTATTCCCTTTGCAGATTTTTTAAATAATTTGTTTTTCCTTAGTGCCCTCGCTTTTTAAATTTTCTTTCTATGTCTCAGTTTTAGTTTGCTGTTGCTATTTTTTAATTTTTTCCATTTATTTCCTTAATCCCCGTTGCTTTTAAATTTTTCTACTTTTATCCCATTCGCTGTCTTTATGTCACTGTCTTTTCTTTTAATTATTTCTTCTCTTTCCTTAGTGCTGTTGCTTTTTAAATGGTCTTTCTACATCTGTTATAGTTTGCTGTCCCTATTTTTTAGTTTTTCCCTTTATTTTCCTAAGCCCTCTCGCTTTTTTATCTTTTCTATTTTTATGCTGTTTGCTGTCTTTATTTCGCTCTTTTCTTTTAATTATTTCTTGCCTTTGCTTAGTGCTGTCGCTTTTTAAATGTTCTTTCTACATCTGTTTTAGTTCTCTCTCCCTGTCGTGGTTTAACCCTGGCAGCGCCTAAACACCACGCAGCCGCTCGCTCACCCCCCCGCTCCGGTGGGATGGGGGAGAGAATCGGGAGGGCACGAGTAGGAAAACTCGCGGGTTGAGATAAAAACAGTTTAATAATTGAAATAAAACTAGGTAGAACAGTAATAGTATACAGTGATAACGACAACAACAATATACAAAGCAGGTGATGCACAATGCAATTGCTCACCACCCGCCGAACCGAACGAGAGCCTGGGACCCCGGGCCACCCCCCACACCCTTAGTTTTTATACAGAGCATGACGTTGCATGGTATGGAATACCCCATTGGCCAGCTGGGTCAAACACCCCGGCTATGCTCCCCCGGCCAGCTTCCCATGCACCTGGCAGGGCATGGGAGGCCGAAAAGTGCCCGGTGCAAACACCACCCAGCAACACACAAAACATCAATGGGCCATCAACGCTCCTATTATACCAAACCCAAAACACAGCACACACCCCCCAGCTACTGGGAAGAAAGTTAACTCTGTCCCAGCCGGAACGAGGACACTCCCTATTTTTTAGTTTTCTCCTTTATTTCCTTAATGCCCATCACTTTTTAAATGTTCTTTCTATACCTACTTTTTTTCCCTTTTCTGTTTTTTAAAAATTGTTTCTTGTCTTTCCTTAGTGCTGTTACTTTTTAAATTTTCTTTCCACATCTGTTTTAGTTTGCTGCCCCTATTTTTAAATTTTTCCCTGTATTTCCCTTATCCCCCTCACTTTTTAAATGTTCTATTTCTACTTTTTTCCCTTTGATGGCTTTAATTTTAATGATTTCTTCTCCTTCCTTACTGCCCTCACTTTTAAAATTTTCTTTCTATGTCTCTGTTTAGTTCTCCGTCGCCATTTATTAATTTTTTCCTTATTTCCTTAATCACTGTTGCTTTTAAAAGTTTCTGTCTACTTTTATCCCATTCGCTGTCTTTATTTTGCTGTCTTTACTTTCTAATTCTTTCTTGTCTTTCCTTAGCGCAGTCGCTTTTTAAAATTTCTTTTCTACATCTGTTTTAGTTTGCTGTCCCTTTTTCATAAATTTTCCCTTTATTTCCCTTATACTCATTGCTTTTAAAATTTTCTTTCTGTCCCTACTTTTATCCCATTCACTGTCATTAGTTTTTAATAGTTCTTTCTTGTTTTTCCTTAGTGCCATCGCTTTTAAAATTTTCTTTCTACGTCTCTGTTTTAGTTCGCCATTGCTATTTATTAATTTTTTCTTATTTCCTTAATCCTGTTGCTTTTAAAATTTTTTGTCTACTTTTATGCCGTTTGCTGTCTTTATTTTTCAATTATTTCTTGTATTTATTAGTGCCTTTGCTTTTTAAATTTTCTTTCTAAATCTCTGTCTTAGTTCGCCGCCCCTGTTTATTAAATTTTTCTCTTTATTGTCCTAATCCCTGTCACTATGTAAGTTTTCTGCTTTTGTCCCGTTCGCTGTCTTTATTTTGCTATCTTTATTTTTTAATTATTTCTTCTCTTTCCTTAGTGCCTTCGCTTTTTAAATTTTCTTTCTACGTCTACTTTTTAGTTCGCTGTCCCAATTTTTTGATTTTTTCCTCTATTTCCCTAAACCCCGTTGCTTTAAAAATTTTCTGTCTACATTTATCCCTTTCACTGTCTTTATTTTTTAATTATTTCTTGTCTTTCCTTGGCGCAACTGTGTTTTACAACTTCTGTCTGTCTTCATTTGTTCAGTTCACTGTTGCTGTTTTTTAATTCTTTCCTGTCTTAGTCCTTTGGCTTTAAAAATTTTGTTTCTATGTCTACTTTTATCTAGTTTGCTGTCTCTGTTTTAAATTTTTTCTCTGTTTGTCCTCTAGCCCGTTGCTTTTGAAATTTTCTTTCTATATCTTCTTTGATCAAGCTCCATATCCTTATGTTTTAAGAGTTTTAGGTCTGTTGTGTACCTCATTGCTTTTTAAATTTACTTTGTATGTGTGTCTCTTTTTGTCACCCCTTCTTTATTTTTTAGTTTTTTCTTGTCTTTCGTGATAGATGTGGCTTTTTAGTTTTTCTATGCTTAATTTTATCCTGTCCAATGTGTTTATCTGTTAATTCTTTCCTGTCTGTCCTGTAGCCTGTGCTTCACTTTATAAATTTTCTTCGTATGTCTCTGTTTATTTAGATCGCTGTCTCTATTTTTAACTTTTTTCCTCTCTTAATCCCTTGGCTTTTAAAATAACTTTTAATTATTACTTTTCTTTCCTTAGCACCCTTGTTTTTAAAATTTTCTTTCTATGTCTCCGTTTTAGTTTGCTCCTTTTTAATTTTTTCCTTATTGCCTTAATCACTGTTGCTTTTAAAAGTTTGTGTCTACTTTTATCCCATTTGCAGCTTTATTTTTCTGTCTTTAGTTTTTAATTCTATCTTGCCTTTCCTTAGTGCCATCGCTTTTATAATTTTCTTTCTACATCTTTTAGTTTGCAGTCCATATTTCATAATTTTTGCCTTTATTTCCCTAATGCTCATTGCTTTTTAAGTTTTCTTCCTATGCCTACTTTTATCCCGTTCCCTGTCTTTATTTTTTAATGATTTCTTGTCTTTCCTTAGTGCTGTCACTTCTCAGAATTTCTGTTTATATCTGCGTTGTAGTTCGCTGTTGCTATTTTTTAGTGCTTTCCTGTCTTAGTCCTTTGGCTTTTAAAATTTTCTACTTTGATCTCGTTTGCTGTCATTAGTTTTTAATTATTCTTTCTTGTCTTTCCTTAGTGCCCTCGCTTTTTAGATTTGCTTTCTACATCTCTGTTTTAGTTTGCTGTCACTTCTTTTTAATTTTTACCCTTTCTTTCCCTAACCCCCCTTGCTTTTTAAATGTTCTTTCTACGTCTACTTTTTTCCTTTCGGTGACTTTATTTTTAATTATTTCTTCTCTTTCCTTCGTGTTGTCGCTTTTTAGATTTCCTTTCTACGTCTCTGTTCTAGTTTGCCGTCTCTTTGTTTAATTTTCTCCGTTTATTCCCCTACTCCCCATCGCTTTTTAAATTTTCTACTTTTCTCCCGTTTGCTGTCTTTATTTTGCTGTGTTTTCTTTTAATTATTTCTTGCCTTTTCTTAGTGCCCTCGCTTTTGAAGTTTTCTTTCTACGGCTGTTTTAGTTCACTGTCCCTATTTCTTCTTTTTTTTTTCCTCTATTTCCCTAACCCCCCTCGCTTTTTAATTGTTCTTTCCATGCCTACTTTTATTCCCTTCACTCTCTTTTTAAAGTTTTCACTTGTCTTTCCTTAGTGCCCTCGCTTTTGAAGTTTTCTTTCTACGTCTCCGTTTTAGTTTGGTGTCGCTGGGTTTAGATTTTTTTCCTTTTTTCCTTAATCACCGTTGCTTTTAAAATCTTCTGATGGCTTTTCTCCCGTTCGCTGTCTTTGTTTTGCTGTCTTTAATTATTTCTTGCCTCTTCTTAGTGCTCTCGCTTTTGAAGTTTCCTTTCTACGGCTGTTTTAGTTCGCTGTCCCTATTTCTCCGCGTCCCCCCCCCATTTCCCTAACCCCCCTCGCTTTTTAATTGTTCTTTCCATGCCTTCTTTTATTCCCTTCGCTGTCTTTTAAAAATTCTTTCTTGTCTTTCCCTACTGCCCTCACTTTTAAAATGCTCATTCTATGTCTCTGTTTTAGTTTGCTGTCCCTGTTTCTTTTTTCTTTTCCTTGATGTCCCTAATGCTCGTTGCATTTTAAGTTTTCTTTCTTAGCCTACTTTTATCCCATTCCCTGTCTTTATTTTTTAATGATTTCTTGTCTTTCCTTAGTGCCATCACTTTTTAGATATTCTTTCTACATCTTAGTTCGTTGTCCCTATTTTTATTTTTCTCTTTATTTCACTAGTTCCCCTTCACTTTTAAAATGTTCTTTGTATGCCTACTTTTATTCCCTTTGCAGTTTTTTAAAAATAATTTCTTGCCTTTCCTTAGTCCCCTCGCTTTTTAAATTTTTTTTCTATGCCTCTGTTTTAGTTCGCCGGTGCTACTTTTTAAAATTTTTTACTTATTTCCTTAATCCGTGTTGCTTTTAAAATTTTCTGTCTATTTTTATCCCGTTCCCTGTCTTTATTTCACTGCCTTTTCTTTTAATTGTTTTTTGTCATTCCTTAGTGCCCTTGCTTTTTAAATTTTCTTTCTACATCTGTTTTAGTTCGCTGTACCTATTTTTCAGTATTTTTCCTTTATTTCCGTAATGCCCATCGCTTTTAAAATGTTCTTTCTATGCCTACTTTTTTCGCTTTGATGTCTTTATTTTTAATTATTTCTTCTCTTCCCTTAGTGTCCTCACTTTTTAAATTTTCTTTCTACATCTCTGTTTTATTTTGCCATTGTTATTCTTTAATTTTTTCCTTATTTCCTTAATCCCCATTGCTTTTAAAAGTTTCTGTCTCCTGTTATCCCATTTGCTGTCTTTATTTCACTGTATTTATGTTTTAATTATTTCTTCTCTTTCCTTAGTGCCTTTGCTTTTTAAATTTTCTCTCTCCGTCTCTGTTTCAGTTTGCTGTTCCTATTCCATAATTCTTTTCCTTTATTTTCCTATTGCTTGTCACTTTTAAAATATTCCTTCTATGGCTACTTTAATTCCCCTCGCCATCTTTTCTTTTATTGTTTCTTGTCTTTCCTTATGGCCTTCGCTTTTTAAATTTTCTTTCTACATCTGTTTTAGTTTGCTGTCCCTATTTTTTTTCCTCTATTTCCCTAATCCCCCTTGCTTTTTTCATGTTCTTTCTATGCCTACTTTTATCCCGTTCATTGCCTTTTTAAAAATTATTTCTTGTCTTTCCTCAGTGCCATTGGTTTTTCAATGTTCTATTTCTGCATTTATTTTGCTGTTGCTATTTTTTAGTTCTTCCCTCTGTTAATCATTTGGCTTTTAAAATTTTCTCCTATTATCTCGTTCGCTGTCATTATTTTTTAATTATTTTTTCTTGTCTTTCCTTAGTGCCATCGCTTTTTAAAATTTTCTATGTCTCCGTTTTAGTTCGCTGCTATTTTTTAATTTTTTCCTTCTTTCCTTAATCCTATTTGCTTCTAAAATTTTCTGCCTACTTTTATTCCATTCGCTCTCTTTATTTTTTAATTATTTCTTGTCTTTCCTTAGTACCATCGCTTTTAAAATTTTCTTTCAACATGTCATTTTAGTTTGTTGTCCCTATTTTTTATTTTTTCCATTTATTTCCCTAACCCCGCTGCTTTTTATATTTTCTACTTTTATCCCGTTTGCTGTCTGTAATTCGCTCTCTTTCCTTTTAATTATTTCTGGTCTTTCCTTAGTGCCCTTGCTTTTGAAATTTTCTTTCTATATCTGTTTTAGTTCACTGTCCCTATTTTTAAATTTTTCTCTTTATTTCCCTGTTGCCTATTGCTTCCAAAATACGCTTTCTACACCTACATTTTCCATTCCCTGTCTTTTTAAAAATTATTTCTTGTCTTTCCTTAGTGCCGTCGCTTTTTAGATTTTCTTTCTATGTCTCCGTTTTAGTTCGCTGTTGCTATTTTTAAATTTTTTCCTTATTTCCTTAATTTTTCTTTCTTTCTACTTTTATCCTGTTTGCTGTTTTAATTTCTTCATTATTTCTTGTCTTTCCTTAGTGCTCTCACTTTTAAAACTTTCTTTCTATGTCTGCGTTTTCATTTGCTACCAATGTTGTTTAATTCTTTCCTCTGTTAATCCCTTGGCTTTTAAAATGTTGCTTCTATGTCTACTTTTATCCAGTTTGCTATCTGTAGTTTTAGTTCTTTCCTGTCTGTCCTGTACCTCATCGCTTTTTAATTTTTCCTTCTATGCCTACTTTTGTCAAGCTCCCCATTCCTATTTTTCATTTGTTTCCTGCCTGTCAGGTACCCTGTCACTTTAAAAATTTATTTTGCATGTCTCTGTTTATTTAGTTTGTTGTCCCTATTCTTTTTTTTTTTCTTTGCTTCTCCTAGTCCTTATCGCTTTTAAAATGTTCTATGTCTACTTTTATCCCGTTTGATGTCTTTAGTTTTGAATTATTTCTTGTCCTTCCTTAG